>VYXF01001211.1:382485-403059 GCA_013397295.1 Polioptila caerulea
GAAGGGAAGGGAAGGGCCTCTGTAGACTAATGTTGGTATTGTCAGTCAGGGAGGAAAATTAATGTTATTTTTATTCCTTTGGAAGTATTTCAAGCAATTATATCCCATTTACTTTGGTGCCAAACAGTGCTTGCTAGAGTCAGGTCTCCTCTACTGCAAGCAGCAGTACTCTTGAGCCTGCAAGTTTTAAGGTCACGCAGTATTAAACTTGCAAATACATTGGCACAAAGACAGTAATAGATGTTGTCAACAATACTGACATATCTTCCTGAAATAATCCATCTTTTAATTTTCATATTCATTAGAAAATTCAAATGATTTTTAAATGTGCCATGACACAAAACAGAGCCTATAAACCTACACATTTCTCAGTTAGGAAAAAGTTATTCTTATCTGTGAGCTACTTAGAAATCTGATAACAACTAAAATAAGCGTTGTCATTTGACATAAAAAGGAATCCAAGACATACAAATGAAAAAATCTTCTACCTTAAATAGACAGAAGATATGCTCGAACTGTACTGTATTCTGGGCTCTGCACAGTAGGCACACACTCCTCAGTCTCAGAGGGTCCTGTGCACTAAATTCAGTATGGTTCAGAACACCAGCCAGTTCAACATAGTCTTTCTCAAGTAGTCATGGTTTAAACACAGATGTATGTAAATTTTTATTGTAAATCTTTTAATATACATTCAATACTTCCTTCTTCTATACTTTCCATGCCCCTCGTGGAACAAGTAAATCTAACTAAATCCACTTTCATTTCTTTTGGCATTGTGAGGTCAGAGACTGTGTGAACTCAAATCAATGATTAACAATTATTTTTGAAGCAAAACAAATCAATTTCAATAATTATAGCTCACAGAATTCAGTAAACTTTTCCTGACCCTTTTCAGTGCAGTTGATAAAGTTTTGCTTCTGTTTTCTCTTTAAAATAAATTGTTTTAATTATATACATTTGGGTTTCTTCCATTCATTAAGTGAATTATAGCTATCTAGAAGTCATTGCATCTTGAACCTGGAAAAACACAAACCAATGGATCCCTACCTCGGTATCTGATTGCTTTTCAGAACTATTAAAAATTACTTCTGTTTTGATTTGGATGTTCAATATATTAAATTAGCACTTTGTTCCACAGGAATAGAGGCCACTGGACAGAGGGAAACTTATTTTGCTTATGCAACCTGTTGGATACCTAAAGCATTTCAAAAAATGTCCTTGCCCAGAGGGTCTGGGACAAAAAGTTACTTATAAACATGTACATTTAACCTTAAAGTATTGTGGATGACAAGGGTATGCAATAGGAAATGCAGGAAAAACAGTTTCCCACTTTTAATCTGGTCAAGACAAAATCCCACTCAGTCTCCAAAAAGCAAAGTTACCCAATTTTTACTTACATTGCACTCTCAGGGAGTTCTGTATCCCAGAACTCACTACTGGGCTGTAGTTTGGGGAAAGAATTCCTCCAGAAAATCCCAAAGGATGGAGTGAAAAAGCCAGCAAAATTGTAACCAAATAGAAAACACTGAACATTGCAAGAACCATCACAAATACATACAGCTGGGTTTGTGTTTTTAATAAATTAGGGCTGGCCACTTTGTCTGCTTTGCTCAGTTCCTGTTTTATCCTCTCTCACTGCAGCTTTGGCTCTTTTCCTATCTACTGCCTAAACTAAGGCTAAATGCCAGTGATATCTGATAGCTGAATTGCAGTTCCCAAGGGCATTCTGGATATAAATTCAGATCCAAAGCCCAACTCAAAAGAATAAAAATCTTTCAGAAGTCTCCCAGAAAGAACTCTGGTTATTTTAATATCTTTCCTTTCTAATACCACTCTTGTAATATTTTTTGTAGATTTATTTACGTTTACCACTACTCCACTATTAATATCATCTTCTGTCAAAGTCCCACACAACCTAGATTCCTCACAGAAAAGCATCAGGGAATATTTTCCATTCAACATGTGAGTAGTAATTAAAATGAACATTACTCTGAGGTCTTAGAGACAGAAAGGTCACAAAGGTAAAGACATTCATAAACATTATATACAGGAGAAAAACAGGCCAATATTTCTCACTATTTAGTTTTAAGTTGCAGCTTTATAGAATCGTATTCTAAAACCCAGCGTCTTCTCAGTCCTTAAGAATCTGACTACAAACACTGTTCTTCCAAGTCTGTTAGACAGAGGATAGTACAAAGGGCTGAGAAAGGGAAACAGAATCATTCCTAAGAAAGACCCACCCCGGGCAGGAAAAAATGTGAGGAGTTTTCCTGCAGTAGCTTCAGGCATTTTTGTTACATGCACGTTTTCTTTGATTCATCTGTTCCAGGATGATGATGCACCATACAAGCAATGCAAATGTTTTGTTTGCCCAATATGGGGTCAGACAAACGTGCCTGCATGGAATTTTTATTGAAAATCTCATGTAACTAAAATGTTTGCATGGCAGCACAAAGATACAAGGCTGAGTACAGAGACACACTACAGTTTATTCTGCCTTACTAACCAACCACAACAAGTAGATTAAGGAAGGATTGTCATATAAGAATATGTTACTCTCTGTTAGTAAAGTAACTGCTCAAAGCTACATTTCAAAATTGTGTGAAATAGTTCAGTAAGTGTTATGGCCTTACAGACTCACAAAATAACCTAGTTCATCCTAATAGACCATATATTAAAAACAGACCAAATATTAAAAAAAAAAAATAGAAAAAAATAGAAGACAACAATTGGATCAAATAATTTGATTATTCAGTATTTGGTAAAGGACTGAAGAACAGTTTTTGTGATTTGCCATTTTGAGCCTGGGCTAGACAATTCAACTATTTGGGTTGAGATATTACTTGTCCTTCAAACAAATCCTTACAGAATTCCCCTCATCTTTAAATTTTCATCTCCCATTTCTCAACCTTTTCATCTCTCTCATTACTATTTTTTCTATATAAAAGTACTAAAGAACAGAGCAAACCTTGGCAGACTCATTATTTATCATTGCATTTTTGGTCATCATTTGATAGCTATTTTCTATGAATAAAACTCATGCACACAACATTTCCCCTGATTTCAACTCACTCAAATCACTGATTTAAAATCAGGACTGTGATCTGGGACAGTTTAGCCTTAATGAAGAGCCATCATTTCTTCTTGAAAAAAGACATTGTATAACATAGAGTTAAGATTGCTCTTGATATCTATTGGAGACAGAATCCAGTACAAAGCCCATGACTGAGTTCTGCACTGAACTAACTACTAGAAACAGGTAAGTTTCAGCCTAAAAATGATATCACAGTTTTCACTAGTGCTTTATCAGAAGAAGGCATTTATTATAAATAGAATGCACTATAAACACAATGGCAAGCTATTAAATTCTTGATAAATTTTTCTTAAGGCAAAATGTGGAGCTTCAGTAAGATTTATGAACAAACATAGGCACAGAAAAACCTAAATGAAACTTTCAAATGGAACTATGCACTGATTTTAATTTTGATGAGGACTTAGAACATCAACCTTGCCTCTCACCAGGATGTCAGTCACTATTTGGTCAACAACATAGATGCTCTGCAGAACCCAGAGTACAGTCAATTATATTAAAGCAAGCCCACAATTTTTCTTCAGTTGCCTACTGGTTTAAGCAGAGAGACTGAGAACTGCAAAATGTGATAAGAAGCAGATTGCTATTTGTGAATATTCCTGTTAAAGTTTTGATAGCATTCAAAAAACATGAAAAAAAATCCTGTGCTTTATGTCTGATTTGGGTCATGTTGTAAGGTTAGTAATTTTGTATGGGAATCTTGAATGGTCTATGTGCATGTCAGGATTGCTTCTTTAATGTTGTACATACGGTGCCTTTGAGGAATGCCTCATGCACTTGAAAATAAAGCTCTAGAAACAATGTTTTGTCTACTACACTGCCCCTTGTCATGTTCCTTTAGAAATAGAGGAGGAGAGCTGATTCAGATAGGGATAGCTTCCTAGTACATTTACTTTTGATAAAAGACGATATTATTCCATTTTATGTGGTAGGCAAAAAATTCTGCTCTATTAACGGTCTATAGCATCCTAATGAAATCTGGCAGAACACAGAAGGAAAACTGGGTCCCTACTGAGTTCTCTGAAGGAGCTGGAGTCAAACAGAGGAAAAACACAGGCAAGATGTTAAGCAGAAGAGCTCAGACACAAACCTGACCACAATGAAAAGCCTGTTCTAAGCAGTAAAAGTTTTCTGTTATAAATAATAATAGGACACTTTCAGTAGAGGCTTATTAAACATTTTTTCTGCACCATTTTTGAGTCAGATTCCCTCGTCTATTACTATAAACATAGTGTCACCAGTTAGTTTTGCCTAAGTAGCCCCCACTGGCTTGTTTAAACTGGAGCATTCCTTTTTAAAGACTCATTTCTTTTTTAGTTACTTTGCATGCAGTGCGAAACAGTGCATGCTCTGCTAAAACAGAGCTGCACAGGAGGAGGCCAACTGCATAATAATTCTTGCAGAGACTGACAATAGCTGGAATTATATTATGCTTTCATTTTTCTTATGTGTTTCAATCTGATTTGTCTTAATAGCATGTTTGCAACACGTTAATTATCAGGACTTGACACTGTACAGTTGGGAGTGATTTGACTAGGGAAGTGAAATCTAAATAACTTATATGCACACAAATGTCTGGCAAAAAATTAGATTTCCAATTAAACAATCTTTACTGCATTACCTATAAACTCAGCATTTCTAAAAATGACCATTATAAACCACCATAGATATCTCAGATATCCTTTCATTTGTCTAGTGGTCCTTCAAAAATCACTAGAAACAATCTACACTGCACACAAATCTACCCATTACATAAAAGCCAAATGAATAGTTACACACAAAAAATCCACAGAGAAACCTCCAAGCTGAGCTGAGACCTGTTACTGTGTTATGTGACAGTCCTATCATTGGCCTGTCAACGGGAGAGAGACCCCACACCAAAAGCAGCACCAGCATTTCTCTGAAGTCAGTGAAGCTGTACCTCTTGCAGCAGCTCTGAATTCAGCTCACTTAGGTATGGAATGCACCAAAGAGGGGACAGGAGCGAATCTCAAGTGCTGAAAGTAGCATATTCATGCATTCCTCAAGTAATCAGAAATTAGACTAACATGTTGTTTAAAAAAAGAAGTGAGAAAGAACTTGCTGACATCAATTTGTCTTTGAAATATCTTTAAGTAATACGAAAGGTTTCCCGTGATACTTCTATGAATTGTCTCAGCCAGATCCTAGGTGTCAACTAGCCTCAGCTTCAAATATATTCCAAATGAAAACACTTTGCACATCCTCCCTGAATGTGTTCTTTTTTGGGGTGGGTGTGCTGGACAGTTTGGCAGAAAACATTTGCTGTAATTAGACAAACACTTCAGGAGAATCAGCTGAACAGATTTTCACTGAACTGCTGTACCTAGTAAGATTTGTGCTTCTGCTAATAACAACCTCTACCAGTTTCAACCCCAAAGAACTGAGATGCAAAAGACAGCATGAATAATTCAGTGAGCATGGGGTCCTGAAACCACCTTTCCTTTCATAAAGAGAGAAGTAATGCACCTCAAGTATAAATTTTTACTCTAACAGGGCTTAATCTTTTTTTCTCTTTCAGCGCTTTGTTACTAAGTGCTGTGTAGGTGTGAAAAGCTGTATTACCATGTAATTTTGTTGGGATCAGACTTCCAACTACCTGCTTTGCTTCATGTTCATTTACACGGAATGATCAAAATCTGTTTTATCTCCTAACAACAGCAAATTTTGCTATAATTATTTTAAAATGGCAAATTTAAGGAATAGTGCCCTGGTTAATTCACACATGGCACCTATCCACACACAAATAAAATACCGTATTATTTATTACCTTTCTCATAATGAACTTTGTAATAAACAACTGAAAAACTAATTTGTTTTTTGACAATGGCAAACCTTTGAATAGAGAAAATCACAGAGTCGAACACAGAGTGCAGTCCTGTGTGGTAAGTGGTCTCCATAGCAACCAATAGATTTTATGCTAAGTCTGGCCTTTAAAAACATTTCACGTTTACCACCGAGAAAAAGATGGCCTTGATTTAAAAATGATACAACAAGTATCTTGAATGTGCATGCTTTCTCTACTCTCTTGCAAATAAAATTAGCAGACGTCCCTTTAACACTAAATCCTCTGAGAGCTGCGTGTCATCATTGACGTATGTGTGGGCCTCCTTTAGGCTTGGAAATTTTTTTTTCCTTGCATATCATTGTAAGACTTGAAGCCCTTTCCCCCCCCATTTACCCCTCCTTGTTTTTCTCTATCCAGAACAAAAATAGAACATCAAGTTCTTATCTCAGTCAGTGATCATGGTGACAGTGAAAATATTATTGCATGCTTATCTATAGCAGTTTCAATCATACAAGCTTATAATAACTTGCAATAATGGAAGAAGTAGTAACTATAGCTGCAACGCCTGCTACAGCCTAATTTACTTTCACTCCGCATTCAAGTGACTGAAGCCCCTAAAAGGAAATGTATTTTTAATAAGGAAAGATTCCAACTTAAGAATGTGTGTATGTAATTATTGACAATGATATGCTATAAACAGTTGTATGATTATAATCATTAGCACTTAATGAGAATTTTGTTTGCAACACTGGAATTTGAGTAATAGGACATGAGGGTAGACATAGAGAATTATAACTTAATTTATCATTATCTTTTCAATTCTTATAACCTGACAATATAGGGTACACGACTCAATATCTAATCCAAAGCAGAGCTTGCACGCTCAGGTTATTCCTCTTGGCATGGGTGTGGGATGCCTGCTTTTTGTTGATTAGGCATGCAACCTTGAGAGCTTTGGATGAGTAGGAGGGGAAGATACAGAGATCATTTGTTGCTGTTCCTGTAAAGGTAATTTCAACATGCATTCAGTCATCATCATGACAGTAATAGTACTTCATCCATAGCCTTTCACATCATCAAATGTTTGGTCTCTGTGTTCCGTTCCATCACAAATGCAGTAAAAGCACCACTCTCCTACCACATTGATGGCTTTCTCCACAATTTTCTTTGTGCAAAGTACACTTTCTTTTCACTCTAACTTTAGAAAGGTCCTGTGTTGAGCCTCAGTGAAGAAGGCACCAAAGTGTCAAGTTCGGTTTGTCACAAAGTAAGACGATACAACAAAATTTATTACCCTTTTTGTTTCTTTCTACTATGTCCTGTTAGACTTAGGTCTTTCTCCAAAGATGATCATCAATGCAGCAACAAAAATCACAGCCTTAACTGTGAAGGAAACAGGCAACAAAACTAAAAGCTTCTATATGAAGAAGCATGATCTCCAGCGGTTTGCCACCTGTAGAAAATAAATATGCTACAAATCTAGCAAAGGTACAGACAACAAGGCCAGAGAATTCTCAGGTACCACGGTAGGGAAAGGCAGCGTAAACACTGCCTGTAATTCCTTTTATTTCTTGCATCAGGATCTGCTAAGCAGACTAAGGGGAATAATTAATCACAATAACAATGTGTGACGGTATGCCAACGAAATCTTGCTCCCGGTGAGTGCTGTAGCATTAGTGTATCCTCAGCACGGCCGCCACCCCCTCCTCCCATGCTCTTTTCTTCCACACAGATGGAGAAACACCATGCCAGAGTTATGATTAGCATAGGGTTGGAGTTATCAGAAACAACTGAGCAGTTCCCAACAGAACACTCATCTTATTTAGAGAAGAAATCAGAAAGACACCTACTGCAACTTCGTTGCAAAAGGGTGAAAGATGGAAGCAGAATGCTCCAAGGGAGGGTCCTACCTGTCAAATGCTTCCCTTGGCTCCTGATGTGCAGACAGACCTCCACAGAGCTAGTAAAAACCACAGTGAGAACCTAAGATCTGCATTCCAGACCAAGCAGCACTACAACTTCCCTGGGAGTTGTGCTCTTCCAGCTTGCCTTCATGCTCTGCTTTGAAGGGAAGAAGCAAGTATTAATACTGTGGGATGCAGCAATACTTCCAGAAAGCTTACAGGGATTCCACTGCAAAAAGACCTCTATGCAAAATGTAGGATAAAGATGATGGTATTGTATTAGCATGCCTCCTACCCAGAATCTCTTTCCTTCACATACTCCTGGAAGCTGATTCATTACATTTCTGGTGTTTTTTTTAAAAAGCACTTACTCTCTTATCATCATACGTACTTTTAGCAGCTTTGTTTTGATTGTACAGACCTTTTTCCCTAGTACACTAAGAGAAAAAGTTTCACATGGGCAGTTCGGAAATGAAAGAGAATTGATGTGTTCTGAATTAAATATCTGCTCTTGTTTTTATTATTTAGAGAGACATACATACCTAGAGAAGTGTTCCCCTGATGTAGGAGTTTCTAATATTGACTCATAGCTATTCCAGTGAATAAGCCTGAAGGTCTGTGTTTGGGGAAAATGAAACAGCTAAAACACCTGAAACTCTCATAAGGCAGATTCAACAGGCTTTTTTTTCCTAGTTTCTAACTGGAGATGCAGCAATGAGATCTTTTCTCAAGCATGGCAGCATACTGATCCAATTTGAAAGTGGCAACTTGTCATTAAATACCTGTCAAATATTCCAGCTTCCACAGTTAATTACAATATAATATTCACTGCCTTGAGAGAAAAAATGTCAACATAGATTTGAATTAGGGTGTGAGAGGGAGCAAGAGAGTAGGCACAGCCTCTAACCATCAAAGCCTACACACTATGTAGTCAGACCAAAGGTCCACCAGCTGCTGTCCAGGATAAAAACAGTCACTCAGAAATGTTTTGATAGATATAAAAACTTGTAAATGGACTCAACTTAGAAGTTCTATCTTATTATGCCACTGCCACTTCCACACAGAGAATATGTGGTTGTTCTAATAAAAAGAGTTGATTGTTTTACATAATGAAATATCCTAGAGCCTATTAACTTTTACATATAAACTGTTTTAATGCAGATGTGTCAGGAATCTGAAAATAATGCCTAGTGACAGCTCTAGGATTAAGCTCTTCTCACTTAGTTAGAATTCTAACTTTGATTGTAAATTTATTTTAAAGAGCAAAGCATATAGGTAAGTCCTCCCAATGCCTCCTAATAACTGACATCAACAAGGCATCTGGGACAAGTGTTTGCTAGTAATTCATCTTAATAATCTGTCAGCAAAGCTGTCCTAATAGGATGTGTCTTTCATTTTGATTAAAATGACCCTCTGAAATGTGGTCCTCATAGAAAGTTGACAAGCAGAGGCAAATTTTAAACAGTCTGGCACTTCTAATTTTATCTCTGGAAAATGAAAGTGATGTTAAATACTCTTACATAACTACTCCCTCTGTTTGGCTGTCTTTGCTTAGCTTCCACATGAAGAAACTGTCTATACTCCTTTGATGATCAATAATAAATAGTCCTCTTTGGTCCATGTGACATCCTTTTATTTTTTATTTTTTTATTTTCTGCCTCCATAGCATGATTTCTAGTCTTGCTTGGAAGTGTCAGTAATTCAATACTGTAGTTAAATGAACTACATGTTTTCCTAAACATATAGCCATGCTATGAAAACACTTCTCATGCCATCTGGAAGGTTTAAATCTTGGGATTTTTTTAATGTAAGAGCTGATAGGGTACATCGTGTTGTCCCAATACTCATACACATTAAACTCTTTAATATTAGATTTTTATTGTGCTGCCATGACATGGTATTTCTTTAGGAATCTAGTTTGTCCTATGTCCTAGGACTAATCATCTTGAATTGGTAAAAAACCAGATCTAACATTTACTTGTAAGGATGTAAGAACACAGATTTGACAATAAAGTTGTCAACACAGACTTTGATGAGTTCTCATTAGACCATAATATATTTCACTTTATGATTCCTGCCACACATAAAATGCAATTTCAGTGTTATATTCTAGGTCAAGTTGCATGTATATTAGAAAACACTGCTAGTACCTTTAGAAGCTAGTTTTAGGCATCAGGTAGACCAAAAATGGCATCAAGGCAAGAGCCATTGGAAAGGCAGTCCGGCAAAGAAAATGTTTCTGGTAGGTTGTCAGTAGGAAGAAAATCACTGAGTAAACACTAACACCAGATGAAAAATCCATTTAAAAAATCCTCCAATTTTTTGCTTTTCAACCACCTCTCACAAATTGTTAGAAAACAGTTTCTAACACTTAGCTAGCTCAAATGGAAAACCAGAAAAACTAAAAAAACAAGATACACAAGTATTTTTGAGAGGATTATGAAAATTTCTTCCTCCACAATTTTGGAAGGGCTAGTTGGTAATTTCATTCATGCTCTACTTAAAATAATGGGAGAGTTTGGCCACGTTCCAAGACAATGTGATATAATGCATAACATATGTTTAGTCTTGAACATATGCATGCTGTATTCCCTTTTTACTTATCTAATGCCATACCTATATCCTGTCAGCATCAGCCTTTAAAATAAAAATGATGAGACATAACATTATCCCGCATATTCTGATTTACTGTCTTTGAACATGAAGACTAATGATTAATAAGGTTTTGAATAACAATTCAATACCAGGAGTGTAGAAATATGGGACAGAACAAGAGAAGAAATAAGAAAGTTCAGGTTTTAGTACGATTTACCTTCCTAGACAGATCAGCTAAAGCCAGCTTGAAACTTCTCTCCCTCTTACTGTGCTAAAACTTGACTCGTTCTCTCTAATGTGCAAGACTATTCCTTTTATCTTTGGGTCAACTGGAGAGAAAGGGTTCATAGGTATAAAACACAAGAAGTTCCAGATCCCCCAACTCTGTGCTGGGTAACCACATGTGAGTCCCACAATCAGGCTTTGTACCCTCAATCCCATACTACAATAGTCATGTTACCACTCTTCCACAGTGTAGCTTCCCCTGGTAAAGGACTGAGATCTTGGACTGTAGTTCTACAAAACTATGCAGCATCACATGGGAATTTTTGACAGAAAGCAAAGGAAAAAAAATATTTCCTTCCATCTCCTCCAGCCTCACCTTCTTGTTGTAGCCTCCCCTCTGCCTCTCCTTTTGGCCAGCCTTTCAGGATTCCAGCTGAAATATGCCACAGAGTGGTGGAGCGTGTGAGTGTGTGTTTGGAGGGGGCTAGTTCTAAGGACAAGCATGGATGTTCAGCACTTTATTGCCAGAGATGTACCCATTAAAGGAAAAAGTTGGGAACACACAGCCAACGTGAAAGGAAAAGCAGGAACCACAATCTGTGGTAGGAACATGCACAAAACTGCACCAAAGACAGAATAAGCAAAAGAATGGAGCAGAAAAAGGCAAAAAAACTTTCATTTTCTATGTTTTGGGGTTTTTAATAAAGGCAGCAGTCTGATATTAAACTGGATTTTTGTATCTGTTTCCAGTCTTCCAGTTCTTAGTGAGTGCTAAGATCAGATTTTGGATGAATACCTTGAGAATTCAATGGAATGTTCTACCCCTGCATGGATTCCACTTCTTTTGTCTGGCCTAGGATATCAAAATCCATCCTGAACACTGTTTCTTGTCATGAATCACGCAGAGATACTTGAAGCAGTAAACCAATACTGTTCCTACCCTCTGCAACAGGAAGAGGAGGCTTACATAACATGCAGAGAGAAAGGGGAAACCTGCCAGCCTGCCCTGAACAGGACGACCCAGCATCAAATTCACAATCCCTGCAAGTTTCTTCACTTGACAGAAACAAAAAAAAATTTAAAATGTTGCTTCTACTGACACTTCCCCTTTCCACAGACAACGTGTTTGTAGCATGTAACTTTCATGGACTGGCATCAACATTCCTGTTCTTCAGAGAAAAAGACAGGTTGAAGAAAAAAATAGATCACTGAAGGAGCAAGGGAGAAACCAAGCATGTCCTGCTCCAAAAGGGAATTGTTAAAAAATTAAAAATTTAAAAATGAGCCACTGATTCCATCTTCACAGATAAACTATAAGTGCTTGTTGTCACAATCACTCCACAAAAGCAAAAAGCAGAATTGATGTTCTCTGAAGTACCCAGTCCTCCAAGTATGTCGCCAGTAAGTTAAGCAGAGCTGTGTGAAATTGCACACTCCAGGTGATATTTAGCAACACTGCAGTATTTTTCAATTTAATTTCATCAAATGGCTTAAGGGGAAAAAAGCACCTTAAAAAAATCACAAAAGCTCAACTGTTTGAAGAACATTTTCTAAATGTATTTTTAATTATTATTGTTTGACTTATTTTGAATTTTTTTCCATTTATATTAAAGACATTAAAATATTAAAAAAACAATAAATAAAACAATTTACTAAAGGCTCATTTAACCCCTTAAATAAGCAAGACAGATGTCAAAATTGCAAAGAGTTTAAATATTTGTCATCACTCTAGCTCCAGCACTGACTGGCTGACACAACTTTTTTTTCTTTCTACCACAGAAAATCTAGGAACAATAATCTCTGAGTTGTACTAGCAAAAAAGGTGCTTGGTCCACAACCCCAAAAGCACAGAAACAAGTTGTCCTTTATACTGGAGAGGCTGAATCCTGGGAGAAATACTGGCTCTAAGAGCATAGCATGTGAGGGGAGAGACAATTCATGTTTACTTCAGAACAAAGCATGTAAAGAGGAAAGGAAAACCTTTTCATCAAATAGAATGAGCCACACTGGAGCTCAGAAATCAGCTTTCTGGGTTTGGCTCTACCTTCATGCACCCTGGGAATATGGGCAAGGTCTTAGAATCTCTGTCTGCTTTGATTTACCCCCATCTAAAAAAAAAAAAGTATGATCATTCTTTACAAAACAATTCAAGATGTATAGATGAAAAACTCTGTAACAGATATTAGGAGATTTTCTGCATTTTGCCTAAGATCCAGAGTCTTAAAACCTTCTTTAATTCACAGTTCAGTGAATTTTCCTGAAACATAAAAGTCTTTGGATAAAAACATTTGCATTTAGATACATTTAACCTAACATTAAACCAAAAGATGAAAAATCCTTTAATGCTCCTGTCATATTTATTAGCTCTGCTCGAGGTGAGCAAATGCTCTTGGGAACAGCTGTGCCAGACATCCTCTCCCTTCACCCATTCACTATTTTTTCCCTTCTTTAACTGCAGGAGTTCAGTTCTAGCACTGTTTTTTTCATTCTATGTTTGTCCCTTCTGGCACAAGAATCAGAATGCAACAAAGACATAAGGGATGAAGGATAAAAGAAATAAGACTTACACTAAATAACTGTATACAGAGTGAATGAGACTAAGCTCATTGTTCAGAGATGTATTTTGACCTATTCCATCATTACTCTCTATATAAATCCAAAGATTCTCTCCCAAAGCCCAGCCTAATTATTGCTTCTATTTGTGTTCTCAGAATCATTTAGGTTGGAAAGCAGCTCTTGAGAGCCTCTAGTCAAGCAGGGTTACCTAGGATTACTGTTGCTCAGGCAGGTGCCCAGCCAAGTTTTGAGTATTAACAAGGCCAGAGACCCCACCATCCCTCTAGACAACCTATTCCCAAGTTGGAGCACACATACAATGAAAGGTATTTTCTTGTGCCCGTTGTCACTTGTTGCATCACTGGGTGCCACTGAGAAGTTTGACTCCCTCATCTGTGTTCCCTCCATAAAGGCATTCACACAGGTGTATGAGATCCCCCCGAGCCTTCTGTCCCACAGCCTAAACAGCCCTGACTCTGTCGGGCCCTGCTCGCAGTCGACAGCTCTCACAGTTCTTGCTCTGCTCTCTCCTGGCAGTCTGGATCTTCCTTGCATGGGCAAGCCCAGAACTGGGCTCAGCACTCCAGATCTGTAAAGGGGAAGCATCACCACCCTTGGCTTGCTGGCAAGAGTCTTCCTAGCACAGCCCAGGATTCTGTCGGCCTTCTTTGCCCCAGGGGTGCACTGCTGGCTGTCCCCCCACCATCTGTGAGGACCCCAATGTCCACTCCACTGCAGAGCTGCTTTTCAGCCAGTCAGCCCCCTCCATGAACTGGTGCCTAAGGCTGTTCCTTCTCAGATGTTGGACTTGGCACTTCCCTTTGCTGATCACAGCCCATTTCACCAGTCTACTGAGGCTCATCTGAATGACAGTACCATCATCTGGTGTATCAAGCACTCCTCACAGTTTTGTATAACCTGCTAATTTGGAAAGGGTGCAAATTTGTCCTATCATCCAGGTTCTAAAAAAATATGTTAAATAGCATGGACCCCCATACTATATCATAAAACTCATTGAGAAACAATCTATGGAGATGATAGACATTGACACACTGGTTAATTTTATTTCCTTTCACAGGCCTCAGAATATATTCTATGGAAAAGAGTCTGCTTGTTCCATAATATTTACCTGAATCCTTGCAAAACTTCATGCTTGTCAGTACAACAGAAGGGAAGGAAACTAGGAGCAAAAGAAACAATTATGAGATTATACTACATGGACTTAGTGGTAGGCAACAGTTTTATTTATAAAAAAGAAGTACTGAGGAAAAAGAGCGAGAACAGGAAACAAAATGAGCAAAAACTGTGGAGGAAGATGGAAGAATGAGCATGTCACCAGCATGAGAAAGGAACAAGGACAACTTGCCATCAGCACAGACTGTCTTCTGTGGCTGTGATCTGCTAAGGTCTTACAGATCACTTATTTTCTGAAATCTCATTGTCACAGCTATTTCTTTCTTTTATAGCTCAATGATGACAGCTACAGAGTACTGCTAAGACAACATCTACACGAAAAAGCCCTCAAAATACTACTAATTTCCTTCTCATTTTCCCCTCGTGCTTTGACTGTTAGAGATGTGCTCAGATTTTCACAGCATGAATGCCATTGGTAATGTGGGATCCCATTCCTGACTGCAGAGAACATACAATCTTCAACTGAAAGTTTTTCTTCAGTTGCAGCGTACTAACATCCATTTTGGCTAATTTGTTTCTTTGTATCATTACTGCAATCAGGGCTAAAATAGTTTTACTTCTGTTATTGCCAATCAAGCCAGTAGTCTGGGGCTCTAATTCCCGTTACAGAAGTCCATCTGCCTCTAATTAATTACCAGAAATTACTAATAATTGAATATTTAACACTGTCTACCAAGATAAGTTAATTGAACACTGATCACCTTCGGGCTGCCATCGTTGTCCCTACCCCCTTCCCCACCATCTCCCCTGGTTGAAGGTACATCCTCCTAAGGTCTGTTGGCACAGTTGTACCTTGAGTCGCTTCCTAACAAGGCTGTTCCAGAATTAGTTGGGTTAGTTTGGGTACACTCTAAATTAGTTTTTCTATTTTGAATAATTTTGACTGAAAAACACTACAGAACATTTACCTGTTCAGTCATGGAAACTGATAAGACAGGACTGAATCCTATAAACCTGTCCTGAATTCAGTAAGAGCATTATGTCTAACTGCAATCTCACTAGCAGCAGCAACCTTCTACATTAGTTCAATCTTGCCATCTGCTAAACAAAACAAAAAACAAGGACTTGTCTAACAGTATTTTTCTATGATGGATAATGGGCGTTTAATTTCTGCATTCCCCTTAAAAGCTTATCCTCTATAGAATGAGTCTAACTTCAGGATCTGATTTGCATATCTAGACTTAGTATGAGTACTCATCATAACAGATCTGTTTTAGCAGTAACATGATTTCACCTTTAAACTTAAGATGGAGAGAGCAACTGGTGGCATACTGGGTGTACTTACCTAGCAAGGTACTCCATCTTTATCTCAAACCCTTCAGTATTTTCATCCTGCTGCTGAGAATGGGGACAGAGAGCATTTGGGTGGACAGCTGACTAAAGCCACTGGCACTGAATCAGACTGGCATGGAAAACACGATGATGATGATACCAAAATTTGTAATTCATACCAATTAAACAAAACACTGGCCAAAAAGCTTAACCTTAACTGTATGCACTCCAAAGTATTAAGGAGTATAAACAGTATTTTTCATTACAACTGAACTGCAGATCTATCGTTTCACATGGCAGAATTCAGAGCTTGCTCTTTGGTGGATACATTTGTTTGGATAGCATCATGAAGCCCATCTCACTGAGATGCACTTTTGAAAATTCACATTTGATGGGAATTTATTTCCATAAAAATCTCAAGGTTCACTTCTGTTCTGGTCAAAGAAGCCAAAAACTTAAATTGAGCAACATGACTAAGACCTACTATGAGGCATGAAACCCTTTACAGCAAGGAATTAATATTTTAAAAAACTATATTTAGAAGTTTCTGCTGCAATGGCAAGCACAAAGAAAACAAAACATGTGAGGTTTGCCTGTTACATAATAAATATGTCTTCAGCTCTCAGTTAAATTGCTTTGAAACCAAACTAATCCAATGGATTAGCAATGTTTCCCTGGCATGTATGGGTACAAGAGGGATGGAGGGGAACAGCAAAAAGAAATGCAGAGAGATAGCCAAATAATACCATATGACTTAATGCCAGCTCTCTCCTCCCTGCATGGAATAATATTAAGAAATATAATTTTTATGTTACCTGGCATTAACTTTTACTACACAAATTTTGTTAGCCCATTTTGCTAGTACAGAGTTCATTACTATTTTTTGACATACTGAATGGAAGACATTGAAGACACTTTATTTTTTTGGAAGTAGTCCTGCCAACCTTTGAAAAATATTCCAGAATGAGATATTACCAATTTTACAGTCCCAATCTTACCTATTATATTTTTCATTTTAATGTCAAGAGGAAAGCAAGACACACACATAACATACCAAACGAAAATAACCCTGACACAAACCCAAAACTCAAATCCAAATCTAAAATATTGTCATAAAACCCCAAGTCCAAGGTTACTGCTCCCTCCCATGTCCTTTTCAAGAGAATGAAGCATCTTTGACAGTTTTACTGTTGCTTCCATTAAATTTAATGTAGCTATATGTTTTGAGTTTCATGAAGCTAATCTCAAGAGGGACGACATCAGGATTTCTTTTCACATTTTGAATGCTACATGGCAGCCATCTCTGTCAAGCACTCTAACAAAAAAGAGACTTTAGAGGAGGGACCACAGTCTTATGCTTAGAAAAATCTTTGAGGTTCACCCAGTATTCTGTGGCCCAGCACTTGGTTTTACATCTGAGACCTGAAATATTGGAAGGATGTGAACAAATATATTGATCTTATCAGTGATCTCCTCTCCTGAGCAAAAAATGTGAGGTTTCTGGTATTCTCTCATCCTGCAATGTTTCGCTTTTACTGGTGTTAGTATGCAGGAAAATGAAAAGTGTCTCCCCTTCTTTGTCACACATACACAAAATAATCTATTCCTTCCCTCTGTTCCCTGAAGGCTGTGAATAAGAACACAAGTCTTACAGTAGGTAAGAGCAGGATATATTGAAGACTCCTAATGAAAATGAAGAGTTGCAGCCAGAGGGTTGCAGTTGCTGAGCACAGACTCCATAGGTAGGTCTTGTATTCCCCCAGTCACGAAGCAACTCCAGCATCACACAGGAGGCATGGAGCCTGCTGCCTCTGCAGTGGCAGTCCTAGCAAATGGCTCAGGTCATAAAATTACCTTTGCTGGTACAGAAAATAATACCCCATTCTGAATATACTTTCAGGAGTTTCTAGGTGCATTATATCTCAAAATATACTAAATTTGCTTACTTACAGACCTACATGCTTAGCTTGGGATTTGAAAGTCATGCTAAAGGCATGTTAATTGTAATAATAAGGTGCTTTAGGTAGGGGTAAGCTGTCACCTGGAAACCTGTCTGCATTCAGCAGTAACCCTGGTGAGCCACATAAATATTCAGCTGATCATCAGGACACAGGACACTGAACACACCCCATAAAAGCCCTGGTGAGCAGCCATGAAAATTTTACATTTACTTCTACACACTCTCTAAATACTGCTGAGACTCAGTTACTGTATCATTTAATGAACTCTGCACCTGAAGAATTTACTGTGCTATAGGGAATGCTATCTACACGAACACATGATCATGTCAATCAGCACCCTAACATATGCCAGACCACAACATTCCAGTATTGTAATAATTATTTCATTGGTATTAAAATAATTATTTTATTTGACCATACCAACTAACAGTTTCTAAAGCTGTTAACATCAAATAGCAAAAAAGGGGAGACTTCCTATTTCAGGTGACATGGTGTAGTACATAAAGATTTCCTTTTCTTAGTTTAAATCTAAGAAGAAAATGTTTACCATTTTTAAAAAATAGTAACTTTTGAGATTGTAGCATTTTTTAGGGATTGTAACATTTTTAATGGTGTATGAATGTAACATTTTTATGGTGACTGATAAACACATACAAGATTAATTTACTAAGATATTTGGTAACATAGAAATTGAATTAATCTGTTCCAATTGATCTTTCACCTTACCATATATTTAGCTGTCGAATCCATTTGTAACCTGATGAAATATTATCCATACGTTGAACGCTGCTTTGGTGGATGTTTTGGCTAAATAGCTGAGGATACTGTAGCACGGAATTGTATCATATATCCTGTTTACTACAACCCAAAGACAAAATTACAGGTTCTGGTATTTCAGTTATCTGGCATTCCTGTGCTCAGGAATTTTCCCAGGCTGTTTCTAATACAGAGAGGTTTAAAGGCAATCTTAAGCAAGTTGGCCGTACTTTACTCTGGACTTAACTATGCCAAGTCTACAACTTAAGCACAAGAATTTAAGAGTATCTCCATGGTCAAATTTTGGCCAAATTCTGAGGAGTGTGGTCACATTAATTGACTAGAAGACTGATACAACAACAGAACAACACAGTTCTGTTACACTTGGGTAATTGCTCAGCAATCCTGAGCAAATTAATGTAGTTGAGACTAAAGATTCTTGTTCTTCTATCACTTGCCAGACATGTTATTCTTCAAGTCCTCACAAACTTATACACAAATACATTAAGAGATATGCTGAAAGTTACACATTATAGCAAGTGGAGAAAGCGTGTTCTGTGACACTTCAGGCAGATTAGTATCAATTCTCTTTCATAAACACAGTGAAATAAAGAATTAGCCTTAGCAGTGGAAGAAGAGAGAATTTCTATTATATTTTTCTGCTTCATGTGCTTTTATCATGGATCAGCTGTGGTCTGTGATCTTTCAGAAGTATTTCACACATGCTGTGTGGGTATTAATATTGAGGCCAACAACAGAGAAATGCAAACTGGGTGCATACTTCACCCTGTGTGTCAAGCCAATCTAGAACATGCCATGTCAGTAAAACAGCAGTTTCATGAGATTTAAATTGTCTACATTCTATAATTGCACATAAAGCTACTTAATTCTAAAATAAAGCCTTACACAGAAGACACCAAGCCTTAGCTGTGAATATAGCATACATTTATTTTGAAAACTAACAATGTCATATTTTGAATCATAATTTCTAAAGGCAGAGCTGAATTCATCTGTACATGTTAGAATTCATCAATATCAGGAATTTGCAATAATTACACATCCAAATAAGAAATGGCAAGAAAATCAGAAATAGTCAGATATGTAAAGACACAGTAGCCAAACTATTGCCCACAAAGTAACCATGAATGTTACACCTACTTGATTCAAGCCTTAGTTATACCAAATGATATAAAAAATTACTTTGTTCTTGACAAAAGCATCAGGCTAAAAAAACTACGATGAACCAAGCCCCCTCGTTGACTAACTAGCTATGTGGCTTGTCACTTTGCACAGGAGGAGTTTGAAATCATGATACATTGCAGCTTCCAAAGGACTCGTGCATTTAGCATACGAGACAAAGCAAGGAACACTGTAGAAATTTGGATTCTTTTTAGTCAGTTATACTCTCATACTGCCATAAAACTCTGTTAATAAACAAAGAACCAAATATGCTACATATTGCACAAAGCTTTCACGTTTAGGAATTGCAATCCATGAGACAAGAAGCAGATGATCGGGGAATTATAAGATCAGTAAGACACCAGTTTAATAAGCAGTGCTCTTGTGTCTGTGAGAAAATGTTCTCTCTTTTTTTTTTTTAGAGGTATCCTGAATGAGAACTTTAGACAGGGTTTGAAATATGATTATAAGGTGGCTTTATGGATAATTAATGAAGTACCTTCTAATCACGGGAAACACTCAAAGAAAGCAGAAAGGTGCTTGCATAGAAATGAATGAGTGACAAAGCAGACCAGCAGCACCTGACAACAGGTGCCTCAAAAACCAAATTAAATACAGTAGATGGAGAAGTGGATAGCCCTGAAGGTCTTGAAAGCAACAACTTTCAGGAACAATCTGGAAAATTATTCTCTAAGTTGGTTCTAGCAAGAAACTGAAGTGTTATTTTTCAGGGAATTACTACTTCAGCTGCACAAAATTCCATGAGTATCACACAGCTTTTTCTTTCCACACATCTCTCTTCTTTAAGAGGCTTAGAAAAGAGAGATAGCCACGAGTCACTCACTCTCTTTATGGGACTCAATTTTTTATGATTTAAAGGAGAGATAAATGGAAGAAGGCAAAAAGTAAAGAACTCTCTCCTGCCTCTAATGACAGCAGTTAGGACTTTGGAACAGCTCAAGTTGCTGCAGCCTCCAAAATGCACTTCCACAATCACCTGGTTTGACAAGATACGGGTTTAAAAAAAAAAAAAAA
>VYXF01001211.1:403083-422667 GCA_013397295.1 Polioptila caerulea
AAAAAAAAAAAAAAAAAAAGATAAAAGGCGAGAAAGTTTAGCAAGGCAATTCTCTAAAGTTCTGTTGTGGCCGAAAGCCTGGACAACAACAACAACCATCACTTGCACACCTGTTGTGACAAGAACAACATGTTATGGCAGAACTCAACTGTGTTGAGTTGTAAGGATGCAAAGACCTCCTTTCAAAACAATTGCAATAAGATTTTACCTACTGATAGCTTACCCATATTCCAACTAAGTTAGTCTAAGCCTACAGTGGGACAGTACAACAGACCTGTCAATATATCAAGTAATTGCACTTCAGTAATCAACTAGCTTAAATTTGTCTTTGGGAAAGTTTGGGATTGGGTTTTTGCAGGTTTAGAGATTTTTGGGGTATTTTGGTTGCTGGTTTTTGCTTGAGTTTTGTATGTATGTTTGTGTTTTGGTTGTTGGGGGTTTTCCATAACTTTACACTACTTGAAATTATTATTCTATTTCATTGCCATTGTTGGTTTTATATTTTGTTTTCTTTGAGAACAGTGGAACTGGTGGAAGACTCAAGGTACCAACAGCAGACACAATCCTTATCCAAACGAAAAGGAAGCAAGCATGAAACATATCTGCAAACACACCATGGGGGATGACAGTGTGTGCCCACTTCCCTTGAAAGGATGTCTGAGGAACAACATTTGAAAGCTAAAAACCCTGTGACTAATGCTCTGCACCCGACATCTGCAAAGAGATGCATTGCTGAGATTACCACTGGAGTTTCCTCCCAATAATTACAGCAAGTATTTAAGAACTTTCAAAGGATTAGCAGAAATAATCTATTTTGTTTGGGTCTTATTTTTCTTTAGAAAACTTCACTACTCTCAGAAAATAGTCTAGCAGCAATGCCTCCAGATGGGAATAACAGTAATTCACACGCTTTTTTTGTTTATCAGTAGAACATTCTTTATATTAATGCCAAAAGATTTCAGGACAAAATATATTTCCAAGGAATTAATTATCCCTCAAGTACACAGACTGAATTAAGAGATACCATGAGCTTCAGTACTGCCAGCCTGGTGAAAACCAGGGGTCACAATATTCTCCCTTGCTTATCAGCTCTCAAGGAAGCCCCCACAGCAGTACCCTCCTCATGTATTAATGATTTCTTGATTTCCACTGTTCCTTAACGTGACCGAGGTGAAAGCACCTATGCTGGAGTCTTAATTGCTTTGCTTCAAAGTTGAGAACAAATCTGGAAGCTTACTGTTCCTAAAATTTTGCCAGAATTTCCTTGGCAAAGATGGGCAAGACAAGACATGACTGATTGATCATTGCTATTGCTAAATAGGAAAGGACTAATTTAATTTTAAAACTTATTATAAACTTAATTTCTCTATACTGTAGTTCCAAACTCTTGAGCCACTTAATGGTTAGATTTCTATGTGTGTGTGTGTGTGTGTATGTATTACTTACATTTTACTTCAAACATCCTGAAAGGAGAAGGACTAAAACAACCCTCAAAAAAAAACCAAACAAAAAAAACCCCAAACCAACTAAACAAAGCACCTGCCAAAATAGTTTGAAACTCTTTATAAAAAATAGGTTCAAATAAATGTGCAATTATAAATCCACAAACAAATGTGTATTGAGCTTTGCTGTTCTGATCAGTACCAATTTTCTAGGTGTAACAAGGACACTCAGAAGTGAAAAGACCAAAATGGAGAAACAAGTGTTAATATTAACACAATCTTAAGTAGTCTTACTAAGGGAATTATTCACCTTCCAGGGTTTGTATCTAGTTAAAATGCTCACTAAAGATTTAGACAAAAAAGCCCAAACACCTGAGAAAGCACTAAACCACTCCCTGGAACAGCCTCCTTCTTAACACTGATTATGGATGCCTATAGAGTGGGATAGGTGAATAATGCCCACTACACCTATTCTGATATAGTAATTCCTAAGCCATAGGCATTTTTAGGCTGACATTCACATTTCCCAATTTCTATATTGAAGATATGCTTCTATGAGTAAAATAATTTTAATTTAATGAGAGAATCTAAATTTGCCTTCTATCTTTGCTGAAACTGATTACCTTCAAAAACAAGTAATAAGCCAGAACTAAACACAGAGAGATTGCCTTGTGCTGTGTTGACACCTTTTCTTCTATCACTCGGGGTGAAGATAAATGCATGTTCATCTTTGGCTGTTTCTTTGCACAGTTTTTTGCCACTTCTACACTGTTCTGAAATGCACCCTATGAGACTCAAATCTCTTCATTTTTTCCATTTACTAATCTCAAAATATAGGTATATATGGATTACTAAATTACTACAAAACCACCAAGCACTTTGAGTCCAACTTATTAGACACATTCCAGCTTCTTTATATTTTCTGTAACTTGTAACTCCTGGCATCTGGAATTTTCTTTTTTGTTGCAGAAGAATGCTGTTGGAAAGAGACACCTAGGATTGTGCTTGTAATGTATTTTCCTTTTCACAGCCAGTGTGGAAAAACGCACCAAATACCTATCTACATATTTCACTCATCTAGATTCCATCTGGATCACACTGAGCTCTTGTTTCTGGGAAGCAAAACAATGTGTGTGACTCCAAATACCTCACTGCATTGAGGCAGTGCATTTCCCAGGGCATTAGGAGATACAAACTCTCTCAACATAGATTAAAAACCCAGGCTTGTTATCTTGCTGCATGTTTTATCCACTGCATTCACAGAATGCAGCATTGCAGTTGGGCACTTTCTCCAAGGACTGGGCACTGAAACTGTTGAGGGATGCAAATAAATAGTCCACCCTGAATGCACAGCTGTTCCAACAAGCACACGACACTGCCATAGCATCCTCACATCAAAGAGATGGTAATATGCATGCAAAGGTAACCCTGAGGGTACACTAACCTGACAACATCCCGAGAAATGGCAGAAACAAACACAATGTAACAACCAAACGGGAGTACCAGCTTGTGGGAATTGTTAACCCCGGCAGAAATTACCTGGGCAGTGATATCTGAAATACCAAAGGCGTCAAACCCATAAAAATCAGGACCAATGGGAAAAGAGTAAATATTTACTCTGGAGGAGACAAAAGTGGTAGGAAGAGAATTGGCAAGTGGAAGACAGGGAAGATGACTAAGAGAGCAAAATCATCCAGTCATAATTGACCACAGTACCTGACAAGCAGTCATGTGCTTGATCACCACAGTTTGCACAGGTCAATAAAATCACTGCTTCCATCATGCCTGATTTACTTGCAGGCTCAAGAAAACACACCTATTTTCCTTGGCATCAGGGAGGGAATTCTTGGAGCACTCTACCTAACATCATCATAGAAACACCTCAACTTTTCCTCTCTTACAGGGAATATTTGTAAACAAGTTAACATACTGTAAACATACTGTAAACAACTTGACAAATCTAGGTCAAATTCACCATGCTACAACAATTTTAAACCATATTCTTCGCAAATCCAGTGCTTAGCAAAAAGAAAAACAATTAACTACTCTACATACAGTAGTCCTCTATAATTCTCAGAGCATGAAGCCTTCTACAGAAAATGTGTAAGCTTTGTTATATAGGAAGTATGGAAAGCTTTTTTAATTAAAAAAATTACCCATTTTAAGGATAATGTCTTTTACATTTCATAAAAAGAGAGCTGCTTATGATGAGGGAGAGGAAATGGGTTACCAATTATTTGCTTTGCAGCAGACTTGTCACAGAAAACAGCACCGGTCTCAAAATATTGACACTGAATCCATCTCAAAAGGAAGTATTTTCTACAGGATAAGAACGCAGAAAAACCCATGGTCCAAAGCTAAATGTGACTATAACATTCTAAACATTTCAGATGCAGAAAAAGCAGGTTTTTAAATCTCAACTTGCTCTTCCCCATGAACTTTTCAGCTTTCTTGGCTGGCGAAAACCTTTAGACTGAATGGTTTGATCTTCAGGGATTCTAGACTCTTCTGATTTTAGATAAGTATAATTCTTTCATTTTCTTCCAGGAAGGTAATTTCCAGTTCAATGCACACATTAGGCACTTTAAAGCTTATATGAGCCTAAGTCAACACTATCAGCAGAAGGACCATGCACAGCCTTTTGTGTCACCTTCCTGCACAGCTGCCTCTCTGCTGGCACACACATTCAGGGAGTGGGATATGGGAGCTGTCCCACAGTAATGTAAACAACTTAGGATATTTGTTAAGTTTTTAAATCCCCATCAACTCCCAGATCTCATCCCTTCCATAGCCCCACAAATATTTGCTTATGCACGGAGAAGGGGCTCATGTTCTTCAAGATCAGTGCCAGTTTATGTCAATTTTTAAGGTCCAAGAAGCAAAGAATCAAGAGTTGCCCTAAAAAACCCAAATAAAAACCCTTCTCTAATAAAGCCTACAAGCCCCCTCAACAAACAACAACAACTCCAAAAAACCACAAACAAACAACCAAACAAAAATCCACACAAAACAACCAAATCCCTTCAAAACTAGTTATCTCAAGAGATATGAGATCTACTCGTGCAGGTTAAAGAGTTCTGCACTGCTTGAACTGCTAAGTCTGCACTCTTTAAGCCTTTTTGTGTGAGAATTAGCGAGAACTCAGCATATGCAAGTTTGCCACTTTGTATTAAATTAGTTGAATTTACTCCACCTTAAGGCTGCAATAACCATAACTAGGACAAACAGATGATCTTCTTGCCTACCTTCAAGGTTTGCAGCAGTGTAGCTCTTACCAATGGCTTCACATCAGGACAGCAATACCAAATAACAAACTCAAGTAACCCCACGTTCAAGATATACACCTGAACTTCAGCTGAAATCTGTTTTCTCTGTTAATCAAAGGCTTTTCAGGCATTCCTACTTATATCACATCTAAGAATCTTTAAGACCTGATTTTCAAAGGTTTGACACTAAGAGTTTCACAGAGAAAAGGTGAAGAGACTTCAGAAGAGAAAACCAATTCCTGGACCCCTATTTTTTTCCCTAGAGAATTAAGTTTCACCTCGAGCATAAAAGACTCATTTAGGAATACTTTTTAGTACCCCTACATCTAAAAAAAAAAAATATATATATATAAAAAAAATCCAGATTAGGTTACATAATCAAAGCAGAGGCTAAACATGTCCTCAGCAAAGACAAGGATTTTTTAATATATATCCTAGTCCTGTATTTCTTATAACTTAACCATACAGTGTGTAAAACTGAATACTCACAGAAAAAAATAATTGGCACAGCAGAATAAAACCCTGAAAATCTTTAAATACTTTTATATTTTCTGCCATATTGTGGAGAATATCAGATGGAAAGGCCATAAATAGCAGATTTCAGTTTATATAAATTTGTTCCAAAAGCCACAGATGAATTTTTTTATTCTGACTTACAACAGAGAAACTGAAAGCCTTTCCATTGAATTTGTATCAGGAAATATTGAGAGCATGTACAAGAATCTCTTGTAACACTTCTCTCTGGAAAAAGTGTTTTCTTATTTGATCAATGTGTCATAATAGTAGGGAAAAAAAAAAAATTCAGTTTGCACAATCATACACAGAAATCTCTTTCCAAATGTGTGGGTAAAAGTTCCCAGACCAATCCAGGCTTTGTGTAGTTCATCTCCTGCCATAAATCACAGCAGAGCTGAGACCATTCTCACTAATGTACAGCTGCTATGCGTAGGTTGAACACGCTACACGCATCCTTGGCTTTTTTCCCTATTTCTGTTGCTAGATATCATCTACAGGAACATTGATGGAAAAAGGAAATTCTTGGTCTTCAGATCCAGCAGATTTGTGGCTTCTTTCTCAGAGAAAAAGAGGTCTGTCTCTTCTGAGCAGAAATGATGCTAGCATTGCTCAGAGAAAGGAGAAGAGAACAGAGCCAAACTTAACATGAAAAGGATAATTACTCAACAGTGTCAAAGGAGGAAAGTGAAAAGTCCCAATCAAATCCTGAGGCAGGAGTTGGGACAGTCAATCTTATGCATGGCCATACTCACAATCCTTGGCTGACCCCTGCACATTCAGAAGAGTAGCCTCTCTCACCCCTGTGCAAAACACACAAACCCAGCCATTTTAATGCCCAACCCATATCACTACATCAACAGAAGTTCGCATTTTATGACTCCTTAAGGTACCATTAAAAATACACAAATCTCTAAAATACAATACCCCTTCTGTACCACTACACTTCAATTGTGAAACATAGCTTATTCAACTGAATTTTTGTAATAAACCAATTTCACAGAAACAGATGCTACTTCATACACAGAGAAAAGGTTTCTTAATAGCAGCCTTTAGCAAGGCATCGCCTCTTCTAAATCAGCAATAGCACTGTGCATTGGTGCAATATCTAACTTCTGGTCGAAAATGGTTATTAAACCTCTATTTTCAAACAAATACAATTTTTAACTGGTCTTTAGAATTTATTCCTAAGCACTAACCTACAGGAATAAAACTCTCCCCCACACAAGGCAAATACTTCAGCCTCTTTACCATGCTAATAGATGCTTTACTGAAGAATGTCAGCCATGACTCAGACTCACTTCTTCCAAATAGGAGATCATAAGTTTTGGCATTTTTGAAGCTCTGCAGTCATTAAGCTACGTATTTTCTTCATACACACACACACTCATTTTCCCTGTGTTTTGAAGTGGAAAAATAACCTCTCATCACCAGCAGCTTTCAGATGGAGCTGAGCCTTACAAAATGAAATCAACTAAGACACACAACTATCAACTAAGACAATCAACTAAGAAAAACAAGAAAAAGAAGCAAGAGTTGGCAGAAGACAAACTAAAAACAAGACAGCATTGTATCTGTGACTAATATTTCAACATTGTAGGAGTACACAAAGGACAGTAACAACCTGCAAGAATTACAGCACCAGTAAACTCAGAGAAGTCATTGTTCATTGTGGGAGCCCCACAGCTCCAGCCTTCTCAGTAAGAAATTGCCAGATTCCTCATGCTGAGTTGAAAGGAATTTGCATATTCTAGAAGACCTAATTAGGGCAAACAAAATATAGTGATTATATGCTCTTGAAACAGCAAACACACACCTGCACACAGAAGAACAGGTTACAGGTACACAGAAATGAGCAAGTGCCAGGATGAGTGCCAGCTACAGCTCCCCAGTCAGGACCCTAAACATGGAAAGACACTTTAAGAACCTGCCTGGAAAAGAACAAGGGCCCATCTTCGATCCCAGTGTCCAAGCTAAGACAGTCAGTAATTTTAACTACTTGCTCAACACAAATTGCATGAATGTCAGCTAATTAGATCTAACCAAAACTTGGACACCCTGCAGATGCAGAAATAAATAGAGAAGAGTAATTTTCCACAGGTTCAGAGTGCTGCCACTGCAGGGAGGCCGAGCTCAGCTCAGCTGACAGCATCACTCAGTGCTGCTACAGAGACCTTTTTTATTGGAGAAATTTAGGACAATGCTTAGAGTCGTGCCAGCTCTCTTTATTAAGGTCCTTGCAGAGATTTGTTTGACACAATATATTTTTACCAGATCAAAGTATTCTATATGTATGTTAGGCAAAGTAGAGAGCATGCTGTACTTCCCTCTCTTCCCTCAGAGTTTGAAACAAAGCATTAAGAACCAAGGTATGAGCCATTTATCTGTCAAATAAAGATCAAGGATGATTAAGAGCCTCTGGCAAATAAAGATCAAGGATTGTTAAGGGCCTCTGACAAAGCTGATGGTGCAGTGTGTCCCTATCCAGCTTTAAAAAGCATTGATACAGAGGCCCTTGCTGCTATTACAAACTGGAATTTTTTGGAAGTTTGAAGTAATTCCCTTCAAGATCCATGAAGTTCAGTACCTGTCCTATGTGCCTATGGTAACTTCAGCTTTTCCTTTTCTCTGATCTCCAGTAATACATGGATTAAAGTGTCTGTAATGGCTGATGAGTAGTAGGCTGACATTAATAACCATATTGCTACTCTGAAATGTTGTGTTCTTGTTATTAAAACAAAACAAACAAGCAAAAAGCCACAAAAAAAACCAACCCTGAATAAAATAATTTACACTTCTGCCTGCCTCCTTATGTTTATAATCTGATCCAAACTCAAATTCATACTTGGAAGGTGTCTAAGAAATTATAAATCCAGCTCTGTGGATATGGGTAAGTAAAAGCTGACCATAAAGAGTCAGTCAAAGGGAAACAAACATAAAGCCTATCAACTTTAATTTTTACTGAACACTTGGATTACACTAGAAAATAAACACTACAGAAATATCTCTGGAGACTGCAGTTTGGGGACCCTTCATTACAACCTGGGATGCTTTAACGGATGACAATTACACTGATTAGAAGTTACCCAGTTGAACACTTTGGCTGTCAGAAAATGATCAGTGAAAAGTGAAATCAGTTGTAACTGATACTTTTTTCGAAGAGAAAAATATCAAAACAAACAGGGTTTTGTTTCTGATGTTTTTAAAAGATAGATCTCTTAGGGGATGCTTGTGGGAATTTTAGGATTCACTGCTGCTTAAGAGCTGTAGCTGGGGTCCACTGAGGAGGGTGGAAGCCCAAGAACTGCCAATCCTGACAAGACACCAAGAAGTGTACCTCAGATTTAAGATTCCAATACTTCAAGGCACATCTTAAAGTGAACAAACAAACAAAAAGAAAAAAATCCACCAGTATCTGAACCTTTTCTCTGAGGTATCTTACTTCACCACTTATTTCTACTGAATGATATGGAGTGCAATTTCAGCCAAATCTACTTTCTTTATACAGAGTCGAGCACAAAACCCAGGACATCTCCATAGACCTACATTTAGACAATTCTTCATTTCAATAGAAGAAAGTCTCCTTCATTTGAAGGCATTATAGTCACTGCTGCTTAACAAAAAGATAAAGAACCACCCAGTTAACAAGTCTGTATCAAAGTCATGAGCAGCAGTGCTCCTCAACACAGCAAAGTGCTGGTTAACCCACGCTAGAGGAGGAGAAAATTAAATTCCTTTAATTAATTCCATTAAAACTGATTGTAGTGCTTACTGCTATTATTACCAAAACATCTGCCATTGCCTCTCACTTCAGACACTTCCTCTTGTTTAGCATCTCTCACAGGAACTGTGCTGTTCAATGCTGTCATTCGCCAAGGCTTCTGTTTTGGAAATCTATCATAGGTGTGACCATACATTGAAAGAAACTTGGGCATCTGAACAATTGTCTTTGTATTTGACCCAATGAGCCTTGTTCAAAATTCCCCAAAAAACCACTAAATGACAGTTTCACACTGAATACAGTGAGGACTGTAGATGAGGTACTCACATCCAAATAGGATGCACACAAATAAAGGGCAGAACTGTGCAAAAATCAAGTAGTAAGGTTCTGCTTTACACAGATGCAATCTTCACTGGTTTAGCTAGTGGTGATCTTAATCAGCACCTCAAATATATTGATTGTGGGGTGGCTCTGTATTTGTTTGAATTCCTTTTTCCTCTGCCTTTTATTGTTTTGGGGTTGTTTTTTTTTTCATCTTTCCCACTCCTCGTTTTCGTTTTACCTCTAGTCCCAAGGAGCTGAGCCTCACAGCTGAACACACATGGGAACCTACCTTTAAAAACATTGCTCTGCAAAATCTGCAACGACAGAGTCTTTATGGACACAGGTGTGGAAATTAAGTTTTGGCATGAATTATAGAATACCAGAGTACATTGGAGTAGATCACGTGAATCATAATTCAAATTATTCATATTGTAACATATTGTGCACTAGTATGAAAACTAAATTACAGAACAGAAAAAGATCTTGCAACTGTGGAAAGAAATAGAAGTAAATGGACATAACATTAATTCTCAAGGAGAATAAAACTGTTTTCATGATATGGACTGTTCTTCAGAGATTTTTAAGGTAAATACATTTTTAACAAGCAAGTAAACACAGTAAAAATGAAAAACTTTAAATTAATTCTTGTTAATACTAACCTTTCAGACTTCGTGTACCTTAATTTACCTTAAGCCAATAGCATAATATTCAGAAATGCCTGGGGAGGTGTTGGGTTTTTCTTACTTTTTTGTTTGGGATTTTGTTTGGTTTTTTTAATGTGGCATTTTGTGCCAGAACTACAAAGCTTTTTAGGTACCTAAAACTATACTCATCTAATTGAAACCCAAAAAAAAAAAAAAAATCTGCAGATTTCCAATTCCTGTCCTAAAACCCCAAAATGCTACTTTTTCTAAACTCTTTGAAATAAAACAAAAGTAATGTGCAGGAATATTATAATTTTTTAGGTAACAGACAGCAAACCACCCTTCCTGGAGTTGCTAAGGCAGCTATACTCCAAGAGCAGAGATTAAGATAAGGTGGAAATAAAGCCAGAAGACACCACAGTGGTTTCTATTTGCTCCAGATTGCTCCTTACACTGCCTGCAAGTTTCTTTACGTCACCTTTTAGAGATGCTCCCTTCCTCCCTGTTTTCTGCACCCTTTTTAGGTGACTTAAGCAACTCCTAAATTGTGTTTCCTGCACCAGATGTCTAAAAATTACATCTAAGAGAATATGGTTCAGAAGGTCCAAACAATCCATATTTTGTAAAAACACCCTTTTCAGTGGCAGCAGAGGAGCTACCTTTAAAAAGATGGAAAGGAAGAGAAGAAAGCTATTTAGTAATAAAGCAGACAGTATATGCCAACATTTTGTACATTATAAGTGACAATACATCTTTCTTCACCTACAAAAATAACAGAGTCAATCATTTCGCTCTTTATCCAGAGGCAAAAGATTATTTTTAAAAAATCTAGACACTGTTTAAGTGAAGTAACATTTCACAAAGAGAGCATATATATTTACAGTGACTCAGTTCTAAGTTTCACAAAGGGCATGAACACAAATACCAGTGTCAAGCAATGATAATTTTCTACAATTCCTTTGGTAATTCAACAAAACGAAACAAAAACACCTTAAGACAAATAAAATACTCCCTCAATAAATATTGAAGGTTCACATTACACCTCTGAGATGTCATTTTGTGGAATCAAATAAAGTCTCAGAGGCAAAGTGAAACATGGGAATAAGTGCAGATGCCTGGGACATTCCTCGATGTAAAAGGTTTCAAAGTAATTTAGAAAATCACAAGTCCTGTTGCAGAGTCCAAACTGAGTTTGAGAGGAAGCGAGTCACAGTCTTTTTGTAACATGTTCAGAAGTCTCTCAAAACACCAGCAGTATCCATAAAATTCAAAAGACATTAACTCCTCTTAGAAAATGGGGCTGTACAACTGCAGTGAAATCCATCTCCTAATCAGACAATCTAGTTATTGCCACAATGACCCCATTCATCCCAAGATATGAAATTACACTGAACAGAAAGCCTCGTTCCTCTGATTTGCTCCCTGCCTGCAGGCTGAGCTCCTGCACACACACACAGGGCACCTTGACCTCTCTTGAGCCAAGGCCTGTGGGCTGCTTTCTGGTGGCAGGCCATAACACAGCACTTCTGTAGCTTTCCAGTTGCTCTGTGTTGAATGTAACAGTAAAAGAGGATGTTTCTGGTTAGTGCAAATTTAATAAGCTAATAGTATTCTGCTTCTGTAAAATTTAGACACATATAAATAACAAACCATTACAGTGACAACTACCAAATTTCTCTGTCTGTAGAAAACTGGCAGTTCATAAATATTAAAGTATGCTGTTAGCAACAAAGTACAACATATAGCTGTTATTTTTCCTAAAGATAAGGAAACAGTAACCATTGCTGAAAAAATTCATTATTTATAGACCTTTGAATTTTAAAGCCTCATGTCTGCACTACAATTTTTTCATTAAAATTCAAAAAAGTATCTGTTTGTTACCCCTTTGATGAATGTGCTGAAGGCATGGAAACAAGTAACTATTGCTGACAGATTTCCCAATGATAGAATGGTATTTGCCACTTAATCATCAATACAGTGTTTTAAATGAGCATTAATGTTGCCAAATAACTATCATGTAGGTTCATTAAAGCTAAAACATAGAAATGCTGTCACAATTGGAGATTGCAATCATGCATCAACAATTTGCATCAGGGAAGTGTTACAGGGGAGAAACGCACTCCAAGGCAAACTTCCCTTAGGGCTTACTACAGGGAATTTCTAATGCCTTCAGAGTTAGGAAGGATAACAAACAAATTTTCTACCTAGACAAAACATGCCTGGGAAGTATTATGATGGGTCCCAGAGTCCTTCAGCTCATTTGTATGACTTCTGTAGTCAGAATATTTTCCCTTTCAAATTCAGTGGGTACTATTCACCTTAATTCTTCCGCAAAATAATTTCCTTCTTGTAATGCTATCAGTTGGAAAGATCTTGCCAGTAAAACATGAATGGACTAATAAAAAAATTACCCAAAGTAGTCAAACTAGCTTATACAGAAGAACCAAACTGCAAAACTAAATATTTTTTCCATGGACTACCTTCCACGCTATAATGATTTTGGATATTATAACAGACTCTGGTCGCACTGGAGACTTTTCTTCTGTTCAAACTCTAGGTGATTTTCACATGAGTTTTTAAAATAGGAAGTCTGGAGGAAGAATTTCTTTTACTGGGGTTTGTTAAAAAAAGAATTTTCCTTCTTATCTCAAAAATTACCTCTCCATCAAACCCCAAGTAAAGTTTTCTTGAGAGATTTGATGAAGTCATAGAGATCAGGACTAATTACAGGACTCTGAAAGACATATTTTAGAAGTTTTATTGGTAGATAATTCACACTAAGACTACTCCATGAGACTTAAACAACCCGGCAAGTAGAAGCTCTGGATCCAGCACTGTTAGCCACGGGCTAAGGTTACAGCCACAGTTGCCAAACAGTCCAAGCCTGCCCACCAGCCAGCAGATCCCACAGATGGTTTGCTGGGTCGGGGTGTGTACCTACAACACTCTTGGATGAACAGGCAAAGTACCCCTGAAAATGTTCTGAGGTTTGAGCCACAGAACAGAAGTTGTTCCATAATCTCTCCTGCCTGCAAAGCAGAATCTGGACACAGGGTGAAATGAAGAAGCTGCTTAGTTTTTGGTCACATGTGGCATCCAGAAATCACCCCCACTACACAGAACGTGTACATGTTCTATAGCTTCCTCTGTAGTAACAAAACCCTCTTTTCCCCACAGATACCAGAAGACTGCAGAGAAAGGGAGGTCTTTCAGGCAAAATAACAGGGAAAATTCCCTTCATCTACAACTAGGATGAAGACAGACAGCCTACTGGTCCTATCAGTTATTTTCCTGTATTTTCACCTAATGGGTTTTTTGTTTGTTTTGTTTTAGTAAGAGTATCAGTAATGCTCTGCTAATAAGGACAATCAATTTGCTTCCAGCAAACAAATACGACAGCAACAAAGGTGAAAAATCTCATTAATCTCTCAACATACAGTTGAGACTTGGAAAATACAGTTTATACAGTCCTTTATGTCAAATACATGAAGTGTGTGCATCTTCAGAAGTGCTTAGAATGCTCTTTTCAAAATATCAAACCTTGTCAAAACTTGCACAATTTCAGATTTTACAGTAACCTTAAATCCTAGTCTGGGCTGTCAAAAATTTTTTAACCCAGTTCTGAGAGGATCTGTTATGGTAAAAACCTTAGCTGTTATTTTTGATTTTTGGGGGTGGGAACTGGGTGTTGGGTTGTTTTTGTAACTTTTTTTTTTGAGGGGGAGGAGGTGGGAGGAGAAGGATGTTTGTTTGGTTTTGTTTGTTTTAATAAAGCTAGAGTTCAACCCCAAATTTTATATATGTGATTCAAAAAAAAAATAAAAAATCTATAAATTATTCAAAAATGCCAGAGAATTCATTCTAGGAATCTAGAAGCAAAATCAGTAACTTGTGGTATATTCAAATGCTGCATTTTGGGGGATTTCCTCCAGTGACATTTCTGAAGTACTGGATTATTTGAACCTATCACAATGCATCTATGTCCAGATGTACTGTCTGGATGGCTAAAAAGAAGGGCAGAAGAAGAACTATAGCCAATGTAGTAGTTCTTCCATATCATCCTCTTTCATATAATGTCCTCAGATTCACAGAGAGCACAGGAGATCACTTTGAGGGTGCACATGTCTTTATCTTTCTGAAGGAAGGGGCATAAGGCCTGTCTGTGTAAGCATTTTTACTCTAAAGACAACTGGTGAAGTTCTTTTACTTCTTCATAGGAGATAACGATGCTTTTCAATAGCAAGCAAGGAAAATTCTGTCAGAATATGGATTTGTGCTGAACTGCAGCCAATATAAGGAAGATTGTCTTGTACAAAAGGCAACTCCTAGCTACTACGAGAAAGCGTGGTATCAGTTGTGGTATACATAGGTCCAAAACAGAAAAGAGCACATTATCATTTAAATATCTCAAAGGGATTTCAATAATCAAAAGCAAGAATAAACTACAGAGTGCACTCAGGCGACAGCAGTCACTTAATGAAGTAAGAGAAACCTCCGAATTACACTGCAAGACCAAATTGACAGCCTCAAAACCCTGAGAAAAAAATTAAAATGGTGCAACACAAACACTTCTCCAATTTTCTTGGTGAGAAATACTCAAGATATTGAGTCATATCCATATCCAGCATTATAAGAGGTAAATATCATTTTAGCAACAGAAATTGGTTTTTTGCATGGATTTATCCTTTCCTGCTGTTCAGACCAGCAGCTGAATAATACCAAACTAATAGGTCTGTTTCCCTTAAATCAGATGCAAAGACAAAAACATGAGAACAGCAGTTATTTTTTTCTCTTATCTCTATATCACCTTCCTTTAAAATCTCACAATATATTGCAGTGCACTATATACTGCACAACATATTTGCAGCACAGAAGTGTTTAACTAGCCACAAGCTGAAATACCATATACCATACAAGGTTTACTTCACCCCACCCTTATTTCTAGCAGAGGTATGTTTCAGCAAAGTGTCTAAGTCCTGTTCCTTAGTTTTCTAAAGATCAAGAAGATTCAGAACAAGAATATTGGTCCTGAAGACATCTCTGATTTATCTGCATTGAAATTTCTGCCAAATATATGCCTTTTTTCTCAACCTCTGCATGTCAACTAAAACCACCAAAAAACCCCCTGCAATCTGAGTCTTGCAATTCCTCGCTGAATCCCACAATACATGGTTGTAAGAGAAGACCTAAAATCCTCTGAAGCCACAGATCAGTTAGTATCAGCACAGAGACAAGCAGCAAGCAGTCCTGCAATATTTAGGTTGAAGCTGACAGCTATTCCCAGCTGAAGAAGGAGCACTCACAGGGAGTATTTAGGACCTAGATCATGTTTGCACAGGGGCATGAGGAGCCTCCCTTCTTGGAGATACTCAACAGTGCTGAACAGAGCCCTTAGCAACCTGATCCAGCCTCTGCATTGGCTCTGCACTGACCAGGAGGTTTGGCCATTTGGCCTCCAGAGCTGCCTCCCAACTGGAATATTTTTAAGATACATTTTCTCAATGCATGCACACCCATTAAACATAAGTGCAAACCTGAATGGTTGACTCGAGATGCACTCACACACTCACTAGTTCTATTCCTGGCAAGATTTTGTGCGTTAAGAGCCTTGCCAGGTGCTCCATAGTTGACAGCTGGCAACAGACCACAGTGTACAAAGAATATTTTTGTGATTTTAGAGAAGCTACAGGATACAGGATATATCCTGTTATACAGGATAACATATAGCTCCATCTAATAGTGATTATATGTATATTAGTAATATCTTACCTCTGCAGGGTCAGAACAACTTAAAATGCTTGTTGTCAACCCTGAGTTCAGAGAAGGACCTTCACTGCCTACAGGAAAACCTGCATTTATGTTCCCATGCAAAATTAGCATTCAGAACATACCTGAGGCCCTCCTAGCTATTTACGAGCTGGTACTACTATTTACTAAAATTACCTTGCCTTGATTAATCTTGTTGTTGCAGCAAGGCTTTCATGACTGTGGACAATTTCTGGTCTGGGCAAATTGCAGATTCTTTGCTTTTCTCAAGGCCAAGCCTGAGAATCCTGCACCATCATCTCAAAACACTATATGGCATAAAAGAAACATGGTTTGAAAATCATCCCTAAAGAGGGAAGAAATCAATAATTTTAGATTTACATTTTTACAGAACTTGTGTAAATTCATGTCAGTTAATGATGCTGAGCTGGTCTAAATCAGATGAGGAGAATCTGGTCCTGAGAGTCTCACTTTCAGAATGTAATGTACCGTATATTTACCAGAGCAGGGCTCCATTTTGCTAATGTTTGTTTATTCTGTTACCACAGCGTTTAGCAAACTATTTTCATGTACAAGACATTTAGTGTTATTGCTCATTAGGGTGTGTGTATATGGAACTCAAGGAGAGCTCAGAGTTTGCTAAAACTAGCTAGGCATGCTCTGTAATTTTATCACAGATCTCTCACACAGCAGCCAGGCTGCAGTCTGTAAGCTTGATTCCAAGGAAGGAATACTGCATAACGTTAAAATATTGTAGAATGCTGGACAGGTGCTGAGAAACTGCAGCTCCACACAGTGTTATGGCCTTGGGAAAATACCCCTGATAGAGTTAATGACATCGTCTCTGATTATCTCTTTTTTCCTCTAAAGACCTTTAGAGGAAAGGTCTAAAGACCGGTTTTTCTCTAGGTATTTTTAGGCTGAGTGTCTCATAAGAGGTCCCTACAAAGGCCAGCCTTTTATGCCACAACTTTCCCAAGTTCTCTAATTGCAAATCCTGCTGGACAAAGGTCGGTCAGCATGGAGGCCCTTTGATTCCACGCCCCTTCAGATGTCCATCTTCCTGGGGCATACATACATTCTTCACTTAACCCTTCTAGTAACTTCCATAGTTTGTGACTACCTTTGGCAGCATAGTCTCCCCTTCACCTCCAGGGGAAGATGCTAAAGAATATCTTGGTGCTTCTGAGCATTTACCAGCATGTAATGAATGGTATCTGTAACCCCTGCCTTTTGCCAGGCTCATACAGAATCCCAAACTCAGAAGACAGCTAGCTACTAGGTTGCAAAGTGAGGGAAGGGGGCATGAAAGGCACTAGCTCCTCATTCTTCCCAAACATAAGGGAAGATCAAACACTGTCTACTGGAATTTAGAACACTCTTTAAGAAGGAAAATGCTAACTATGTACCCATACCCATTTTGGCAGCTTCTTACATGGGCTACTTGTGCTGTCTCCCCTTGCATAATTCTTCCATCCCTATTAATAATTTTTTAAGGTCTACGAAGACTATTGCAATGAAAAAAGAAGTATCATCTTATAATTTAAGACAAATAAGTTGTTATGTTTTTGGAAACCAAATAGAATCCATTACAGACATATATTAACCACTAGCTTCTGATCTTCCTGAAATTACCTCTTCTTCAGAAAACCATAATGAGGGTTTTAATAAGAACTAGTTCCTATATGCTAAAGTATTAATACTCATGAGATGGAAATCACTTACCCAAAAGAAGATGAACAGAGTGTAGAACAGCATGAATTATCTTTAGTAGAAAAATCCTCTTGCAAAACTATCAGGCAACTAAGATGCCTGATATAGCGTCTGCTATAATTTTTTTTATGAATGGACTTATTCTCTTGGTTTCATTTTCTTTTCCCTAGTTTCTTTTATAGCATGGAGCTCAATCCAATAGGAAAATGACATATATGCTGCATGTTTCTGAAATTCCTTCAGCTTTTCTTCAGCTTAAAGCAAACAAGGATTAATAGTCCAGCACAACTTAGTGTTCGTTTGCATTCTTCCAAGATAAATCCCACGAATATTTTCAGCACTGTGCCAATCATTGTGTGGAACACCAAGAAGTTAAAAACATGAAAGAAGTCTGAATGAAAAACCTAATGCCAGGTTTCTTTTGAGTGTGAATATACATTCAAAGTTTTTAAATCATCATGCCTTTCCAGTTTTATCCAAATAAATCCTACAGTAAATTCATGGCAATTCCAAATTGTTACAGATGGGCAGTGATTGAGGGGACAATCTTATGTTCATGTAAAGCCCATTTTGTTTTCAGAGCACAGTCAGGGCTTTCTGATGGCAAATAGGACATGTAAAACTCAGGAACAAATTCAAAAATACTGAAAATCAGTTGTGCAATTCTACACTATTATTAAAAACCTGAAGAAATCAAAACTTGACCCATGCACACAGCAAATTAAAAAGCACATCCAACAAGTGTTTCACACAGAAAGCTGCATGCTCCCTTAGCCCTTGTGATTTGAAGGTAGCTCAAAGTCTGCTGTGGAGCACAAATAACTAATGAGTACACTGTCTGTTTAGGGTTCAAAGTTATGGGTGTTTAGAAACATAATTTTCAAAGTCACATTGCTTTATGACTGTTCATATGTCTAAAGACTAATTAACTGTGACAAGCTGACCATTAGGGAAAAGCATTCATACCCAAGATGACAGATGTTTTAACACAAATATAATGCCAACTTATTAATAAATTAAAAAAAAAAAAAAAAGGTATGACAGGTTTAAGTTTCAATTCATTGGAGATGTTTCAGACTACAGTAATCATTTTCAAACTGATGAACCCTGTTAAACTAGGAATACAGTTTTTGCTATTTAAACAGTGATTCCACTCTCAAAATGAAGTGATTTAATAAGAAGCTGTTACTTCTGTGCACTGCAACCTACTCCCTTTCTCTATTCAGCCTTGACTGAACAAAGGTTTTCCTGCTTTTACTTTCATTTACCAACAAATATGAGACAACAGGAAAGTAAAAGATAGGATTTAAATTCAAATATTTTTTCAACCAGCCACATACAATAATCCCCAACTTTATAATCCTTAATTCTAATGCCTCCATAAAATTTACCTTCTATTTCTATTTCAGAAATAAAACCTGGAATATTTGAGGGGAGAAAACCCAAGCAAACTACACCAAATATTTCCTTTATATTTGTATCCCTCATACCAAGGAAATTGAGGCTTTCCTCTAGTAGTAGTAGATAGTATTCCTCTATCCTGTCTTACTCTTCCACATTAGGGAAGTTTTACAAATGTGGGTTATTCTGAACTGTGTACTATTCTGGAAGCATGAGGGCTGTTGGGACAGCCTGGTGGGTTTGTCTCCAAGATGCCATAGTAGCATATTTTCCATAAATGCAGCAGCTCATGTCCAGAAACTACAGGTATGACTGCAAAAATGTCATGAGTATAGCCTAGGCAGCATTACACTTTTGTAAAGATGCATAGGGAGGAATATTTGATGGCTAGTTCTTCTTGTGTGCAGCATATTCTCTTAGGATTTTGATTTGGAGAGGGATTCTTTTGTGGATTGAGATTTGTTTTGTTGTTTCTAATTTTTTTTAAGATTAAATGTTTTTGTGGCCAACTAAATGGCAGTTTTCCAATGGGAAAGAATGCCCTCACCTTTTGCCTAGTCAAGGAAAATAAAATATAACAAACAAATTTCAGTTGTTGAACCTCACAAACAGACACACAGCACTGGTCCATTACCATGCCTCAGAACATAATCTGAATCTAACAAAATTAAATTCTACATTAGTATTTATCCATCCAGATTAGTATTCAATCATCTCAAGCCTTGGACATACAAGCATTCTATAAGATTTCTAGTCAAAAGAATGTACCACAAAAATCAAATTTTGTAAAGCTC
>VYXF01001211.1:427314-469609 GCA_013397295.1 Polioptila caerulea
TTTTTTTTTTTTTCTTTTAGACAGCATATTGTATACACATAATGGAAGCAAAATGACAAGAATAGTGCAACCACATCTCCTGACCTCAGTGTCAGGTGTAGAGTTTCAGAGCAATATTAACTCCAGTAGCATTTCTCTAAATTTTCATTGGTATAATTAAGGCCAAAGTTTAGGACCATCAAAATCAAACTTTTAAAAAGCAAACCCAGAACAAACAACCAAAACCGAACAACAGTCATGCAATGAATTCCAAACTTTATGTAATATAATAAATTTATCTTTGTAGTAAGATGATAGTTCTGGCCTTTTGACTTTAAAAGTATGAACCAACCTGGCCTTGAACATTTTGAGGGATGTGACATACACAACTTGTCCGGGCAACTTGTGCCAGTGTCCAACCATTCTGACAGTGCAGAATTTCTTCCTTACATATTTTCTTCCTTTTATATGAGGTTTATATGTATATGCATTTTTTTAGAGCATAGATACCAAGACCATGACCCTTCAGCTACAATTCATTCTATTTTGCACAGATTTAAGGATAAAGAGGGAATAAGGTCTTGCATATAACCTAATTTTTTAATGACCAATATAAACAAAAGTTATAAACCAAATAGTAATTGCAGGTGTTCTCCCTCCTGAGACCAGAACTTTGGCTGTGACAAAAACATAAGAATGATCTATGACTTATAGAGGCACTTTCTTCTTCCTCTAATCTTTGTTAGCATTTCTTCCAATGCAAGAGCACTGTGCCCTTGGAGCATAATTATTTCTATATTCCTTTTAAATTACTGCAGTTGTACATCTTTTACTACACTGAGCTCCACACAAACACTCAGCTGCTACCTTTGCATAGACTGCACTAGAAGCAAAATTCTTTGCTAGGAACTTTATTAAGAAACATCTGAAATTAATGTCAGCATTCAAAAGAGGGTGTTCTACAAATTTCTGAATCACTGCATTTAAAAACTGCATCCTTGTTCCTGTTTCTTAACCATTAGCGTTTATATTTTCTAATTCTACCAATTATATGTACTCAAAAACATTCTAGCTTAAAATACAATTACTTAAATTCAATTGCATCAGCAGTTGAATGATCTCTCAAAATTCTGGAGTCAGAGGTAATCAAGTTTAGGTATTTTTCAGTCAAATTGGCAAGGAATTAATTAAATTTCCAACATTTTGATTTGCTTCTTTTGAACCCAGATAAACTTTTGTTCTTTTCAGTTGACTTGCCTTCGAACAGTCACAAATGAAAAAAAAGAGATCAACATCATTAACATTCTTTGCACCTCAACAATATATTCACACACCTTCCTTACTGTGTGTACAGAATTTTTCTGTACATCTTGAGGACTATATAGTAGTACATGATATTTCTGCAGGAGTTTTATGAAGGTAAAAGTGAATAAGGAGGAGTGAACATGACTTTTATCATTGAACAGCATCTTGGGCAATTACTTTTTTTTTGTCTTAAATTTTATTACAAAAATTTGTAGTAAGCCAGATCCACATCCCAGTGTGGCCAAAGCATCTGCCACTAATATCAATAGGAATTGAAGTGTTGAATTTTGTTTAAGAATATTTTATGAAAGATCCTTGCTTATAAGCATCCTTTTAGATTGTTCCTTATGTATTAATGCTCAAGCTTGGATCAGATTTTATTGTTTTATTTATTTATTAGAAACTATCTTTAGTGGCTTTTCTAGTCTCAAATATTTGGAACTTCTTGTCAAATCAGTACTCTAAGCTCATTTTGCTGCACTAGCCCTAAATATTTTACCCTGACCACTACACATGTTGTGAGGTCACAGCAATAGGACAGACAGAAGAAAAGGAGAAATTTACAGCTCCCCTCTACTACTTTTTAGTTAAGAAATGTAGCTTATTCTGCTTTTCCAGAGTTGCTCGTCTCTCTCATCCTCAGGGGATAACTTCTTGCTTTTCTCAGAAACTAAAACCAATCCTCAAGACTTCAGAACTGTCTAAATTTCATGATGTTTGTTCCTTCTCAGGACTTTTTTCCCTGTATGCACAATAGAGAGAAGCTCTTCCCCCCTTTCTTTGACAAGGCAGGTGTTAATAGGCCATTCTGAACAATTCTTCATATTGTATAGCTAAGCTTTTTAGAAAAGGAAAGGCATAAGCAGCTCACAAAATAAAATCTATAAGGCTAGTGTCTCACTGACTTGGTTTAAAACTACATAATGACAAAGGCTCTCACTTCAGAAGTTTTTTTACAATAATGTATATATGTACATAAATACAGATAAGACAGAAATGAATGCTCAAAAAAAAATGAACTAGAATATTTAGAAAAATAAACTACATATAGGGAGTGCTCTGAGTATCCAAGCACTTCATCACGATGTAAACACAAGGTTAGCTGAAATAAAGACAACAGTCCTCAGCAGTTTTCCCTACAGACCAATAATTCTTCAGCACAAATGACATTACTGTTCAGAGGATGCTGAGGCTGATATTTGTCATTCTCCAATGGGCAAAGAAGACAAGGTTAATTCTTGGGATCTGCTCCTCCACATAAGAACTCCATGCTCCCTCCACAATACACTGCCTTAACCAATGGAGTTTATGACCACGTTTGTCATCTCTTTCTGAGCCAGAGCCTTTTAATCTTGAAGCTAAAAGAACCCTCGCTGCCTGCAATATCTGAAGCACATATATTCCCATGCTATAAAAACCAAAATTTACTGCTAAACTTACTCCACTGTCTGTGAGGATAAATTCAGCTTGGAAGTGGCTGACTCCATGGACCTGTTGGCTGTCTCCATGAACACACTGGAGCAAGCCCAAAGATGATCAGAGGGCTGGAGCACCTCTCCTATGAAGGCACACTGAAATTGTTCAGCCTGGAGAAGAGAAGGCTCCAGGGAGACCTTATAGCAGCCTTTCAGTTCCTAAAGAAGGCCTACAAGAAAGCCAGAGAGGGATCTCTTAATTAGGGCTTGTAGAACTGGGACAAAAGGAGTGGATTTACACAGAGAGAGAGGTTTAGATTAAACATTGGGAAGAAATTCTTCATGGTGAGGACAGTGAGGCACTGGAACAGGTTCTCCAGAGAAACTATAGATGCGCCATCCTTGTAAGTGTTCAAGGACAGGCTGGTTAGGCTTTAAACAACTCAAAGTACACTGGAAGGGTCCCTGCCAATGGTGTGGGTAATTTGAACCAGAAGGTTTTTAAGATCCCTTTCAGCCCAAACCATTTTTATATAATTCTGTGATATTATAAAGGAACCAATGGATGGAGCTAGGAAGGACATCTGCAAAATAACTGAATCTGAGCATTCAGTCTGAAGCCTCCCCATCACTAGAAAGGTTGCTAAACTATATAGCATAGAGGGGATATACCAATGTGGCAGGTGTAGTCCATAACACATCATTTCTTATCCAATATTTATAGCATTTAGTATTCACCATGCCAGTGCTTTACAACTTCCATGTGTTCAGTAGAGACAAAAAGTGAATGCTACACCACAAGCAAAGCAGGATGACTCGCAGGACCACAGAAGCAGTCAGTGTTTCAGAAGATGCATAGAGGACCCATTTTTCTGTTGCATGCAAGTATTCTTAAAAGTATTACTATTAATATTCAGCATATTCCCCAAGGAGAGTCAGCAAAATGAGGATCTCCCCTGTCCTTCACCCTTTACATCAAGAAAAGCCATGACAGACAAAATTCACACCAGAATTCTGTCAGTCAGGTGCTAAAAAATCTCTCCCAAATCTCAACACAACATGGCAAAGAAGTAACTCCAGGTCACAACCTGGAATGCCCTCTCTGACTGATCAGGAGTGAAAAGGGACTAAAAGGCAAAACAGTATTGTGCAAAGTCAGGATGCTTTTTATTGACTCTGAGCTCTTTGAGTATACTTGTGGCTGCAGACAGTTAAACTGAAGAGTATTTTCCATTGCTGACAGTGCCCTTTGCCAGTGCTGTTCAGATCCTGTAAGTTTTCAGCTTTGCTAATCCTATTTCTTTTTAAATCACATTAAGCTCTTCCACGTGTCTTATGAGCAGTGAAAAGAATGAACACACACCTTGCAAAGACAGCAGAGTAAGTCTCTCACATGAGGAGAAATGAGCTGGCTGAAATTCAAAACTACATTTACCTTCAATACCCAGCAGTTAAAGACATGGTGAAAGGATTGGGCAGTTTCCAAAATACTTTCCAACTCCATTACCACAGCTCTTGGTTATGCTAGGCCCCATCAACTGCCTAAGCAATAGACTTTGCACAGCACCATTTTTCCAGTGTTTTGACATCAGACAGAATAATTCCTTTACCAGCCAGAACATAAACCTTTCAAATGCCATTGCTGCTGAAAACTAAAGTGAAAAAAAATTATTATAAAACACAGAACACTTATGGGTGTGCTAACAGTCTTCAACTGAGGACAGTTTTGCCCTGCCATACTATTCCAAAGCCATATGCTGCTACCACCAGACTATCTCTAATTCTTTTTTCCTTACATCTAAGCAAGGTTTTGTAAAAAATACCTGGAGTTAAAAATACCTGGAGTTTAAAAGCCACTACTAAGACAGAATTATCTGAGAAGCTGAAGCACAGCCAACCCCATACCAAATTCCTAAACTCTCAAACCTCCCACTTTTTTTGTTTTGGCTAGGGAAAGTAATACCTGTCATAACTGACACAAGAGACTGAACCCTGTTAGACTTTTCCAACATACAGCCACAACCTCCTCAAGTCTGACACTTCATCTGCTGAAAAATGCTGGGTTTCTGTGCATATAACTTGACTGCATAACCCAATATACTATTAGCTTTTCAAATACCACAGAAAACTAATTTTCCTAGAGATTATATTTCCCTCCCAGACCATAAACCTCATTCTTTCTGAGCCACTTAATGGATATGTTTCTCACAGCTCTATTCAAAGCAAAGTAATTTTTGTACATTTCAAGTTTATAAACTTCTTTTTATACCCACAAATCATCTCAGAAAAGTTTAGTATGATATGCTGGGACAGGTCTCTACTATTATCTTTTATAACAGCAGAACTGTAGCTCTACTGTGTAGTGCTCTGTCTGCCAAATTCCAATGATAATCAAGTATCAGTCATGGAAAAAGGATGCTCTATCATTAACTCTACAATGACTAAGGCAAAACAATGTTTTTTTAATAATTGCTTTTATTAAAAAAAAAAAAAAAAAACAAACCACCTACAATCTGTTCTTTATAAGTTTGTGTGCTCATTTATGTTGTCTATTGCAATTATTGCATGGGAAGACACATTAGTTGAGCAAACAGCATTTGAAGCTACACTTCAAGTTTGTCATAATAGTATTTCCTCAATTTTAGAAATTCCTATTCTCAGAATCACAGGGAAAAAACCCCTAGGAACTGTAACATGGGTAGTAGTTCTCTATGGGCCAGACTCCTCTTAGACTTAAATAAATCTATTGGTACAAAAGAAATTAAATCTGCAGAAAGTTTGAACTGAGTTATCTAAGCTTATTCCTATACATTCAATTAAAGATTCAAGACATTCAGCACCTTGTATAAGGCATTTTATCTTTATCCTGAAGGGTCAGACATTTATTTGTAAACTGAAACCAAATGTCTCCTGGTGAGAAATCCTAGTTAAGTGTGCACACTACAAACAAACTGCTAAGTAAGTGATGTCCAGCCATACTTGGAATAAACAATTTAGTCTAGCCAGAATGAAGACAATCCAGAAAAGGCTACCACCAATGAACATATATAGGGGTGGCTGGGATTCAGACAGCATACACCAAAGCAAGCAATTTTAAAATTTACACACATGATCAATGGAACAGAAATGAAATAGAAATTGGGCTGTTGAATAATTACCTTCACCATCAGCATGTTTGAAAAACAACCATGATTTCAGAGATGCCAAGAAAGGACTGACTATATGGAGTGTGATTTATAAACAACAGCCATAGAATAGGCTTTGTTTGCCTGGACATTATTTTTTTAGAATTTATAGGACCAGACTTTTTTCCCTCTGAGAAAAAAAGGAGTGAGGAGGTAACAAAATAAATACATAAATAAACCAATGTGTTAATTAATGATCACATTTATTGTCCAATACTCAGTGTTGGGCTCTACTACAGATCACAAAAAATTTGTGTCCATTCTGAGTTCAGGCTGTACAGTCACATTTTCCTCTCTTTTGCCAAACTTCACTATTTTAAAAGACTCCTGCAATGAGAGAAAGCCCTACCCACTAAAGTGAAGACTGAGGTATTATCTGTGTTTTAAGTATACAGCATGCTACACATTTCAGTTTTACTTCCTTATTAAATTGCTAGTCTGGAATGATGTGGGATAAATTATAATTTTTTTTAAAAATCAGAAATAAGGTGTTTATTTGAAGCAGAAATCTGTGCAGGAGGAAGATGACAAGAGCTAGGCCACATGTTCTTCTCTGAGCCAGGTATAGTTACACTACTGTCCTGAAAAAATTTAGACACTGAAAATAGATCCTAAGAAAAAAGGAAGGGTAATGGCTGCTGTCCCAAGAGTCCCTTTGGGTTTCTCCTACGCCCATATTGCTAAGGATTAAAAGAAAGATTAAGGCAAAGGAAGTCAAAATACGTTAATAACAATCAGAAATAGGGGTTAAATAGCAACAGTCTGTATACCCTCAAGCAAAAAAAAAAAAAANAGGGTTAAATAGCAACAGTAAAAAAGAAAACCATACTTTCTTTTGAAAATGTTTCAGTCACTCTAATCAGCTACCAGTCCCTGGCTGCCAAAGAAGGGAGCAGAACTGTGGGCCATTTTCCTCAGAACAAAAGGCCAAACTGGAGGGCTTCTCTATTCCTAAATTCCACCAGAGAGGGATTGCGTTGTTTCACCGAGAGATGAGATGTCACCATGCCACCTGAGGGCAGGGCTTAGAGAAGGTGAAAAGGGAAGGGCTCTGCCACTGTGACCACAACCTGTGGCAGCCTCCTGGGTCAACCCAGGGCACACTGGAGTCCTCTCGGGGAGCTGAAGGGAGAGACTACAGGTCAGATATGCACCACAATGAGCTCATAAATATAAAAACAGCTAAAATGACACCCCCACGCTGCCTAAACGTTGAGCTTCTTCCTCATTTTAGGGCTTTCAGCAAGTACCCCAATTCAGAGGGGTGAAAATGAGCAGAACCAATACTACTCTATGTCAACATGAAATCCAGTGGTGGAATGAAAAAGGGAAAGAAAATAAGGAAAGAAGGAAAAAGAACAACCCAGGAAGAAAGCAATTTGTTCTAGAGATTGAATGCACTGCCAATCAAATCTGAGAGCTCTTCAATCTGAAAATTACTCCATCTAATAACGTAAAAAATGCAGAATTCATTTAATCTTTTACAAGTTATTATGAACAAAGTGATAGTTGCTTTTTTTTATTTTGAAATATATGTAAGAACGTTCCATGCATTAAACAATAAAAATTTTGAAAACTGAATTTTCAAGTGCAATAAGCTCTATTTAATTGTTTGAAAAAGTTTCTCTATAAAAGCTTAATTTTTTGCAAACATTTTATGATACTGACAGGCAGGCATAACTCCACTATGAGTATACAGTATGTCCAGGTGTCACCTTTTTCAGCTCCATTTCAACAGCAGCAGCATTGCAAACCTTATCTCACCTATACAAACCAAGTCTGACATCCCTTCAGTTGCCTATAAAAGCAAATTTATTACCACAGAGTAAGCGAGAGATTTAAACCACATCTGGCAAAAGACACTGACAATGCTTCTCCGATTTAGAGGAGCAGATGGTGATAGCATAGATGAAAACACATTTGGCAGGACAAAGAGTCATCTGTCCAGCTATTGAAGCCCCACCATTAGTGGCTAGCAAAATTCAGTTTGACTGTGTGAAATGAAATCAAAACAGTCAATGCTTGGGAATAGTTTGACTGCTGGACTTACTGATTATATGATAGCAATTCTGACTATCTAAAATTCTCCACAGTATCCTATAAGTCCTTCTTTTCTTCAAGATACTGGTTTTCTTTATCCACTTTATTTGCTTTGTAAATGATAGGCTTGGATGTTCATTTTTGTCATTTTATTTCCATTGCAGCAACTTATTAAGGCCCCATTTTACAAGACTAACATTTTTCTACACTGGCACCATGCCTATATTAAGCTTCATTGTGCAATTATTTCTATAATAATTGAAAATTATTATAGAATAATGATTTCTATGAATTATTATTTATAAAATAAATTTTTTCTAGAATAAAAATCTGCTTCCTGTGTTGTCATGATGCCTGGGGCAGCTATAATGTCCAAAATTTCTTCTAAGGGATTCAAAGTACCACGAAAACAATGGAAGAGTTTTTTTTATTGGACAATATGGCATGATCAAACAAGTTGTAGAGGTGTGCAGTTTGTTGCATATTGTCTTTGACTTAGCTGTACTTACTTCCATGTAAAAATCATTATTTCATCAACAGCACCTGTCACTTAAAATTAAAATTCAAACTTATCTTGTTTGCACTCTAACCCATTTTCTCTATGTTAAAGAGGAGGATGCACAGTTGTCAGCAAGATTATGTGAAGTTCCATCAATATAAAGTGTGCAGAAGTTGGAAGGATAGTATTTCAAATCTACATAAAACCAAACATAAACCTGCTGAAATAGCAGTGTTATTTACATGCAAGTTCCCCCCAAGAATCTCTCTTCACAGCACCTCTCACTCTGAATGCTTGTTGTCTCCCTCTCTTCCCTGCCCCTGCAAATAACTTCCTCAGCTCTCCCTTAATAATTTTCTCTGTTTCAGTAGTTTACCTTCTCTCTGGATTGCTCAAAGATGAAAGTTTTATAATACACCACTTACATGAAGTATTCTTAAGCACAGCTCTCCTTTAATAAACAGCAACAAAGCTCTCAATCAATAAAGGGAAAATCTTTTTCATGGTAACACAGGCAGGCTCAAGTCCAAGGCCATTCCCAAAATGCAAAGTATGATCAAGAAATTATAAATTCTCAAATATTAAGACAAACTGGAAACTAAAAAATATGGATAACACATCCAGTCTGGACAAGAATATCACTGAAGGATTTACTTTTCTAGCTATTACATGGCTAATACTGCACAGCCAGGCTAGACTGCTGATATTCCCTGTCAACATCTTTCTGGGTGTGCTTCATGAAGAAAGAATGTGAAAACATTTGGCAATGCTGTAATGATTATAGAGCATGTCTCAGTTTTCCTATTTGTTTTTAGTATATAACTTTTAAGACAAATGACTGAGTGACAATTCTAATATTAAAATTAGGATAAACACTTGAAAATGTGCATGTCCTGTTTGATGTGATATGCAATCCATCGTTAGAAACAGAATAAAACTCTCCCACTCATAAAAGCATACCTTGGCAGCAAATGAAACACTCCCCTCTTCCCACACATGCACATGCACAACTGGACATCAACTTTCAAAGTCAGGAACACTCTTTGCAGCAAGGATCAAAGGAACCATGTGAACAAAAAAGCAAGAGATGGAATGAGAAAAATTCTTCATGGTTTTCAGTGAGAAATATGAGTGTTCCATTACCATATTTCTGAAAGCACTTTACTTGGGCACTCAGAACAAATAACTTTGACCTTCTGGAATCCAGAACACTAATTGTTGGTTTGGTTTTCAAATAAACACTTTGTCCAGCTTGAACTCATCCCTAGCTGTGTGACCTCACTTAGAAGGTAGTCACCACACACCTACCATTGATATCTACATCATGGGAAATGGAGACAGCCAAGGGTGCTGGCCTACAGACCCAGTCCCACAGCCAGGGCAGCTAGCAATAACAGGATCCCTAAGGAGCTGTGCCAGCCTTGCCTTTGAGAAATATTTGGAAAGTGAAAAGGCAGAAAAACCTCAGCAGACATCTGGAACTCCTGGGTGGTTATATAATTCCAAAACCTGAATCAGAGACCAAAGCTAGTGGACCTGAAAGTTCTAGCCACATATGCTTAACCTGATTTATCAGGTTTCCAAATCGTATCTTTCTGCTGTTTCATCTTACACTGCAGAATCTTAAAGTACACAGCTGGTTTAAAACACAGAAAAAGAATCAAACTAGTTATTCACTTTTTATTTCTGCCTCCCAAAAACTGAAAAATAACTTAATTGAATGGTCTAGAAACCTCCATGATTTACTTGCTGGACAGTTTATTATATCATATAGACGTCTTTTCTGGTTTGTTCAGAGCACATAAAACATGCATAAGCCCTTAGTGTCTATATGCACTCATTAGATAACATAATACCAATCAGCCTTCTCATGAGCAACTAGAAACCCAGCTGGATTTCCAGGGTGAACACCCAATACAGCTAAATGAGAAATCAATACAGCTCAATAGCTTATTTTGCAAGACAAGTGCTGCTTTTACTCCTGACCCCATGCATGTAGCTTAACACAAAGATATCCTACCCAAGCAGAGAATGTCTCACCTACAGCCACAGCAGAGAACATGCTGTACAAGCAGGCTAAAATGTCAGCTCAGTCAGATATTTGATTGCATGTACTTGATAGAAAGACAGAGTTTAATTTCCCTGCAGCAAACAAGATATTCTTGAGAAACTTGAATATGCACTTGAGTATCAGCTAGCAAAGATACTGTAGCTTATATAAAATGAATCACAGTACAACAATTTAAAACAGGAATGTTCACAATTTTAAAGCCAAAATCAGTATTGTACATAGTAGTCATTGAAGAAATATTCCTGGAAGATAGATAGCCAGAAATAGAAGTATATACATTATATATAAGGCCTGCATTGATCAAAGGCTGTTTCTTCACAAAAGTGTTTGGCAGAGAGAAGAGAACCACAGTGGTGCAAAGCTACTGATTTTAACTTATCTTTAGAAAAGATACTTTTTTTCTTTATTATCAATGTGATGTTGTGCTCTTGAGATTCAGTGAGCAATGTACCAGGGAACCCACAAAGCACACCCACATGGCACGTCCAGCCTGTGACACAAGGCTTTCTCACTGTTTCCACAGCTCCAGCATTGGCAGCTACCTCTTGCTATGCTGTGCTGAGTAAGAGCATCTCAGGCTGCAGCAAAGAGGAAAACACTCATCTCAATACTGACTCCACAGCACAAACTTCAGGAGGTTTTTCTACCTTTACAGGGGACAGTGCAAAGAGGAGAGACTGGTTTTATTATATGCTAAAGTCGCTCAAAAATTACTAGACTGTTATAAAATAAAGGGCCTTTAGAAATACCTTCTATTTGTGGTTTGTCTAAAGTTATTTTTAATGTCTCCTCCTTATGCACAGCATGTGTAACAAATACTGTATTGGAATCCTCACAGTTATATAGCCTGAGTAATGCAATTTTTGACCCTTATTGCAACCATCTTGACAAAATCCCAATGGAGATGACAGCACACGTATTTCTATGAAGAGTAGATGTCCCCTCACATTTTTTTCCCAAAAATCTTAACTACAGACTCTCTGGCCTTATATCATACACGTCTTTGTCCCAGTTCAAAAGTAACATGCATATGCCAAACCCACATAAATTCTGCACTCACCAATAAAGTTTTGTATTCCCAGCCATTATCTCCAGTCAGTCAGGCAACATCAACACTGCCACTTCCCTGCCTTTCATTGCCCATGGTGTGACCTTATGCTTCCCCCCTTGCATTCTGCCCCACATGGGCTCTTAATACAATTTTCGCACACTATTCTTACTTTTCTAAGTCTGGCAAAATGCAGTTTCAAGGGGACTTACACTCTTGAGATTTTCATGGGCAAAACTTCATCAACATACTTCCTTTCTTAGAGTTTACTGTTACATAGTTAGAAGAAAAGGCTGTAAAAAAAGAGAAAAAAGGGACAGATCCGTTTTTAACACAGTAAGCATGGGGAGAGAAAACTTGAGCTTTTAGACTTGCTTAAGTGCCCCTGTTGTAGTCCAACAGAAGTTCTGGAAATTTCAGAGAAGAAGAGGAGTCAAAGAACAGTGCTGGTTTTCTTAAGTTGCTTGGATGAAGGACTTCTCTCTCCCAGTGGGCAGACAGGTAGACAATGGGGGTCTCCTGCAACCTCAGGTCTCTACAATCATGGTACATTGAAGGCTGTAATCACCTCAGTGAACTGGGACACCTCACCAAGCTTTCTTTGAAAGCAAGAAGATTGGTTGCCAACTCAGCAAATTAGGGTCCAAAATTATAAAGACTGATCAACCCACTTGCTCAGTAAGCATAAGTTTAAGAACTAATCTAAGCTTTTTATGATATACCACAAGGGTATATGCTAAGAAGGGTCAATTTCATCCCAAAATCACTATCAGATTAACCCAAGCCTGCTTTTTCCCTGGCAATTTTTATTCCCAAGGCCATGCACTTCCTCAGCTAACCCTGAGCACTTCATTCAGAGAGAGAGATGTCTGCATGCATGCAAACAGTGCAAGTCCTGCTCTGCACCAAAGATCTGGGCTTTGCTATTCCAAATTCAGACTCCTTGGGTCACAAACAAAGGCTCTGCAGTTCATCACCAGGCAATGTTCAGCATTCAGTGTCTAATGTTTTGAAGGCTTCAAGAAATGTATAACAAAAGAAAAAGCAGAAAGTAGCAGAAAAAGGAAAGAAAGGATGGAGGGTCATCTTCAGTCACAGAACATCTTCATGTTATAAAAACATATCTGGAACATGTTCTTGAAAAATTCAGGAAATTGGGTCCAGTCTCTAGAACTGTTCTGTTCTGCTGCAATGGATTTGAGTGAACTTTTTATCTACTAGTGATCCTGAGATGAAATTTAATTTGAAAAATATCTAGGGACTTGAGGTGGGGTTTTTTGAGGTCAGCTTGCCTTTGGGATTTTGGAGGTTTTTTTCTTTTTTTTTTTTTCCCAATAGAAAACTTCTGTACTTAATATAGAATACTCAAAGCAAAAAAATACCTTAATTAGATATGATAAAATCCTACCTACATATGAAATAATCATTTATCTTCAAACCTCATTGATTTATTTTCCGTGGTTTTTGAAAGCTATTTGAATGTGACTCTAGGGCAAATAACAATGAAAAGCTTGCAGTAAGGAAATGCTTTCACTGTCTTACTTAGCATCACAGTCAAGAAATAGCTACACTGGCATCCTTGCCAACTAGGTTCATATGTCAACTGCAACTCAGAGTATTTGGAGGCAACAGTCCAAAGAAGCTGTCATAGCAAGGACTGCAGAATTAGTGGATCCTTATTCCTCATTTCAAAAATACTTAGGAGTACTGTATGAAGTATCAAACGAAATAAAATTTGGGGAATACCACTGCTATATGGGCCTGGAGCAATGTAGCATCTAGATTTACAGAGCAATTTCTTGAAAGGATTTTATCTGAAAACCACACACAAAAATCCAATTAAAAATCTACATTAAGAAGAAAAGCTACAAGATTTGTGTCTGAGCTTCAGCTCCCCTTTACATCTCCAGCATACATAGGTAGATCTGTTCATGGTTAAGAAACAAACGTGTAGGTTCCATTTCTTTGGGCCTGTTTACAAAAAAGCCCATATAGATCTATGTAAACTCTTTCACAAAGACTGCTTGAGAGAGAGGGCACTTTAATTTAAAACCAAACCAAGCTCACATGTGGCCAGCTCTGACAATGAGCAGGGAAAACCTGAGTTCGTTTGTACCTTGCATCTGTCCCAGAGGATGGCAGAGAAAGGATCAGAAGAAATGCTGTGCCAGGTCCCCCAGTCTCAGTTCACTGCTTTCCTCCTGTCCTTTACAGGATCAAAAAGATGCTATTTCAGATTTGACAAAAAAAAAGATATGTATATCCTTCTTTTGATCTCTTTGGATTCTAACTTTCAGTTCCTGTCCTCCCACACACACCATTTCTGCATGGTGAAACCACGCCAATATCACTCAGAAAACTTTTGCACTCCTACAGACCAGAAGCTAGACATGCATTCCATAAAGGTTAAAATACTGATGCTGAAATGATCTTCATAGTAGCAAGACAAATACAGTATTCCATACCACATTTACCAAAATTTTTGAGAACAAATGAAACCCAGTTCCATCCAGGGAAAAGAAGAATTAATGTTCCGGGACAAAACCCAGCAAGGGCACTCTTCTAAATTAATGGTGTTATGGTACAACATATTAGAAGAGTATCAAGAAACCCAAATACTCTACACAATTGAAACACATGCAAAATATTCCAACTGAATTTGTCTCAGTATTTAAAGATCAAAGATAAAATTATTTCAGACAGGATGCTTCTTTTCCAGACAACATGCTTAAGACTAGAAAAAAAAAAAAAAAGCCTGTTTTAATTAAGATTTTGGCACTGGCTTTTGAACATCACAAGTTTGTTAATTTTATGTAAAGCAAAATAAAATTATATTCTCAATGGACTTCAGCAAATTAAATGAAAATATTTCCAGCAGCTAACTTGAAAAGGGATATCATTAAAGCACTGAATTCAATCTTATCTGTAGTTACGACTTAAACTTCTAGTCACGACACATTCATTCAAAACAAAATAGCAGATTGTAATGTGGGCTGATATCTGAAGGCATTTCATAAGCATACTCATGCTGAAGTCTAAATTTTACATGATCACTAGAGAGATTACCTTTGAACTACTTACAAAAATGTTTAAATGCCTTTGTTCTATCTCTGAATTAGCATGTGGCATTGGAAAATTCAACATTATTTCTTACCATTTACTTCCCTTGACTAGTTAGCAAAAATAATATGCAACACAAGACTGGAGATAATTTTCCCTTCAAATAGGAGTGGTGTTAGAAGCAGAAAAAAAGATTATTCAGCTATTCAATTTACATAGCTTTCAAACTTACTGTCCAAAAATCCCAGGTTAGGGACATAAAGAATAGATATAATTGCTATTTGCTGCATTAGGATTATGATTTTCCTGTTTTTACCAGGTAACACTGATACTTCAATATGTTGTTAAATGAAAAAAATTGCTTTGACACTTGTCACTGTATCTTAAGCTAGAAAATGAGCGTGGTCCTTAATCAGAACAGACAAAAGCACTGTACTGTTTGATGAAAATTACGATTTCTAAGTGGCTCTGTGTAAATCGTTCTCACCTAATGCCAAGTCCTTAATGATAAGTGCTGCTAGGAAACACTACTGGGCAGCTCTGTGCATGCAGTCAGTTAATTACGACTTCAGCAGAGAACAGTTCATGATATTATGCACAGTTACAACACAATTAACTTGTTTATCATTTCCTACCTACCTGCAATACCTGCCTATGTGTGGAGCACAGATTGTTTGTACATAATTTTAACCTTTGTTCAGAGGGGTCCAAATCTATAAGGGTTTTTATGTCTTTTCTTTTTAATAGGAAAACAGAGTAAATCACAGTGTTTACAACCAAGCTTTGTCTCTGTCACTTGGTTTTATGATTCCATATATAAAAATTAGCTAGATCTGTGCTTACTATAGCCACCTGCTGAAACTTCAACACCAAAATAAGATCTATAATTGGAAATACAAAAACAGAAGCTCTGAAATTACAGCACAGGCCTAAAATTTGCAGCAGAGGTAGTAAAATTCTGCAGCAGTGTTTATATGTGGCTGTCAGTAGTTGTACACCCACAGAATCTACCATTAGCAGTTAAAAAAGGCCACGAAATAAAAAGATCTCTTGCACACAGCCTTCTACTTTTAGCAGGTTTAATTGTCTGTCCTTGCAGGAGCTTTTCTCTGTTCCCTCCACTGCTCTAAAAGGAGAGTATGGACCCCATGCTGTACAGGAGAAATGCATGCCATCTTCTCCATACCATGTTTAGGAAGCTAGATAAAGGGTAGATAAGAACATTTAATTCTTCAAGGCTTCCTCAAAATACAGCTGAAAAATACTCTCTTACAGCATGACAACAACGTTTTTAGCTAATATATTTTTTAAAAGAACCCACTTATATTTACTAGCGTGTCACATATTTCTGCAATGATTTAAATCCATATACAAGACACAGGCAGAGAAATAGCCTCTTCTTCGTGTATAGTCTTAGTTTGAAGTTTTATTTACAGAATATCTCAGCATTTCATTTTTTAATGTCCCACTGAGTATAATCCCAGAACAGCTCCTGGTACAGAAATATTGGCAGAAGTGAAGGACAGAGTTTTAGGACTTTGGCCACTGCATCATCTAAATTCAATCAGATTTTGACCCAACAATACTAGTGGTTAGAATAATAACAATTACCTTGATTGGCAGTCACTAGTTGCTACAACACAAAGGAGTTCTAAATCCATTGGAGAAGAATAAAATAAAATACTTCTACTATCCATTCATGGCATGGCATACTACATTTGATACTGGAGACACTTCCAAAGCTCAATCATGTTCTAGATCTTACAGATCCTGCTCCAGGTAGCCTCAAAACTATAAGAGCAAACCTCAAAATCCTCCAACATATACTGGGGATCTGGTCCAAGGTCTCAGAACAAATTTACTCCCCAATGCTGATGGTAAGCAGAGAATCCAGACTGAAGCATCTAGAGCTCTGGTATGACTCAGAAGAGAAGGACAAATCTACCACAGGCTCTTTTGAATTTAAAGCCCTAGTGGGAAACACTGTGTATAGATGTTTGTACAGCCTCTCCTGACAGTTCCTTTTCCTCTGGAAGCAGAGAGATCAGTCAGAGCTGTTAATAGGGCAGGGTAGAACTGATAAAATTATTAAGGATGTTCTCCTTTCTACCTGTCCAGATAAGGTGGAGTTGACTGGGGAGTTGCTCACATCATTTCCACAAGAACTGAGAACAGCTTTGTCTCACACAAAATATGGAATGCTCTGGTGTTCTTGCTTCTCTCTCTCTGGCCCATAGTTGCCTATACATATTACAATTGTGCAAGGAATGAACAAAATTAAAGAAAACCAGTTAAACTGAGGGGGACTGTAAAAATGAAGTTAGTAAACAGAGGCAGGAAAAGAAAATTACAACCTCAGAACCTAAGTGAAGCTGCAAGCTGCATATGGCTAGGATGCAGGAATGTGTGTCCTATCACTCAGTTACAAAGTCCAGAGAGGTCTCCTAAAAGCATTAGAAGCACATTGCAGCATCAATCTGACAGCCAATAGCATTAGCTAACTTAGGAGAAGCCAGGAGTTTAAAACTGGAGGAAGTTTCATTTTATACTGTTAGCACACGTATCAGCTTAAGCACCAAGCCAGTCAATGCTGTGCCTGTGAATGCAGAAGACTGACAATCCTATTGTTGACAGGTACTTGTGAGTCTCTCTGAATGCTGTGGTACTAAACATCACTGACCTTGGGAGTTGTAACACTGCAGTGTGCTTTAGCACAGGCAAATGCTGTAAGGAGGTTCACTAGGCCTGCTTGGGGCCCAGATAAGAGATCATTTATTTATTTATTATATCCTGTTTTTGAATAATCTGATCTGCTTCATGAACCTGTTCTCTGAATGCTGCATTATCTCCATCACACCTCAAGCTGACCAGATACAAAAAAGTCAGCTCTATCAAGCTCATTAAACTACCATTTTGGTTTTGGGTTTTCTTCACTTAGTAGCATTTTGGCTTCTCAAAAATCTTCAGCAATGGTAGCTTTTATATAATTTATACAGAAGCTTAAGCCTCTAATCTATGTCCTCACCTTTGCATCAATCAGACGGCACAACAATGGTTGCTTACTAACACTTATAAAAAGTACATTTTAAGCTATAGTAACTGACTGAATAATTTACGAATCCTAATATCTTAGCAGTATCACTGCAACTTGAAAAATTACTTTTTTTCTTTTCTAGATTAACCAAAGTATAATCATGGCCAGTTAAGACTGTACATTAGCTTAGAGATTTATTACATTGTATCAGTATTCTTTCTCTCATTTTGGACCTCATTGGACCCCTTCTATGTGTTCAGAGGGACAATCAGCACTGTTCAGAATGCACAGCTTATTATGGATGGTAAATTTGCTAACAGCACGTTTTCCACTGCACATATTGACGTCTTTGGCCTACCTCTTCTTTTGCTGCTTCCATCCCCCAAACTCACAAACCAGTACTCTCATTCCATACCATTGTGCCCCACCTGACATTTGTGCTTCCCAGCATCCTGTGACTCATCCTTTTCATCTCTCAGTAAACATCTTTTCAGTTGTCCATTTAACCCATGATCCTGTCCCTGAGAGTGACCATAGGGAATGCTATTTAGAAAACACAAGAAAGAGTAGCACTGCCTGCAAGTCATTCCTCTAATATTCTTTCAACATCAGAAAGGGTTGCATGAGAGAGGCTAAAGGATGCATCCCTGCCTAACCCTTCGGTATCCATTTATAGACCTGTTGTATGTTATTTAATCTAATCTCTTGCAAATCTGCTGAAATTGTCTGTTCCTGGAACATGCTCAGAGGAGCTTGTACAAGTTCACTGCCTGCTGTGTAAAATACCAGGGCTTCATATAGTGCCAAGATCCTGCCCTCTGTCTTATGATGATGACCCCATTTCGCCGGTTCTTTTGGGTGCCGCACATTGAGCCAGCAATTTCAGCAATCTCTCAGCTGACTCTGAGATATTCCTCTTGTGTTGCAATTGCTTGTTCTGAGCTGGAATTGTGTGGGAATGGTTTGGGTGACTTTTACTTAGACCCATTAGATCACTTTAATCTGTTCTGAAGCTTGTTCTGCTGCCTCTTTCCTCCACTGCCCCTCCCTCCACCCCAGCACTTCTGGAGGTCCTGCTGGAATTCCTCACCCTTAGTATACCACATCTGGCTTCTGAAACAAACTTAGTGACTAAACTCTTGGAGACTTCAATGTGTGTCTCTTCTGATTCACTGACAGTGGTTTCTGAAGATCCCTCTCTTGCCTCTTTTTCAACCCATGAAGTGATGACTACTATTACACTCAGACAACATAGCAACTTAGTTACTTTGATTGTTGAGAAACCTTCACCTCAGTCTTTCTTGTTCTTTCAGTTCTGGAAGAGCAGAGTGGGAAGACACTACAGAAATTTTCTCCCCTTGTCAATCATGATACTCAGGTTTCCTAGAGCAAGTGAAGCACAGAGCAGCAACACAACCAACCTGTTGCTTCTGAAGTGAAATTAAAACTGAAATCAACAAAGACAGAAAATTGACTACTCAGATATGTGCCCCTCCCTGCACCTGAGGAAACATTACTACATTGTTAAGAGACATCTTTCCCCATGTTTTCCCAATAGGACCTTGATCACTGTCTATTTCAGGCCATGCAAATGAGACAGGTAGACAAATTGAAACATTTATTCTCACCATAACAAACCTCTTCTCCTATTATAAAACTTTCACAGAACCACAGAATCATAAGGTTCGAAGAGATCTTCAAGATCAAGTCCAACCCATGCCCTAACATCTCAACTAAACCATGGCACTGAGTGCCACACCCAATGTTTCTAAACACATCCAGGGATGGTGACTCCACCACCTCCCTGGGCAGACGTTGCAGTGCTTTATCACTCTTCCTGTAAAAAACTTTTTCCTGATATCCAATCTATTTTTCCCTTGATGCAACTAAAGACTGTGTCCTCTTGCTCTGTCAGTTGGTGCCTGGTGAAAGAGACCAACTTCCACCTGACTACAGCCACCTTTCAGGGAGCTGTAGAGAGTGACAAGGTCACCCCTGAGGCTCCTTTTCTCCAGGATAAACACCCCCAGCTCCCCCAGCTGCTCCTCACAGGCCTTGTGTTCCCAGCCCCTCTCCAGCCTCGTTGCCTCCTCTGGACACACTCCAGTGTCTGAAAGACTGTCCCAAGCTGAGGGGCCAGAACTNGCACTTGGATTTACTAAACTTCATCTTATTGGACTCTGCCCATTCATCCAACCATTCCAGGTCTCTCTGCAGAACCCTCCTACCTTCCAACAGATCAATACATGCTCCCACCAGTCGTGTTGTCTGCAAATTTACTAATGAAAGACTCAATACTCTCATCCATGTCATCAATAAAAATACTGAACAGAGCTAGCCCCAGCACAGACCCCCCTGAGGAATACCACTGGTGGCTGACGTGCATCAGTCCTCATCAAAAATACTCGTAAGATCAGGCAATGTTACATCTGGATATCAACCCCACCTTTGTGAGGGAACATGTGGTAACCACATACAGTTCATGAAGTCCTGACAAAAAAACTGGGTTCTTGCAGGAAGAAACTTTTTGAAAGTCATGCTACGCAGACACTGCTCTGCATAGCATGCAACAGAACTGAACACTGTAGTGCCTTGTGGGGAAGAAAAAGATCCATAGAATTAGGGTGAGGAAGAAGCAATTAGGCCAGCATTTACTGCAAACTAGGAGGAAGAAATTTGTTGACTTGGGGGAGCTAGAAAGATGTGGGTCTTTTTTCTCATAGTCCTGTACCTATACAGTCAAATCATACTTGACTCCTTTTCTGAGAGGAACGAGCATGTCATCCGGACACACATATTTCTTTATTAAAGAAATTCCTGTATAAAAGACCAAGACCTTTCCTTTAAGATCAGGGAGAATCATGCTACACCTATGTCATTTTTTGACCTTTGGTAAAATAAAACTGAAGGTACAATATCCATTGAATTTATCCAAATAATCACAGCAGTTCTGTTAGAGAGATGATGAAATGGATGAATTCTTTGTAAAAACAATGCTTGAAGAAAGTAAAAAAGAAAGAATAACAGTGTTTACTTCCTTAATGGAATTGTGGCAGAGCCTTCAGGAGAGTGATTATTTTCTTCAGTGGTGTCTCTTATCAGCAGCTTCATCTGTTTGCTGAGTTTGACTGTTAGCCTCAATTGGGATGTGCACTTGCTGCTTGACTGGCTTGATGACCTACAATAGCTATGGGCAGCAAAAGGTCAGGAGATTATAATGCCTTGTTCTCTTCCTAAAATGCCAGCTTCCACTTGCCTAGGGCCAGAGGTTCATATACATACAGCATATAATTACATTTTAAAGGGTTATGGTTGAGAGACAAGGAAATGTGTACATTTCAAAAGGGGAGGGAATTATTCCTGTGAAACAGTCACTGCTTTGAGTTCCCACTAGGAAACAAAAAATCATCCCCTCTGCATCACACAGAGGCAGACGCTGAGCACCTTGCAAACTAAGTCTTACTTCTTTAGCCCAGATATTAATTTCTTTAACCAGATACTAAAGGATATAGTGTCCTCAGCTCACCTCATTTTTTACAGCCACTGCAGCACCTGAAACTGCCCATCACACCACTGCTACAGCACATTTAATTTCCTTTAACTCTTTTTTCCCTTAATGACTGTAATAAGGCTCATTTGGTTGACTAGGGGTTTGTACTCAAGCAGTTAAATGAAATTTAAGATTGCAACAAAACCTACAATACATCAGATCTGGCATTCCTAACAAACACTGTTTAATAGGAACATTATTATTTATGGGGAAATGGTTCTGAAAATAAACTCCTACACATGTTTAATGCCTTCTTTCCTTTATTTTTATTCTATTCAGCAGGAAAGATTTAGAAAAAGAACACAACCCAAAACAATGAAAAACTATTTAATGCCCAGTAACGACTAACTATATGCAAAATTGCTTTAAAAAACAAAAATCAGTTCAAGAGTTCTTCAATCTACTCTATATCAATAGATAAGACATGACAAAAATGTTCATTCAGAACCTTAAATTAAATTTCACTCTAATAAGGGTCATTTGTCTTCTTGAAGACTTATATCCAGGAGTGAGGAAAACGCAATGTAAATTCTCTCCATCACGATCCCTTTTTCATTTCTTATTTGCTGATGTATATCACGTTATTGAATTTTTGAAAATGATGAGGAGAAGAACTGGTGAGTGCTTCACCCTGCAAACTTTCATTATTTTTTTTAAATTGTCATATTTGAATATGCTCAAGTTTCAAATGAAGTTGAAGGATTTCTTTAATTAAGCCATTTTAGCTCTTAAAGTTAACAGAAAGTCACCTGTAAAGCCCAATCTAGGCTGTGTTTTCTTTCTATGTTCAAAAATCTGCAGTTATGTGCCTGCAGGTCACCCCGCTACAAATTGCTGTTCTTTGGAGGAAAACAAATGTGGAGAAGTATTGAACACCACTGCTTTTAAGGGGAGGTGCACATTCAGATCATGAGCCATGATCCCTAGTTCTCCCAGACACAAGTATTCCCTTGTATTTCAGTATGCAGTGGAACTGTGGAGGGTGAGTCCCTTGAATTTGGGGCTGGAAATACCTCCTTTGGCTGTCAATCAGTGCAGAAGCCAGAGCCCACTTCACACACACACGGGTTATCATAAGGAGCCCACCGTGGATGCCTTACCAGGGATTCCCAGCGCTCCCACTGCACATTTCTGCTTCCTATTTACCTGAGAAAAACAGGACTTGTTTTGGATATCCCATTACCAGTCTGCAAAAGCCATCCTCTTGAAACAAACAACTGGTAAGAGCAGCTACCCTTTCTGTTGTTCCACTTGACAGTGTCATTACACAAAAAATTGCAGTATACCCAGAATGATGCTTGTGGGTCCCTTGCAACTAAGGATACTGTATGACTCTATGATTCCAACTTGTGAGGTATCTTCAGTTAATTTAACTTGTACAACTGCCAGATGCAGTTAGGTCCATCACAAAATTAATTCTCAAATCAATAATGAAACACAGATAAAATTACACATTCATCAATATGAAAGTTAACCTACTTGACATTTATATTCCTTAAACAGAGAGCTGGCATGTGCCCTTTCTATGAACATTGACAAGTCAGAGGGAAAGCACTGTTCCAAGATTTTATGGTTAATGCTGTGACAGATGATTTTGACTGATAAATCAAGTTCTAGTTACGAGATCTTTGTTTTTCTTTTACTTTCTACCACATCCTGGGATATGTCACACCTCTCTGCCTCAGTGTCCCCAGAAGGGAAATATCTACTCCTCTCACAAAGCACTGTGAAACTGAATCAATTTATAAGCCTCATGTAATCTAGAGAGTATCCATATAAGTGGAAGATGTTCAGCACTTCTTAATAATGCTAGTGCCTTGCAGGATCACATCTGTGCAGCTCCTTTAAGATTGAATACATAGTGATCAAATGAAGGCATTTGAAGGCAAAGTTTACCTTCAAAATTTAGAAGGGAAGTGTTACATATACTTATTAATATTAGTCAAATCATCATGTCACTGCTTTACATAATAATAATCACAGTAAGATCTCCAGATTTTTAAATTATGCTAAAATTCGAGTTAGATTGAATAATGAAGAGTAATACAATCAGATTACAAAGGATTTGGACCATTTTGATAATAAGGCCAGCAGATGGCAAATGCAGTTGAGTGTAAAAAAATGTAAAATAATTGGTCTGGGAATATGTGCTAAGAGGAATAATCATGTAAGAAAAAGCATTATTTTGGGGGAAAAAAAAAATCAGAGAAAGAGGGAAAGAGGCTATGAGAGTGGTGTGGTTTAGCTGCATCCAGGGACAAAGTCCCATGCAGTTACTTACTCAGTCCACACCTCACCCACCCTGGGAGGAGTGGTAATGGTGCTGGAGCATGTCCAAAGAAAGGCAAGGAAGCTGGCCAAGAGGCTAAATCACAAAAGGAGCAGCTGAAGGATCTGGGAGTGTTTAGCCTGGAGAAAAGAAGACTCAAGGAGGGACCTTACTGTTCTGTACCTCTACATGAAAGGAGGTTGAAGCAAATGGGGGTCAGGCTCTTCTCCCACATGACAAGAGACAGGGCAAGAGGAGATGGCCTCAAGTTGCACCACAAGAGGTCTAGATTGGGAAAAATTTCTTCTGTGAAGAGTGGTCAGGTATTGGAATAGACTGCCCAGGGAAGTGGTGGAAACACCATCCCTGAAGTGCTCAGAAAATGCACAGATGTGGTACTGGGGACGTTGTTTAGTCATCAAGATGCCAGTGTTTGTTAGGTTAAGAATTGAACTTGGTGATCTTAGGGGTCTTTTCCAATTTTAACTTTATGATTCTAAAATGGGTCAATTTAGATCAGACATGAGGAATTATTTCACAATGAGGGTGGTGAAACACTGGAACAGGTTGCTGAGATGGATGCCCCATCCCTCGAAACATCCAAGGTTAGGCTGGACAGGGCTCTGAGCAACCTGACATCATTGAAAATATCCCTGGGCATCCTTCCCAGGTCACTTCAAACCCAAACTATTCTATGAATAATGATAATAATAGTCATGAAAAACCCCAAACAAAACAAAACCCCAAAACAAACAAACAAACAACTCCAACCAGCCAAAAAAAAAAAAAAAAACCAACCCAAACCAAAATACCCCATACCCCCAAAAAAACTAAAAACAGAGGGGAGAAAAACCCCACAAGTGATGCACAACACAATTGCTCACCACCTGCTGCCCAATGCTCAGCTCATCCCCAGCAGCAATTGGATCCTGTCAGCCAACTCCTCATGGATTACAGGCATGACATTTAACAGTATGGAATAACTCTTTGGCCAGTTTGGGTCAGATTTCCTGGCCATGCTACCCTGCCACTTCCTCATTAGCACAGCATGTGAAACTGAAAAGTCCTTGTCTTAGGATAAGCACTATTCAGCAACAACCAAAACATCAGCTTGTCATGAGCATTAGTCTCATACTGAATCCAAAACACAGCACTGCTTCAGCTACCAAGAAGAAATTAATTTCATCCCAGCCAAAATCAAGACATCAGTATATTAGCTAATTAAAAAAAATATTAAAAGGATTTGGTAAAAGGAATTTATTAGAAACTACAAGGTATAATGCACATGAACCATTTTTTACAATCAAGGGATTCAGTCAGGAAATTATTTAATTAGGCAACAGAACCAACTAGTGTGAAAGTGCAAGTATAAGCAGAAACATTCAACACCTAACAGGACATATTTGGCATCTCATAGTATTAAATCTAAAGTCAGTAAAGTTCTTTGAAGATCAAGTGCACTAGGATATAACCAAGACCTTTTGAAGTCTGAAACCACAAATGAAAACAAGCCAAGATGAAATGAGAAACACTAACGTACCTGATTAATATTCAATATCCCGATGAAGAAACAACTTAGGAGTCTGTTTGCACATGACACCAAAAATGCAGGGTCCTCACCTAAACTAGGCACACCAAGGACTCTAAACACAGTCCAAATGACCATATTATCAATTGCTCCAGAGTTAGTTTCCCAATTCTCTTCTAAAGCAAAGGTCCCTTTTATTAATACAAATTTAATATAAAAGGTTGTAAATATAATTTTTTCTTAAAACCTGGAAAATTTACACCCAGTTTCTCTAGGTATAAACCTCATGGATCACAACAGCACAAAAATAATTCATGTAGGAATAAAACCTTGGTTAAAAGCACTGTCTTGTCCTAAAAAGACAGACCATGATAGCAACAGAGAGTAGCCAGTTCTGAGCTGCAGGGCTACCAGTTCTGGTACAAAGTGGTCCTCTTAAAAATGGATATAATACAAATGTGAGGATGAAAGGCTAAGTTAAAAAGGCAGATTTGTGGAACACAGACAAATATGCACTGCTATACTTAAAGGATGTTATTACATATGATCACTGACATTTCAGGACAATGAAACTTATGCGCAGTCATTGCCCATTTTCACGGAAAAAGATGTCATGGACATATGAAGAAAATCCCTATTTTGTCACAATTATGGCCTTTTGTTTGTTATTTTTTCACACACTAGAAGATAAAAATATGTAATTAAAAATAAGTCAATCTTGTTTGTGCCATCAGACATACTCACAGGTCCATAGAACTGGAGTAGGATTCAAGCAAAAAGTTAGAATTTACAGAACCGGAAACTAAATAGAAGAACAGCAGAAAGGCTGTAAAAAGCAGACAGGTGGGATTAAAATCTCAATAAATATTAAACCCCACATTTTTAATCCCAAAATATCATCATTTCTAGTAATAAAATGGCAAAATTCTTCCCTTACACCATTAATTTCCTTCTCATCTGAACTTGCTAACTTTATTTTGTGCTGGCACTATCTTATGAAAGCGCTTTGAGTGCTTTTCTCTGATTGCACTGGCAGAGTTATATGAACCATTACCTATCATTACTTTTATTTCAAACCTGTCAGTTCCTCCTCTTCATAGCCAACAAGCTGTAAGAAGGGGAAAAAATGCAGTCTCTGTCAGGGAATAAAACCACATATACAAAAATGAGCTGAAAGGAACACCTGAACAAAGGAGAGGGGAGGGTGAAGAAAGAGAGAGGGAGATAAGAGATTGATAAATCTGCTCGCCCTGTCTGCAAAGGACATTCTACTCTCCTGCCATTAGAAATTTATAAATAAATAAACCCATAACACTAACACACAATGTATGCTAGACGTGGCTTTTGCCCATGACTCTTCTTTATTCTGCCACACCACGTACTTAAAATACCTCAAACATTCCTGAAATATTATGCAAATAAAAATAACACCGATACCACCTCCTCACACATGGAAAAATGCACATAAATTGAGCTTGAGTACATGAGAGGTGATGTGCTTCCCTCAAAGCTGTGTGTTTCTTTGGAGGTGCTTTTCAGCAAATCCTTTATGAGCCACACAACGAGCAATTAGTGCTAATTAAACAGCCCCCCTAACTACAGTGCTGCCAGGGACAAGTTAATGACCTCAGAATGCACTTGGATTTGACACTCCTTTCCCTCCGGGTGCATGCCAGGCTGCCTTACCTCCGTAAAGCTGTGGCATGCTCCAGCTGCCACCACACATGTATGGAATGCCATTCCCATTTGCAGTAACATGCACCAGACACTGAAGTAGCCATTATAGAAGGGCACTGCAGACACAGCTCCGAGACTAAAACATGCCACTAAGTTCTGATTTGTCTGCTTGGAGCACCCAGGGAAGCCACATGCAATGGCAAAGTGACAGCATGCTGACAGGCAGACCACCATGAAGGCAGCTGACTTAATGCAGCAGAAACACATTCCAGAAGCTTATTTACCACACTCAATGCCCCAGGTTAGTATCACACTTGCCTCTTAACATCTCAAAAGTAAATCAGGAATTTTTTTTTTAAATTAAAATCTTACATAAAAGGAGTCAAATCTACCACCAATACCACCACCCCTGCCCTCATGTAGTTCATGTTACTCTCCTCATGTAACACCATGGAATCAACACCAGAAACTGAGGTGTCCTACTGCCTCTTAGAAAGTAGGAGACAAAGGAATACAAAAGATCGGTTATCCTGTGAATTTACAGATTAAGTCACTGAAAATGACCAGGGAAATAAGGTAATGCAGTCCAAAACAGACTGTTCTGAATTTGGGCATTAGTGACAGACTAGACTGCAAACATCCATCAGAGGTATTCAATCACACTGAATTTACTGTCAATAAGGGTCGAAGCTTAGTAGGGTGTTTGACAACTTTTGTCTCCAAAGCAGAAGATGGAAGCATGTGGAGTATGTGTCAAAGAATGAAGCCAGAGCATCTGCCGTGGCAAGCATGCTATTGGGCAGCTGGAAGGATCCAAAGAGCTGGCTCAAGGAATCCATCAAAGAAACAAACAGGCAGAAAACTCATGGGACTTAACAAGAAAGGATGTGCAGTGGCAGAACACGCAGGGATTGCTGAGCCCAGCTGGTACCCCAGAGGTCATACGATGGCACAGAAAAGGTTCATATTTCCCATCTTGTTCTGAAAAATACTCCCATGCTCTATAGCTAATACATATGCTCCTCCTGGGCTGTGATTTACCTCAAGAAAACAAAATCTAATCTAATAAGATTTTTCCTCATGGTTGTTTTTTGCTTGTAGGATCTCTTCTTTCCCTCCATCAGTCTTGAATTACATAGTTTAATTAAAACAAAAGACTTGAATCAGTTTAGACTTGTGTTTTTGGTGTGGTTAGGGACAGTAAGATATTTCCACTGCTTTTCCAAGATCTAGCTAATGGTAGAGTCAAGAATGTTGGGAACTTTTTGTCACTGTGATAGAGAGAAGGACAAAGAAAAGTCGTTCCAGAAGCACATATGGTGCAAGAAAAAAAAAAATAAATCTAAAGAATAAAGTAGTAGCTTAAAGCAGAGAAAAGTTATAACAGCAGTATAAATTTTTTGCAGCTAATATGCAGCTTGTCACAGCCCCTAAAAATCACAAGTTACTAAGTATGAAAACTAGAATGTAATAACGACATTGTGCATTCCAGCCAAACCAGAATTCTGTTTTGAATTTTATTTTCATTTCAATACACGAATAATGTCCGCTGAAGGATACAGACAGCGTGCAGAAGATCCAGGTAAGCTCAGGTACTTTCATTTTAAAAGGAAAAGAAAAAAAGAATTTTCATGCTTGGATCCAAAAGTAATCAGTGAGAGGGAAAGAAAAAAACACCCTCATTCAGAGGAACAAAGGAAAGACCATGGAGAAAAAGTTAAAGAGAATTGCAAATTGCACTGCATTGAAAACACTGTAATTTGTTCACATTAAGCTTTGATACATGTGAAATTCCAAACACAGCCAAAGCAAAACGCAGCCCACTACAGAAAAAATGACATCTTTAATTTGCACAGAGATCCAAATGTAACAAACATATCAAGCTATTGTCTGCTGCATTGCATACAGTCAGAATACATCAAGTCTTCTTATTATTTCTATTATTTTATTTGAATTACAATTGCACCCATTGTCCAGGGGATAATTTCCAGAGATTCTATCAGTGCTTCAGAGGATTCAGAATCTAAAATAGCAAGCAGCATACACAAGAGAAATGGGAAAATATTAAAGCATATCAAGCAACTGTCAGCTTCTTCCACCAGCAATCTATCTAGACAAAAAGGTAACACCCATCTGGTACAAAACTCACATTATCTCAGGCTTGGCAGAAATCTATCATGTATTCATAAATGCCCCTCTTTAAAGAGCTGCATATGGAGGAATCAAGAACTCAAATTTTCTGTGCTTCCAATAAGGCTCTATGGAGTGGCTCTGAGCTCCCATTATGCATAGCCATGAATTCAAGGCGTCTGATATATCTAACATTCTGAGCTTCCAGAAGAGCATGAGAAGACAACAGCTAAGGAATATGCTTTCTGGAAGTGCTCCATCTCATAGTGCTTCCCTGAGTGGCACATCTGCCACACACTTGCACTTCCTCATACGGACTGCAAAATGGGATCATTCCAACTGACACATCCCAACCAAAATCATTAGCTGATTCTCATTTCGTATACAGAAACAAATATATTAAAGTGCTGCCTTGCAAATAAAAACCAAAGCCCAAACTGCAATAGGTACAAATTAATTGTATTTCTTTCAGTGGGAGTCATTGACAAAGTAACCTCTAAGTTTTTCCAGAAATCTGACCTGTTTGAAGACAGTCCTGTAGCAAAGTTCCTAATGGGACATTGGAGCCCAAGCCGTGCACGTGACGCTTCTCTGCTGCAGCCATGAATTTGCTGCTGGATTACTAAGAAAGCAGAAACAGTCAGAGGAACTTCACCTTTGCAGTCTGTTTCCTCTAGGAGGTTTGCAAACACAGTAGACAAAGTGGCAGCTCATGGATGGAAAAGAAAGCTGTAGTCATAAATACCGTCCCTTGCAGCTACGGTTACTGTGGTGTGTGTGCAACCAAGGCCATTCTCTTAAACACCGTATGAATAAAGATGGAGAAGGAAATATTAGGCTGCTAGAACAACTTGAATAAGAGACAGCAGATGGAAAAAGAGTAAACCACAAGAAAACAGTGGAATAGCAGTGGTCTTGGAATAACCCAGCTGTTTATGTGGTAGGTAACTTTTGTAGGCACCAGAAATAAAGACACTTTTAAGAAAGGCTTTCTAAAGACCCTTTTAGAAAGAGGAGAGTTTGCAGGCAGTTCTGCACATGTTTATGAAATCACAGAATGATAGCATTAAAAAAAATTAAAGACTTTATTGGTTTATGGAGATTAGCAACTGAAGGCAGAAATAAATGTTTTAATAATGCAGGAGATGAGATATAGGAGAGAATAAAGAGCTTTGAAAAGAAAAGACAAACATTCTCCATTTAATGTGACAGGTTAGGTGGAGCTAGCTGATGAAGTCAAGGAAAGAAGTGACAGAGGTCAAACTGAGAGCTAAGGAAATTCTCTTTAGAGCAGCAATTATCACTGACAGAAGTGGATGAAACCTGCACTGCCAAAGCTAGAAGTGTTGTTGGCATAATCAAGGTATACAAGAGAAAGCTGTGAGAATGGCCAGGAAGGCTAAAGGCTCTGTTTCAGCGACACTGAGCTTCAAGAGGGGAACATACAGGTCCAAGCAAAGATCAGATAGGACAAGACTTTAGTTTCATCATGGAAGTGGTAGAACGTGGATGCTGACAAGACACAAAAGGAAAGTGTGTGCATTTCTATTCTGAAAATTCTAAAAGAAACTAATAAGAGGGAAGCTTTTAAGAGATTATGGATATGAATTACGATGGTTTGGAGAGGGGGGTAAAAATGAGGATTCAGGAAGTACAAGACAAGAATTCAGTGCCTTCTACACCAGAGTCATGACAATACACTTAAAAGGAAATATCAGCTGTTGATCCTTATTAATTCTCAGTCTGTGTGAGCCTCACTATTGCTCTGCATGCTTGTGTGTGCATGCATTAAAAACCAGAGACAAAGTAGAATCTCAGCTAACAGACTGCTGACACTTGACTGAAAAAAGGAACCTAGTAAACAACACGGGGAAAGCAAAAGAATTTTAACAAACCAGACCACAGAGAAAGTAACCTGCTTGTCAATATTGAAACTGTTTTCTAAATAGATTAGTAAAAGAAACATTTCTCTTAAAAAAGGGAAAAGTCTCAAGTGTCACTTGCTAGTTTCCTACATCCTATATCTCTTATATGGGCTTTATAGAATCACAATATGGCTTCGCATGAAAGGGCATCCAGCACCTCTGGGCAATGTATTTCCATGTTTTACCACATCATTTAAAAAGCAGCTTCTTTATACCTAATCTAAATTGACCTTTATACCTAATCTAATATTTTAGAAGTCTGTCGTAGTTTTCAGGTTTTGCATCACAAATCCTTTAGAATGTAGCTATGCAAGAGCTGTTGAAGATCTGCTATCTCCATAATAGCCTATGACTACTTAGAGAAGCAGGATTTTTTCAAGTCCACACAGCCAGAATCTGAAGCCCTGAGGCAGCTGAGCCAGCCAATCTGATAACAACACTGTTAGTATAATTTATGAAAATTTACTGTGATCAGGCCAATGATTAACCATCTGTTTTAAAAGTGTGCTATGCTGATCCTTAAAAAAAAGTAAGAAGTAGAATCCAAAGAACAACCTCACCTGAAGTCCTGGAAATCATTTGATTTCTTTTCTTTGAATACATTTCCAAACACACGTATCCCCTAGGAAGGTAAACAGGAAAATCAGCGTTGAATTATTAAGCTTAAACCACACTTATCCAACCTACAGACTAACTACCTGGAGAAAGTGGCAAAAATAATATCTCTAAAGTTTTTGGAAGCTGAACAAGTATGGGCTGGAAGAATAGACTCCTAGGTAGGCTTAAAATGGGCTGGACTGCTGGGCTCAAAGAATACTGCTGGGCACCAACTGGACAATGTTTGCCAGTGATTGATACTGAGATCTGTATTGTTTAATTACATCTGGGCAATAACAATGAGCATCCAGAATAGTGCAAAGTTTTGTACCTGGGGCAGAGTAAACCCATGCTGAGAAGCAGATGGATAAGTTTCAGCTCAGCAGAAAAGAATCTGTGAGGTACAGCAGACACCACCCTGATCACACACTACAAATGCTCATTCATAATGACCAAAGCAAACTGAATATTTGACTGCATCAGAAGCATAGCCAGCAGAACAATGGGAGTTATTACCCTCCTCTACATGGTATTGGCAAAGCATCAGGAATCTGTGCCCATTTTTAGGAAGATATGAAGAATTTGAGAACATCCAGATCACCAAGATGGTCATGGCTTTAGAGAAAGTGATTCCTAAGAATCGCTTGGGGGAGCTGGGCTCCTGTAGTTCAATGGAAAGGCTAAGGACTGCTACAAGAAATACAATGGTGATGGCCTTAGGTTTTAGCTTTCATATTTTTTAGATCCTGTGCTGTTTTAGTGGGTAGCTTTAGGTTTCATATTAAGTGCTACTGAGTTTTCTTCACAGAGTAGACAGACAAAACAATTCCTTCTCTAGCTCGATACCAAGGACAACTTTCAGGCCCAAGAACAAAAACAGTGGTGAAGTGAAAAGAAAAAACCAGGAGGATGGAGCTTCATAACATGAAGCTACGGTTGGACAATGGACTCTAATATACTAATGGACCAGAACTTATAAAAGTGTGGGACCTTGTGAGCAGGTGTCCATTTTGTGACCATTCTGGGGCATCTTGGGTGCGGTCCGGCTGGACTCTTGTGTGGCCCAGGTGGACCCATTGAGGCCTTTAATAAATATCTACCTTATCCTTTCGCTCTCTCTAGTCTCTGTTCCAGGTCAGCCTCCAGAAGGCATCAGTTGAGTCAATTCTCCTCTACAGTGGCAGATGAAGTAACAAACTGTCTTGACCACAATCTGCAGCTTTGGAGATTTCAACAGGACATGAAGAAAAGCACATCACAAATTTGTGCCCTACAGCTGCTAAATTCATGCTACAGTATCAACTCATTTCCTAGTCAACCACTTTGTACCCAAAGTGTAGACACTAATGCCACCAACCTTTTTGTCAACATTGAGCTTCTGACTATTAGATTCAATAGCCCAAACATCTCCAACTGAAAAACCTTTCTAAAAAAGGCACTACAGCAAAAGTTCAATCTGCACAAGGCTTCCAAAACCTGCACTGACTTATTCTGAAAATTTTTTTGTGCAGAGGATGACAGGAAAGAGTAGAGATTGAAATAGGGAGCATGCCACTTTTTCTACATACATAATATCCTGTGAAGTTACCACAAAAAGGTATTTGCAGGCCTGAGCTGTCATTGCACAACATTTCAAAGCCACAGTCTTCTGTGATTCCCTCCTAGCCCAGATCTGTAAGTTTCCCACTCAGAGGAGGAAAATCCAAGGCCCTCTATTTGTAGCTACATGCTATGCCCTGCAGTCAAACTGTCAACATCAAAACACTCATGTAAACAGGTACATATTTTAATTCTTTCTCACACAGGCATAATAAGTATTATTAAGATTAGGGCAGACAGCAGATTCTTGAAAATTCTTTAGTTATATCAATAGTAAGTTTGAATGGTTTTTTAGTCTGTCGTAGTAAGGCACTAAAATATAATAGCCTCTTAACTGACACATTGTTATCAGTCTTATTATGGCTTTCTTCATGCCTGTCAGTGGATTATGGTAATTTTTTTAGTCACAGGTCTAATCAAAGTAGAAGACTCTGAGCTACTGACAGCTCAGGAGAGATATAACTGCTTACATAATACTGTCATGAAATTCTAACGCAGGCAGAAACTTCAGCATCTCACAAGTCCAACTCTCCTCCTAGTTAAACAAAGCAACTGTTAGAACAACGGGTTCCTTTTCATGCCAAAGGAACAAAGAAAATTCAGTGGTTTCCCTCAAATTACTACAGTGTGCATAACAAGAAACATTGTTCTTCTAGGCAGCTGGTGTGATGCAGAGTAGAGGCAGTTTTGTGATCAGCGTTGTAAATTCATCTTAACATCCACCTGTCCAAAACAACTTTTCAGCCTGTTTCTGAAGAGCTGGTCAATTTTTCCCACATGGGAAAATCTCCTTCATAAGACTGAAACACCATTTTCTCATTCAAGCAAGCAAGATAAATTTAATTTTTTCTTCAAAGAACCAAGGAAGAGCTTGGTGCAAGCACTATACACTGGCTTAGAAGGGGAACAGCCAGGACTGTACTCATGTGCAGAGTGTGCAGCATGTCTGAGCAGGCTCTGGATTGCATTGTGTGGGGATTTCTGTGTTCCTCAAGCTTTGTGGGTTTCTACTGAAATAGATACACATGCACAGAAAATCCCAACATTAAAAACCTTACATAGCATAAACATTTTGCTTTCTGAAAAAGAGTATTTCCAGTGTAATTTGTACTGAACTTGAGGGCCATAGATTGAAAGTTGAATTATTGCATAGAGTGTAAACAAAACACTGCATGAAGGCAACTCACAACATCTCTCCAACAGAACTAAGAAAGTAGAAGAGCTTTCACTTTTTTCAGATGTACCTCACACACCAGCTGCAGCAATGGTCAGTGACCCACTGTGTTCACCACTGCAATCACTAACACATTTCTAACTGGCTACTGAAGAACAAGATTATACTAGTGCTTGAAGCCCAGCTGATGGGAGCTTGAAGCACTAACCATCAATCAAAAAAATAAATCCAACAAACAACAAAAATTCAACAAAACAATCCAACAAAACAAACAAAAAACCACCCCCCAAACTAAAACCCAACCAATCAAACAAAAAAAACTCACAAAGAAAACAACCAAAAAACCCCAAAGCAAACAAACAACAAAACAAAACCCCCAAAACCCCCAGGTAGTAGACTGGTGGCATGTATCTCACCTGCATTCTTCACCACTGATATTACAAGCGAAAACATGAACGAACAAAACAGCAGTCCAGGAAAGCAACACCTCCATCAGCTGTGGGAAACAAGAACAACAAATCCTTGAAGTTAGTAGCAATGTTGCCACAGCCTGGTTTTCATTCTTTTGCCCTTTGCATATAAAGCCAGGTTGTTAGTGTCCTGAAGCTTGATCTGATGATGAGTGACATTCCTTCAATAAAATAATTTCTTGCTTTCCTCATGAATGTGTTGGGTGTCAGAACACTCTTAGGCATAGGAGCCATGCACTATGGAGGTGTTTATGAAAAAATCTATCCACAAGCTGTAGCCATTCCTGAACATGCCAGAATGGGTCTGAAAAGAGGCCTCAAATACATTTGAGTATTTCCAAGTCTTCACTTTCTCCTTCAACCATTTTTTATTTCTCTTGACTTACAGAGAGCTAAAAAAAGCCAAAATCAAAAACAAGCCTAGGCAAGTGAACTAAGGATTTGATCTTCACATAAAATAATACAGCCAGGTACTGAAGTGCTGCCTGATACTACGTTTCTATTATCCACCATGGTACAAATCATGTCCAAAGAATATCTTTATAAAGAAATGCAAAACACTTGGAAAACAACAAGTTGGTTTTTTTATTGTGTGCAAGCTGAGCAGAGTTTTATTTTCTTAAATCTGTTTAAATTCTTGGCTACTTCAATGGTCACAGTATTACGAGTCAAGTATAATAACAACTCCACAGAGCTTCATGAGTCATAGTATTGGATACAAAGTCGACTGATGTCAAGGTGAAATATTATCTTCTCATTGACTTTAAAGGGTTATTTAAAGTCTCATTGACTCAAGCCTATAGCAAAAGACGTGAAGTGAAACAATGCAAAAAAACTTGAAATAAGATAAAACACATTTTGAGATTAAAGACAATTTATTATATGATACAGAATCACCAGCACTTACTGCTTATCCTTGTAGGATTTAATGCTATTTTCTATAGTTTCCACTCTGCAATGAACTAAGGTTATCAGCAATAAAGATTTCTGTAAGACATTTCACCCTGCTTTTGCAAATCCTTAACCTTTTCCACTAGATTTGGTTATAGACTTCAATCTCATCCATCCTTTGTAACAGCATACTAATTTCAGAAACTACTGAAACAAGCTTCAGCATAAACAAGTCAGAGCATAACTTGAGGGCAGAAAGCAGTGAAACTCAAAATATTTTCAAAATAAAAGTGATACAGGGTTAAGATTTTGTGGCTGAAGGAAAGGTGCTACAAGTAGTACAGTGGAGTTCAAATTGTTTAGGTGAACAAATAATTTCTACTAAAATCCTTCTTTTTAAAGGTCTCAAAGTTTACTGTCAGAATTTACTGGGGGAAGGGGAGAGAATCCAGTTCTTCAGTACCCAAGTTCTAACTGACCAGCACTACCCAACAGGAATTCTAATTAGTGTTAACAAAGCATCTTAAAAGCAGTTTTCAATTGGTTGATGATAGGCTCTGGGCAAGTACTACCTAAGCTTTTTTAATTTTATTTTTTTTTAAATGCATTCCTTGTGAATTAGAAAACATAACCAATCTGGAAGAAACTTTTTCAAAGCTCATATCAATACTCATTTTCTGTTAATTGCTATAAAATTCCTCCTCATTACCATATGACAGAAATACTGTTGTAACTAATACTACAGATTAGTTAGTGCCCAGCAGTAATAAGTGAGATAGAAAAGCAAGGCTTACTTCTATTGATAAGTGAAAGCCACAGAAAATGCCAAAACTGAAAACTACTGAGATCTGGGATTATCAGAGATAATATAGTCATGTGCCACGCTGTAACACACATTAATTGCAAGTTCTGTTCTGACCACACCGTGCCCCTATCTTCTAATCACACTTTCCAGCCTGGCACTCCAGTGCACATAAAATAACACATTGAAGCACAACAGCATGCCAGCTTGACTGCCAAGTCCTGCCACTGCACAGCAATGCAGTAAAATTCCGATTTTTAGTTTGCTTTCCCCATGTGGTAATCTCTGCCCTCTCAGTGATAGGCTTCCTGTGGGGGGCATGTTTGAAGGTGCTGGAAGGTTTAGCTGGCAGCAAAACACATACTTCTCACTACCACAGCAAGGACAACTACTGACTGCAAAACTCACTCGAAACCACGCCCTTTAAAGACAACTGGCCAAATGCTAACAACTCCTCTGAATTCTCTGGAATAGAACTTATTTCCCCCTCTACTCTGCTACCACCCTGTAAGGTTCTGTTTGTAAAAATGGCACAGAGTAGGCAATATAATTTATGCTGGTATGGGCCCAATAAAGGAGCGACAGCTAGCAGAAGGAGCTGAGAGGAGAAAGGTATACAAATTAAATATGGATTACTTGACATCAGCTTCCACTAATGCATTCAGGGGACTCAAGGCTTACTCCTAAGGGACTGAGGCTTGGGGGGGTTGTTTGTTTTGGGGAGTTTTGTGAAGAAGGATGTTATTTGTGTCTGATTACCCTATTCTTTTTTTTGAGTTAAGATTCAGTAACACAGAGCAGCCAGCTTTGAAGGTCACAAGATAAGGACATGACACTAGAGTGTTTTTCTTCCTGCTGTTTTCCCTGTACAGTGCACCTAAAATAACAACATCATCATATGCTACTTAGTGGAATTGAATCAATTATATCAGATGCTGTGTTGTGCTCAGATACATGAAGCCAAATAATGAGCATTTGGCTTATTGTTCATCCTTTTCAGTAAACTTGGTCTTGTGGGAAATTGAGAACCAAAACACAACACCACATTATAGCCTGCGGGGAGTGCTTCTGCTCCAAAAATATGATAAATACCATTGTCTTTCATTGTGGAGGTATCCCCCACTAACACAGGCTACTGCTGAAGGCAGGCAAGCACAGAATGAGGCACCTGTATGCCACAGAACAGATTTCTGAACAATATCACTTTTAGAGAGCCAGAAGTATCAGGCCACAGATGGTGCTTTAAAAATCATTACTAGGGCAATTTGTTGTATCTCACCTCAATCTTTATTTTTGCAATTATGCAATAATATATGCAAATATGTCACTGAATTTTACAACAGCTATAGTTCTTTTTCACAAAATCCATGGAATCACAGTGATAATAATACAAGATGAATAATCCACATCATTATCTCTTGAGCCTGCAACACCTCCTCAGATCAGAGATCAGCTGGACAGTGCAAGTCAATATGTCAGACATCTCGGTCCCTATGGAGGGCTCAAAATTACATCTTTTATTGATGAAACATGCTGATTGAAACACCCAAGTTACTGAGAAAGAGAAAGTGCTTTAGGTTTTGGACAGTTCCTAGACTCCTGGAACAATTGGGACCACTTCAGGTTTCTCTTCAGTTTTGCTGTTGGCTTGTGGTGCCATATTTTTAAAACTCACTGCTTAGAGGATTTAAAAACTTGCTGCTGCTCTTTTTAAAGTCAAGCCTCTGAACAAAATCTGTGTATGCTATGATCTGAGAGGAGGTCGTATTCTTTTCATCACATCAACCAAGGTTGCACTGAAATGGTTTCTCCAGAACTTTGGGCACAGGAGGCCTTACAATCTATTTATCATACACAGTTCAAGTGCCCCAGACAGGTGGGCTACAAAAACTTGAGTTCATTATAATCCTCTTTGCTAATCATCCCTCTCTCGTTTTCCATAAAATAATTCATTCCCTCTAAAACCAGCTCTTTAAATACAAAAATTTTCTAACACTAAAATCTACACTTGTATTTCAATCTTATAAGGGAACATTCTGAAAATGAAACAGCAGAAAAAAATGAGTTGTAAAGGTCATCACATCCCTAAAATTCTATTTGCTTCTGAAATTTCTAACAGACAGTTTAGGCCCTGACAGGACAAACCATGTTGTGGTTGCTGCAGGAAATTTTGCAGTCACCACTGCTGCCTGAGAGCCCATTGTAAGCTTGCACAGATTTTCAAAACAAGCACTCTCTTTTAACTATTTCAGAGTATGGGGGTGGGGGGGGAAGAAAAAACACATAACTCAAAAGAAAAATCCTAATGTGCGACTGAAAAGTCCATGCCACTTAAATACCAGGAGAATTCCCTGGAGAAGGCTGACTCACCATCTATTTTTTAATTGCCATCATTAAAAGTACATCTGTATTGCAAGTATTTCTCTTACATGGAAATTAATAGAATCTGCCTTCTCTCAAGCAGAACAGTTAGTCCATTCAGAAAACCTACATCTCTTCTAATAGCAATTTGCAAGTGTTTATACCACAGGTTTGTACACTTAGGCAGGAATAAGTGGAGGACATCTTGCTAGGCATCACTTATGTTGGAAGATTCTGGTAGTTACATTTGATCACAAATATTAATTTAAAAATTGTTTCTTTGGTTTAGTACCATAAAATAAAAAACGTAGATGTTTATGCCATTTATAGCCATAAATATAAGCTGAAAGATAAGTGAAATAACTCTACTCAGCACCAGTTAAGCTAGAATTCACACCAAGGTATGGCATCTCAAGAAAAACCTAGGCCACATGGAGAGAGTTCAGAGAAGAACAGAGATCAGGAACCTAAAAAATACCAGATATGAAGAAAGACAGACACAGGACTATTTAGCTTGAGGAGATCAATGGAAATGTGCTCGTAAGAGCTTTACTGATTTATACAGGACTGCTGCAAAGAGGAAGGGATTCATTTGTTCTGCCTACCCACAATGGACAGGACAATAAAAAGTTGTCTTAATCACAGGGCGGGGAAGAAAAAAAAAGTTTGTGGTAAACAAAACTTTGCATTTGTGAAGATAGTGAAGGACTAAAAAAAGCAGGAAATACCTACTACCTACTGGCCTTTGAGAACAGGTTAGACAAACATTTCTCAGGAACACCATGAAAGTACAGGCCCAGACACAGATGACTTCACATGATTCAACAGTATCTCCTGATTTTCTACGTACTCTTTTTCCTATTCAAAGTGTTTTGCAGAATGTATCTGTTAGGCATTTTAGATCATCTCCCCTTTTTGGCCTATGGTAGCACAAGTGTTCATTCACTCACTGAAAGCTGTAGCAAGGAGAACAGCTAGGTTTGAGAACTAAAAAAAACGTGCTTAGTTTTAGCTGAAATAAAGTCTATTGGATTAAAAAAAAAAAAAAATAGAGAGAGTACCTGAATTTGGGAGAGGAAAAAAGTAACACAAAAAATGAAGTAATACCTTAGGAAGTACAATCCACTATGAGATGTTTTGATGGCTAGTAAAGGCTGGGAATATTCTTGCTCAACCAAATGCATGCATACTGTGGCTGAGAAGCAATATATCAGACTTGTCAACTTATGCAATATACTGTATTTTATTACTTCTTCAAAATTTTGAAAAGCTATGTAAATTCTAGAAAGACATATAGAGCATCTGACACCTGACATTTACATGCACTTACTAATTGTACTTAGGGACTGAAATAAAGGAATTTAAGAAAGAGAAATATCAAAAGTGCAAAGGAAGAACACAGCAATATTTGTATGCCCTATCCTTCTCTGGGTTTATTTGTCAAATAAATCACTACATTAGGCAGATAATCTGACTCCCATCTCAAAGTGTTTAAGAATTTGTTCATCCCTTACATGTGATTTAGCAGCTCCAGCATTTATTCATGGAAGGAGGAAGTGGTAGAGAAGCAGGAGTTAAGGAAAATTTTTACCAATGGATAGCACTAATAAGGATGGGGGCAGATGGTGCAAATACTTTGGTAATAAATAATTATTTGAAACATTGCACATAGGCAAGAAGTCTCTGAAGGTCCCTATAAAAAAAGCTCTTGCATTACTGCAAGGATTAACCTCTTTGTTCAATTATGCTTACCTTTCAGTAAAAACTAAAAAACAACAGAATTCCTACAAGCTCCCATAGGATGAACGGCACAAAGTTTCAGGCAACTATGCACTACAAAGCTGGCAAAGTGAATCAATGTTATTTTATGTCAAAATCTTGCTGTATTTTAAGCATAGTTTTGTTTAATGTTTCAAGATATATGTGTCCACCTGATTAAATAGTCTCTAGGAGCGTGAAAACTTATGGGAATCTGTGCAGTCAAGAAATTATCCAGAGTAGAAAAGATTCAAGGTTTGATCCCAAAATATTTTTCTCTTCATCCTTGAGATAAATTGCAGAATGAGGTAACAATTCTAGTCCGATATTATTACCAGCATATGAAACTTCATCTACTTCTGTGGAGGACAGGGCCAAATAACATATTCATAAAGAGTAGTAATTTACACCTCAGTCTCACCAATGTAAAGGATGAGTGGGAGGCATTGAACAAGTGAATACCTCAATTCTACTGCTGGAGCAAACGTAGAAGCAGCACAAGTGGAGTCCAAGACAGGATGGCAAAACCACGACTGTATCTCAGCCAGCCCTCCAGCACATCAGCACAAACCTGCCCTCTGCCATGGCTTGTGCCAGTACAGCAAAGCCGGACACGCTCCCTGTGCCAGGGAAGGCGCTGGCTTCCCCTGGCACACAGGTGGGGAACAGGACTGGCACAGCAAAAGCTACCTTCCCAGGAGCTGGCAGCAGAGGTGACAATGTTTCTGTTACCTACCAGAGACTCATTTGGTGACTGTATTCAGATTAATTTTTTCTCTTGCATGAAAAGGGAAGAAGAGACACTCACTTCCCCTCTCTTAAGGAATTTCCCTAAAGGCCCATAGACATATGTGTCTACACATTTCAATAAACCACATTTCCTCTGCTGACTACATTTTCTCTCTATTTCCATTTCAGCCTAGTTGAATGGGTTGTCAGTCACTGTTTGGCTAACCCTGACTTGTCCCAGTATGTAAATTCCCCCTTACTTTAATTCCCTATAGTGGTATTTTTCCTGTATTTAAATAATTTTACTACTTATTACTTGGACAATGAATCCAGACCTGAGTGTTTGCCTATGCTAGTAAATATATAACGGGGAAATGAAGATTTCTAGTGCCAGCACAGTGACACAAGATAGGAAGCTCAATGAGATTTCTAAGGTTTACTAATGATTTACTTATGAAACATGGACAAACTGTAAAAATGAAGGTTAAAACGTATTTGAATCTTGACCAAAATAAAAGTATGCAAAAATCAAAATCAAATATGCAACATGCAATATCCAATTACTGTACTACACCAGGAGTAATTGCTGAGGCAAGTCAGTATCCAAGCAGGATCAGGCCAAGCCATAGGACATCAGGCATTGCATTCACCAGTTTCATTCCAGGCAGCAGAGCAGATGAGGTCCATTCATAAAATCCTCTACCCAATAAACAAACTTTCTGGACTGAATCCCAACCTTGACTATGCTCACCTAGTTTCAACCACACCACAGTTCTGTTTACTGTCACTGATTATGGGAAGAAAACACTCAGCCACGTCCACACTTCACTAGCAAAAGCACTGCTGAGAAGCAGCATGAGTTCTCTTTCTGCAACAGGACTTAGCCAGTTTCTCTGAAGTCCAGAATTATAAGCACTCAAAGGAAGAATAATAATGCTTTATTTCTTCAGTCAAAACCACACCAACTCTTCAGCTTTCTCACACCAACTTTGTGACAATCTGCTTACAACTGCAGTATCTGAATGGGCTTTCCTAACTGGAAAATCCTCATAGATTTAGTGCTTTTCTGAAGGCCCCACTCCAGGCCCCCAGTATATTTCTTTTGCATTGTTAATACTACTGCCTCTGAAATAAAGGCCACTGGAAACACTGTGAGCCTGAACCCAGACCTAGCATAACTGTGCTGAAAAAAAAAAAAA
>VYXF01001211.1:469616-479940 GCA_013397295.1 Polioptila caerulea
AAAAAAAAAAAAAAAACCAAAAAAAATTCCCATAATATCTGTGTGCAAGATTTATATTACTATTACCCTCTAGATAATTCCACAGTGGAATATGAAAGCCAATATATGAAGTGATTTTCATGAATCTCAGAGAAACAGCCCAATGGACAAGTACCGAAGGTCAATTTTTAATTTTTTTTTTTTTTTTAAATAAACAGGTAGATTAACAGCATTAGACAAACCTTGTTTAGGAAACCTTAGTCAACCGTACTTAAAAAGCAGTGTGCTGGATAGATAGACTCAGACATCTTAGAGGAGACAGCATTTCTTGGCATCCTGAACCACTTGGTAAGTTATAGTGGAGGGTTTTCTCCAGAGTGCAGAGCTTTTGAGAAAGTGAAGCTACACAGGGTCTGGTAAAAAGAACCACTGCTGCTTACAGACTGCATTGTTGGGTGGTAGCAATGAAGGTTGGTGACGGAAATCCAATGGGCTCACCCATCCATCCTAAAAAATCCAAGCAATATTAAGAGCTTTCAATTTTCTATGCCAATATGTATTTTTCTGGCCTAGATTGGCCTGCCCTCCATCTCATGTTAGTGGCTTCCAGCCATTGCAGGGGAAAGCTAGACTTTTTTCATGTTCAGCCAGGTGTCAGTGCATGAGGTGTAGAATAGATATGTAACTAACCCAAATATGTGTGGGGTGAGACAGCCTGATATCCAGACCTCTGTGTGAAACCCACTGTCATGATCCATTTACAGCTGAAGTGCCAATATAGACAAAGGAACTGAAAGAACCCAGAAGCACTCAAGTGTCTGTACTGGTGTCCACATGAACTCCAGCCAAGGGAGTTTGTGGGGATGAGTGTGTGTGCATCGCTCAGTCGATGCTCTCAGTTTGGGACAGCTAACTTGCAAGAATGGATGGAAGAGGCAGGAAGTTCAGTTCAATTATCCCAGGTTTTCATCATTACTGTGATGATCGTGTTTCTCTTTATCCCCCCTCAGATGGATTTACAATAGCAACCTACAGACTCCTGTGTAGCAGCAAAGACCTATAAAGGTTCAGCTATGTTCTGACCTAGTCCCATTACTACTAGAGACATTTCTGTGCCAGTGAAAAACAGGATGGATGGCAGAGAAGAAACACTGCCTGCCACTACGATCATACCACTTGTTCAATTTGTCACACTTATACCAGGGCAGATTGTGTAAATTACCTGCCTAGTAAATTCAGTCCTTTGAGTTTATAGTTTGGTATAAACTCTAGCTTGATTAATCATGTAGCAGCTCCCTAACCCTGGTCTTTTCAGTCAGAGGATAAGCATTAGATACTAAATTTTTAAGCTCCTTTTTTTTACAAGCTTCTAGAGGCCCAAGTCCATCTATAATGCACTTTATTAGTTCATTCCTAAAATCCAAACATCTGACCAATTGAAGCAGGTTACAGATGCCCTTGAACCCTTTCAATAATCACAGTATGTGCCTGACTTGGTTTATTTCCACTTCTATCAAGAGCATTAAATCAACAGCTTCCATTATCAACTGAAAATACCTAGTGCCATTCTGGGACCTCAAAGATTCAATTCTTTATACTCTCATCATACTTACATAAGAGTTAGTTCAGTATCTTGTAATTCTCAGCTATCTTTTGATATCTGGTATTTCATTTTAAAGTCCCAGCTTTGAGGCTTTAGCTGGGAGTTTGGTAGCTTCATGAGAAATCACACCCCTGAATTTGATTTTTATATTGTGAATTAAAGTGAGTTTAAAGAAAAACTGAGACTATAAACCTTAATAGTTCTGGAAAAATAGAAACCAAGTAATTAACAAGCATTTACTATTACTTAAGAAAGAAAAAGAAAAAATATAACCTTACATCCCTCTTGATTTAAAGTTAGTTCTGTGATGTGATTTGGGAGATACTATAGTTCTTATATACGATAGTATACTGTACTATAGTTCTTCAATACTAAGAACTGCCCTTTCAATGAATTCACATCCCATGAATTTTGATCCATATTTAAATGCACAGCAGAAATTCAATCCTGAACAGCTAAGTGAATACAGTCACACTGTGAAGAGATAAGCTATGAATGAACACCTTAATTGGACACTTGCAAAATTAACTTGTCAAAAGTAATTACTCTATACACGATCCAACTGGAAATATTTTATGTCATCCACAAGTTGAAAGAGTATTTATGCTATTCCTTGGCCTTTAAAAGATGCATTTACAATATGCTGATTATTTACTAAGCTGCTATCAAGCATTTGCAAACCTTTCAAGCATTCTGGTAAAAAGAGACAACAAATTAATTTTTGTTCTGTTCCGAAGAGGTTAGCAGATACACTGATATATATATATATTTTTAATGAAAACTCTCATTCTTACTTCCTCTTATGTTAGAGTAAAATCACCTTGACTAGAGTTATATGTTTGTTTTCTGTGTGTAACAATAAAAATTGATTTAAAATTAAACAGATGGAGACTGGCACAAGTAAGACACACAAGTAAGACACTAACAAAATTGTCCATATTTCAAAAGACCTTAAGGAAAAAAAACCACAAAACACAAAACCAGACATGCTTTGAGAAAGAAGAGTCCAAGAGGAATTAAAAATCTCTCCCTCTCGGGACCTAAAAGAAACAGCAAGCTTTGCATAATCCATATAGAAGTTAACAAAATTACTCCTGAACTAGACAGTTTCCATCTAGTACCATGAGACAGGAGATCATAACTGGAAAAAATAGAATGTGTTGATACACTGATCTATTTCTTTCAGCCATGCATAAGGCAGCTGCATATCTATTCAAAATAGTGTGTGATTGAATAACACAGGAAGCCATGACCCAAAGTGTGCCTTTGAGGCCAGGTACATCAGGTAACCTTCAGATACAGTTGCTACTGCGGGCCTGGCCCAGCAGAAAGATTCTTCTTTACATGCAGTAAAACCACAAGAATTGTCTTCTGGCTTGGCAGAGTATCCTTTATCCTACAGATCCTACCCTGATGAAAAAGTCTTCTTATGTTATCACTCATGCATGGCCTTAATCTACACAGCAGCAGAAAATGACAGAAGAGAGATCAAAAGCACTGTTAGAACAAGAGCCAGCAATGTATCCTTATGCCATTACCACTACTTCTGGCCACTACTGTGAGTATCAGCAGAAAGAAAATACCCATAAAGAGAAAGCTGTGCTACCATACTATAAATGCTAACATCTAGAAAGGGAAGAGAAGGACATATGGCAAAGCTGCAAAGGTTGGTCTCTAAAGTCCCTTTGGCAAAGTTGTTATTGCAATTATCGAACACATGCTACTCTGGGTTTGCTTTAGCAATGGACTGGGGAGTCAAACCCAAACTGTTACTCAAATTCCTCAGAGTTCTGTTTGAACAAGTCCTGTAGAAGCAGCCCTCTGACACAGTCTAAGTATCCTGTGCTGCCGTGAATTCCCTACACATGCTGCTATCCTGGACACAGCAAGGAGGAAATACAACCTCAAAGATTATCCAGCGTATTAAAACTTAATGAGCCATTGCCCCAATATGTGCAAAGCACACAACACCTCTTACATTCTGGCTTCAGACTGCAATTTACTAATCTGCAACTGAAGCACCTCAGTCCCAAAGCAGTTACTGGTTAATAGAAGTTCCTACAGAGAGGATCTCACTTCCAGAATGGAAGAATTTCATCTGATCTGAGATGGTGAAATCACTTGCTAAAGCACTTCAGTCCCAAAGTAGTTACTGACTGACCAGTTAATGGAAGTTTCTTTAGAGAAAATTTTACTTCCACAACGGAAGAATGTAATCTCATCTAATCTGAGGTATGTAAAAAAAAACAAAACAAAGAAAAAAAAAAAAAAAAAAAACAAAAAACAAACAACCAAAAAAAAACCTCCCAGAAATAAAAAGACCCAACCCTACATACAGGACAAATTTCACATAAAATCAAAAGATCTGAAGCCCCAACTTCTTCCCCCCACCCCAAAAAAAACACTTGAACAACAAAACCAAACCAAATACCAGCCCTTAATTATTTTCCTTACCTTTAAAATAATATTAAAATAGATATTCTACTATCAATGTATTTTATACAATGGCACAGGACTCTAAAATGTCTGTTGTCCACAAGACTCCATAAGTATTCTCACTTTTTTCAATGAGCAAGCTGTAAAACAAACTGCAATACAATACGTCCGAAACACCAAGATCCTCCAATGGGCCAAGTAATCCCAAGAGCAAGGGATGGCTCAGGTCAAGTTCAGCAGAAGGGACAACTCCCAGGAGAAGTTCATAATGAAGTAAGAAGGCTCTGGTTAGTTACCAGCCTGTTTCACATCAGCTGTGGTTACTGGTGGGTAGCAGTTCACACCAGTCAGCACGAACTCATGGCACCACAGAAAGCTCAAGGACAGAATAAATGACTGAAGAGGAAACCCTCAACTGAATTTTTTTGGCAGTGCAGTCCTTTCCATTAGGACACTAGATACACAAAACAGAAAATACGTTTGTAGTGCTTCTGGCCTGTTTTATGCCCAGAGGCTCTCATTTCTCCAGGTTGTCACAATCTGTCTCCACTTGCAAGCTCTCAGTTAATGCCTGTGACTAACACACTACCAGGTCTATGGAGGAATCATAACCTGGATGCAAAAGCAATGAATCTGCAGGAAAGGGGGAAAAAAGAAAACAAAACCCCATAAAAACCCCAAAACCAACCCAAAACTGCATCAAATTGTGAGATTGTTTAATTGTGAGGTTGTTTAATTTCAAGGGTGCCACCATTCTCTTTTCATTCTCAGGAAGAAGTGATGTTTACATTTTTTATTTCGCTGTAAGAAAAGTTACCAAGCACATAGGTATGGCATAAATACAGCACAGAGGGGGAAAAAAAGCCAAAGATATATCATCAACATTCTTGTCACTTTTTACTAAAAAGCAGAACACAAAGCAGATTTTGCTTTGAATGCCACAGGCACTGTGTGAAGATGAAGACAGCAGTGAGACTATGCAATTAAAGAAAGGAAAATTTATATTCCAGAGTGAAAACATCATATCCAGCAGGACAAAGGTTTCAACATGTGCTCTTCAAGCCCACATGTGGTTATACATAACACAATGTATAGGTGCATACATTTGAAGACAAGGAATATACAAAAAGTTTCGAAAACAACTAGCTAACTCCTAAATCAATCCTAACTAAGTAAAACAGAAGCCTGTGTTCCTACTTGGGAAAAGATAGAGCTGTCTCACTTCAGGATCTGCAACTTTATTCCAAGCTTTTGAACATTTATCTCCAGTATTTTCCTTAATTTACATTTCTGCTGTGCTTTTAGTGAAGTAATAAATCACAAAGTTCCATCTGGACAGCAGTTTTTGTTCGCATCCTTATTGCTTTAGACAATTAAAATCAATCCTTAGCATTTAGAACAATAAAGGCAGCCCTTAGAAGCATCATGCTAAGTTGTGGAATATTTTTTTTTTTAAATATCACCTTTTCAAATTGACTTCAACCTACTAGTAATCTTGTGTTTTAAAGAAATCCCTCTAAGAAGCAGCTTGACAGAATTTAACATTTCAGACTATCTTTAGACTGGTTTTGATTTAAAAAAATAATTTTAGATTAAACTAATGACATTATTATAAACCAGCTTACTCCCAGCATTATGTTGCTTGACAACTCCTTCAAACTACTCCTCCGCTTTATTCATGACAGAGAAGTCAATAATAATTGAAGGCTTTGTTGATTCCTAACACCATCTCTTAGTCAGGGAAAACACTTTGATGCATATTCCCAATTTGACTGTTCAGCTACAATTTTTCTTCTTTAACAAATTTAGCATAGATCCTTGTGTCTATTTTCTCCTAGGCTAGGCCATCAGTTGGAGTCTTATGACTCAGAATATGAAAGTTTTTGTCTGAGTATCAGTTATATGAAACTATATGCTGCTGAAATGTTAGATCCATGACTTTTACACATATATAAAGTCAGAGACAGCCTGAAACAAGAGTTATGGCTCTTAATTTAGGAAGTAACAGGCCTCAGACATAACAGCTCTTTGAAAATTTCAGTTGAAAATTATAAGCAGAAGAAGAACATTACACAAAAATGCAATGCAAATGAAACACAAGAATAAATTAGTCTCACCTCTCCATGCTTTTCCCTCTATTCTTCCTTGTTCCAAAAGGACCAAAGTAAAAATCTAGAAAGACATTTAAAGGTTTTTTTGCTGATACCAATACAATTGGAGAGAACATACTGGTAAAAATTAGATCAGCTGAAATATTATCAATCACTTCCTTCTGCATAATCATCATAGACAGTCCACACAATAAGTTTATTTGACTTTAATATAGTTGATATAGCCTGGCCTCCGCTGTTTCCAAATGCAGTTTTCATTGCTTGAATAATATACTATAAAAGCAAACCACTGTAACATATTCCATATAGACTGGACTACATCTAAGTATAAACCTGACATAGTTCCAGAATTACAACTCAAACATTTAGAAAACATTGTGCATTATAGCATGTCCAAATCTAATGGAGTGACCACCCTGTCAGTAAATCATACTGATTTCCAACTGAAAGAAACTAATCCCTAGGCAACTAGGAATCATACTAAAGGTAGCATAGGCTCATAATGTAGATTTTTTCTAACAACTTAATCAAGATGCAGTACCAAGACAGCAGTGATATGCTAGGAAATCCTATTATGCCTATGATGGTGGAAATTCACACTGGGAAAATAAAGATTTAATTTATTAAACAATAAGATTAGGCTGGTACTCACCCTCAGACAAGGTTAGTGGCACTAGACTCCCTCAAACACTGCCTCTGCCAAATGGGTTTATGTGGACCACAGCTAAAACAAGCCCAGCAACTGCTTCACTTGCTGCTCAGGCTCCCAAGACAAAGGACTGTTCTGTGCACCTGAGAGTTTGCAGGATTGCCAGCACCTGACACCAATCACAGGTGTAGGCAATGCTCAGTGCAGCACTCCCAGGCAGGATACAGCACAGGAAGGAGGCAATACACAGGTTCCTCATGGCTGAACCAGGGGAACCAGTCCTCCTCAACAACACAGCCCCTGAGGAAGAGTGAATTCACCTTCTACACCAGGACCTGTATGTGCCTTACAAGTTTTCATTACTGCTTACAGAAATTGCTTGTGCATACATATTTCTTGCAGTGTTTTATTTCCTAGCCAAGGCTGGCCCTTATTTTTCAACTCATGAGTTATAGCAGTTGTGGTAAATAAAATAAAATGACACTACATCCCAACTAGGAAATTGATGGCACTTTGATACAAGAGCCCTCAAATCATGGGGCTGTTCATATTACCCAAACTATCACTGTATGCATACATACACACATGGTCAGCAGATCACAAAAGGCAGCTCTGTTAGGTCCCTAAATACTCTTTCCTGTGGTCAATAGAAATGTCCTTTCCCAATCCTCAAGATCAAGTACACATTTTTGTATTTGCCATGCCTCATTACTGGTAGATAGACAAGTTGAATCCATATTCCAGACTGAAATAGTTAATTGTCACTGTTAGTTCAAAGTTGCAGGAAAAAAAGAAAATTTCCCTCTTTATACCCATGGAGAGAGAAGAAAAAGTCTTTCCAGGTATATAGGTGATCCTAGGGGCCCAAGAGTTTGCTAAGTTTGGAAGCAAACTATGGTAAGGGATGTTTTCAATCAGCTTCATTACTCTTCCCTGTAAGCCAATGTCTGATTTTTTGATAGACTATGCATCTATTCTTTCAAAAGTGACAACCTCTGCTTCAAAATCTAGTAGAGATTCCTGTCTGTTCCTTATTTCACATGCTGAAATAAGACACTGCAGACAGCCTGTGAAGCATCTAACAAACACCCCAGTCTGAATATCCCATTCCCTGCTGTACCAAAAGGAGACCTCACAGTCCACAGAAGGAGTAAGCATGTGTGCTATGACTTGCAAGAAAACAGATTTTAGAGCTCAGACCCTAGAAACTGGAATTCAGAGGGATCTTCTTTCAAGTAAATGGGATAGACTGCTTGTTTATGGCTTAAATGATATGCTGTTGGGTTTTTTCTCTCTGCAAAATTCCAGTTTCCTCTCAGACATTGGTTAAACTCCTATAGTAACAAGAGCCTGAGTGCAAACTGTCCCCTGGGTCTACCCTCTCTAAGATATGATTCTACGCAGTACTGAACTATCATAGCACAAATCTTTATGCAGTGCTATTTTCCTATTCCAAGCCACAGCATGATCAATACAAACACTGCAATAAGGAACAAATATGTAGCCTTTCCCACCTCAAAGTAAGCTGCTGGGAAAGGCAATTATTCCCTGTGATTGACCAGCTTCCTGGATATGGATGCGTGGGCTTTCATTTATTACCTACTCAGTTACTGGCAAAAGGCTGCAAACACAAAGGTTCTTCCAATGGGATTTTTTTTTTTTTTTAAAGGAATCAAAATAACACTGAGACAATTTAATTCACAAACAATGGCACTCCCCAGTCTTTCTCTCCCTGTAAGACAACACCTACTACAGCTAAAAGTTCCAGAGGAATTGTTTGAGATGGATTTCAACCCTTCCGTGCTGCCTACTCCCTTCTAAAGAATATGGGCAAAGGGCACGAGTCTGTGCAATCAAGACAAAGTAAGGCTTTAAGTAACATGATTTTAATATTCATTAGGTTTTAACTTCTTAGCGACTATTTATGAAATCTTCTATTACATCAGGATAACAAGCTTAAAAGAAAGGCAAATAATCTGAAATTTAACATTTTTACACCAGGAGAAACACTTTGGAGCTATATTTAGAATCTAGCCTGACAGCTGGGTTGAAATGACCTGCCAATCCCTACATAGCATCAAAAAATAACTAAATCCAGAGCTCATGGAGGACAATTATAAAGAGAATATGTTGCAGAAACAAAAATCATGTACTCATCACAAGACCCTGCTAAGTCCAAATGAAAATGGGGTTTTCCTCAAAACAGAATGATCAAAAGTTCTTAAATATTTAATTGGCTTAAAGCTACTACACGGGCTTTATATTAATTTTCCTCATATGTGAAGAAGTTTCCTACAGGAGAGAATGAAAAAGGCTGCTCCAATGTTCTTTCCATCTCCCCAACACATACATGCTGACCTGTGGACAGTTCTGCTCTATTGGAAAGGAATTTTTTCTTGGTCACTCTTTGTTGTACAAGGGAAGGATATTTCCCAAGAGGGGGAATGTGACAAACTCATTAAACAAAGATACATCGTACAAGAAACTATAGATCAGTGTCTGCTGACGGGATCTCTCCACTGGTTCTTCTTACGCAGCACTTCCAGGTAATTTATTTAAAATACAAACGTATCAGAAAATTAGTGCTACGAAACATTGCTTATAGAACATTTTCTTACTTGGGTAAATTATCTTCTGCCTGATTCAGAACCATTCAGCATTTCGTATTGGATCTTGGGAAGAGAAGAGGTGGCAAAGGTTCCAAGGCACCTTCAAGTGCCCATGGGCACCGCCGTCCCCTGCTGGGATAAAGCTGGGATAAAGCAGGCTCACGGATGTGTGTGCGACTGACCAGCGCCTGCTGCCAGCCGCGGACACAGGGCACGGATGACAAGGGCAGCAACAGCTCATGGTCATTTCCCGTTTGAGCTCCACGCGCCCGTGGCTTGGGACGGAATGTCATTAATTCTGTTATCTGTGCAGTGTAGCTACGTAAACATTTAAGATGTTTGCATATGCCCTGGACAAGACTCCTTATTACCACAGAAAATCCCCAGGCCCTGCCGAGACTGAGCCTTGCTGCTCTGCCTATGAGAAGTTAAGCTCCGAGATCCCAGCCGCGTGGTACTGCAGCATTTGATGCCCAAGGCTTGCCAACAGCCGCCGATAAAACAGCAGCTGGATTTGCGCCAGCGTGCGCCCAGAAAAACCTCATACAACGCACTTTGAGCACCTGAGCTGCCTGATGCGTTTTAAACAACAGCCAAGCAGCAATCCCAATCCCTATCCCCGCTCCAGCATTCCCGGGACGAGCACAGAACCGGAGGACTCGGCTCTGGCCGGCGGGGCGGGGCCGGCGCCACGGCCAGCGGCCTGACGGGAGTTGTAGTCCGCCCGCACAGCCCGCGCTCGGCGCAGCCATCCGGACTGCATTTCCCAGGGGGCGCTGCGGGCGCCTGGCAGCCGCTGGCGGGGCCATGGCGGCTATGGCTGTGCGGGGGTGCGGCGGGGTCTGGTGCTGGGCGCGCCAGCGCGGCGCGGGGCCCGGGCCCGCTCCTTTCCCCCGTGGGCAGAGGGCTGTTGCCTGTAACGCGAGAGGCGGGGCGG
>VYXF01001212.1:8178-19551 GCA_013397295.1 Polioptila caerulea
CCAGGGCCACCTCAGACCGGCTGCTCGGCGGCGGCAGCAGAAGCGAGCCCCGCCGCCCGAGCCAGGGCTCCGGCTGTCTCAGACACCGCCGCCCCGGGGCCGCCCTTACCTGCACCGCTCTCGTGGCGGCCGCCATCTTGCTGCCCATGGTTACGAGCCCGAGGGGCAGCTCCGGGCCCCGCCCACAGCCGCGAACGCCCGCTGAGGGCGGGGCCTGTGTCTGTGGGCAGGGCGGGAACTGTGGCCTGGCCCGCCAAACAAGCCGCTTTATCATGAGTTAAAAAGTTATAAAAACCTCCAAACCATATAAAACACTTTCAGGAAAATCAGTTTTATTTTTAGATCAAGGCACTCACCTAAAAAAATAGCTTGTGATCATTCACCAAGTTAAAATTTTTACACACCAAGGTAACAAGGGACACTACATAGTAGAAACATGCTACACCCCAAGAGTCGATTGCCTTCAAAATTCAAACAAACAACAACTTTAAAAAGCGCAAATGCTAATGAAGACATGTAATTAAAACACTGCTTTGCTGCACAGTCGACAGTATGACTCTGAAGACAGCAGTCATTGCTAAAAAAAGCATAAGGTTTCTGCTGCTAAAAGTTATACATAATGCCTTCTGTATAAAAAAATATACATAATGCCTTAATAAAAAATAATCCCAACTCCAGATTTGCTAATATATCTTCCAGACTGAGCTTTTGAATGGGACAGAGCAGGGTCGTGTATCCTGCTTGAGTCCATGGCCTGCTGGTTGCCAGGAAAAGGAAACAGCAAAGCCTCAGTTTAAGTTCACTTCTACATGAAACCTTGAAACCTTTCTTGCATTATTGCTGCATTTCAGAGGAAAATAAGCGCATGAGACAGGACAGCTTGAGAAGTGAGTCTTCAGGTAGTTTCATTTCATTAGCTCTACTACTTGTTCAAACATTTGTTGTCTACCAGAAGACAGAGTTCATTTCAAAGAATTGCTTGGACATATTCTAATTCTTTAGAGAGAACAACATCGTTCAGAAAGGTCAAATTTTTAAATTCTTCAAGTGTGTTTTTGAGATAAATATAATCTATCAAGTTTAGTTAAAATGCACACACTGTATAAAATAAACACGACATCTTCTGACTCACTGAAGATAGACATTTTTTTCAAGCTGTAGAACAATTGCCTTTAAAGATGGATCTTCTGCCCAGTTCACTCTGCTTCCAATTATGATGTTCTATAAATGAGAAAGATTTACAGGTTAAAACAAGCCCTTGCAAAGGACAAGTCCTAGTAAAATATCTCAAAGAAACTCTGCTTTTTAATTTTTAACTTGAAAGCCCTTGAGATTCACAATTGTTTGAAGTAGGCAGGATGGGGGGAAAAATGAGAAAAGAAAGTATTGGTTTATATAATCTTGTTGATACACAGGCAAAAAAACCCACAAATCCATGCTTTTTGATTTCCTAGAGGGGCTTGCATACTACCTCTATTTTAAACACAGAAACTTAGAGAATGTTTTTAACAACACGAAATAAAGTTTGCCTCAAACACAAAATAACACAATTAACATTCTCACCCTGCCATTCTGAATTGAAAATGGGAATTTAAATTTAACCAGATTTGCTCTACTTACGGCTCAGAAAATTTCAGGAATACAGAACCAGGAGATAGTTTTAGACTCTAATCTAAATCCCAGTAAAATGTTAAATTTCTCTGAATTTGAGATGTAACAACGTTATCAAAGCAGAATAGTAGCAGCTATAGCAAGCAGAGCAAGAAGTCAGAATACTCCTTTTGTGCTCGACATCCCTATGCAGCCTGAGACCCTTCCACCCTAACCTAAACCATAAGGTTTTCTTCCTCACTTTGCATGACTCCACATTCCAGGTGATCTGCCAGTTGGATGCATGTATATAGACTAGTTAGCAGCCCCTGACACATGGATGACCCAAAGGGCAAAGGCTATGCTGCTGAAAGAAATTGGCTGCAGGCCAAGGCTTTCAAGGCTGTAGGGGGTGACAAAAACAGAGAAGGCATGAGGTCAGAAGAGGAAGATGGAGGCTCACTGGTAACATGGGATTAAAACCTATTTTTTCTAACCATGGGATGGGGAAACTGATTTTGTAGGGTGCAGAGGTGACTCAGAGTAGAAGGAAATACAGCCATTACTGTGACAAACATTCTTCAAGAAAGATGCATTAGTTTTGTACCTTTAAGGAAACAAAGATAGATTGGTAGACTGTCTCTAAACCCTGCAAAAAGTTAATGCAAAGATGCATGTGACAATTCTGTGCTCTTAGCCTTTAAAGCAATAGAAATCTTCCCTCTATACACAGTTCTTCCATTACCACCATTACACATAAAGGTTTTAGAAAACACAGTTTTGTGTGGTTAAGTTATATTTGCCACACTGTACATTATCTTGAGTGTAATGAAAAATTATAAACTTGGTTCTAAAAGCCACACAACTTTACCTGGAACACGTTTTGAATTACTGTTGTCATCTGTTTTTCTTTTTCTAATTTATCAAACATCTTCTCTGTTTCAGCAACATTCACACTTGCTTGTTTCTTCTTTTGCCTTTTCATCATGGTCTGAATTTGCTGTAGTTTCTGTTCTCCATTGTTTTTTAGTGCTGTTACATGATTAAGAAAATTAAGTGTTAAGTAGTTCGGTGAACAGCAGAACGGAAGATACTCTTTTTCCTCACATCCACCTAAAGTGCTTCCACTGCAATAACCCTAATTTCACACTCCACTCCTTCTCTCCAAAAAACCTCAAGACATTTCTTTATGAAAGAGGTAACACATGCTGTGGCTACCTGGTATCAAACTACATCAATTGGCTCCCTGGCCAACAGCAAAACAGAAAGTACATTGCATGCTGCCTGCATCTCCCTCACACAGGGACTAATTTGCATCTCTGTCCTATATCCTGTTTTCAAGTACCACAACTCCTATAAGTCTTTTTCATACCTCTTTAAGACTCTTACTCAGTTTATAGATTTCATTGAAACCAAATTCCAAAGTCATACAAGCAGCACATGGAAATGACCAGTGAATATTACTATTTTTATAGATAACCTAAAAACTAGACTGATCGAGAGTGTTTAGGGGCAGTTCATACATTGAAAAAGTACTGGCAGAGCATTCCTCCCTTTATTTGCAAAGATATCAAGTGTGCTCATTTTTCCCATGTGAACAGGTACTTTGTTGTGTTTTTTCATTACTGTCAACATATACACAACTCCCTATGCGTGACTCAAATAATAGCTGTTAAAATTGGTGGCAAACCCGGTCACGAAAGAAAGAGCATTCAAAGAACACATTTGTCATATGAAGTTCTGAATGCTGACGTCACATCTAAATTTGACCCTAGCAAGACTAATGAATACCAATATATACATATTTCTTTCTAAGTAAATCCCCTCCCTATTCTGCAAACACGTCATAAATGTGCAGTAAGACAAAAAAGTATCTTTTAGATGCTGTAGGGCTGATTTAAATGACCAAACAATGTGTAACTTTCTGGTAAGATTACATGAAATAGTAAAATGCTGCCACATTGTTTTGTCTTGCATGTCTCATTCTAACGTGTCAATCACACATTCAAGTCGGGAACACACCAGCTCATCCCTACAGCACTCTCTACTGTTTTAACAAGTTTTATAACTGTGTTGAGTTTTGTAACTTCCCATGTAAACTAATCTTGCTACAAGAACAACTTGAAAATTTGAACTATATGAATGCTACATTAAACTACAAACCAAAATCAATACAGATAACACACTTACAGAGTCTTTTCCTTTTAATGTCAATCAACTGCTGTTCCTTCTGACGTGTTAGCTGAAAGGAAAAAAAGAAGTATTTTCCAGGCTCTTGTCTTCAAAAATAATGAAAGATGCTAATTCAATCCCCAAAAACAGCTTAGGGCAACTCTAAAACAGACCTACTTACATGCTCACTTAAAGTAAGACTCTGAATAATTTTGACGGCAGTAGGAACTGCAGCTGTGTCACCACATGTCTGAATGACTTGTGCAGTCCTGCTGCTTTCCAAGTGCACTCCTGCCCATGCTGAGGTTGGTTGACTGCACAACAGTAACAGAAGCTACAACTGCCACTTACCTGCTGATACTCAATTATTGTCCGGCCGAGCAATACAATGCGTTTCATTGTTTCCAGGATCAGACTAAGGAAGGAAATAGTTGCATAACTTAAGAACACTAATATAAATAAATATAATAAAAGTTTTAATCAACTTTATTTAGTTTAAATAAAGAATTTCTAATTTCTCCTAACAGCAAAATATTATTACATGTCTGCACAGTTCTTTTTACACAGTATCATTGGAGAGGCCAAAGAGTTCCCTTAGTCTATTTCCCAAAGATTTCATTTAAGTCTGTCCAACATTTTACATCACAGAGTCTGGAAGGCATCAAGAAAGCCTAGCCATCTGGAAATGGCTATTAATTAAAACTCCTAAATCACAGAGATGAAATCTCTTAGCTGTATTTCTGACAGAAATTAAATTTCTTATATTATGCTTCATATGCATCCACCTGCTAATAATGGGTAGGAAATTAAAAGCTACTTTTAAATATGTTTAAGCTTTCAGTTCTTTTTCAAAGACAGTGTGCTCCTACATAGTTAATTAATAAAGGCAGCAAAGCAGAGACAAGACCCTGTTACAAGCCTGTAATATGTGCTCCGCTATTATAAATGCAGGTAATTCAGACACTAAAGAAAAAAATTCTCTTGGCTACAAGCAGTTCTCTTGATTCACAAGCAGTGAATCTAGAGTTATAATCTCTGTAATCAAAGGTGGGTAAAATCAGAGCCCAACCCTAAATTTACCATGGGTGTATGAGGTCTGATCATTCTGATTCTAGCCAGAAGGTAGACAGTATATCATTCTGTCAAATCCAGAAAAAGGAAGCTTTCACAAGAGATAAAATGAAATAATCTAGAAATTAACTGTGCAAAGTCCATTCCTTTCTAGCCATCTGACCCCCAAGAACACCTTACCGTGAGTCCTCATCATCTTGTTTCAATTTGTTTCTCAAGGCATCCATAATTTGGATCCTGTATATTGTGAGAAATAATGTATGATTGATGAGAACTCGTAAGCAACTGAGAGAAGCAGGAAATAGAGAGAAGCAGATTTAAATAAGTAATAGAAAAAGATAATTTCCAGGATTCCACTTTTGTCCCCTTTCACATTGGAATTACGTAAAGAAAATACTCAGTACCTTTTAAGTATCACACTTAAACAATGGGGCTTAACTCTCAGGACAGGAAAGAAGTATTAATGATTATTTGTGAGAGTAACAACTCCATTTTCTCTTGACCAACATATTTGGACACTATTAATCCCAGAGGCTGCAGAAAGGAAGCTGGACAAAAGTGTGAATTCAAACAAACAGCCATGAAACACATGGGATGTCTAACATTACCAATTTCCATCTTTTCATGGGCATTTGGAAAATACTGCCAAGAAATATGCTTACTAATCTGTACAGTCACTCTTTCCCAGCTGTAAAGGAACTTCTGGGTTTACACATTTCAACTGGTAAGTTTTTAGTTTTGGCAGGCCTTTTTTTTGTTTTGTTTTCTACAGCCTATCCATCTGTATTCCTATCATTCGATGGTACTTAAAATCTCCCCAATCTCCCATACCACTTTAAGATCTTGTTTTAATCAAACCTATGTATATATGCATCTATGTATGCACAAACAGAGATGAAACTTCCAAATAAAGGGTGAAGAAAATTCTACCTTTTCAAGGCCAATGTCTTGTTATGGAAAGAGACTTTTACTTCCTCTGTATCTCTTTGCACATCCTGTGTGACACTGAAAGACAAAAAGCAATAAGACAGACACCCTGAGTGTGAAGATAACAGAGTTTAAAAGCAGTGTCACATTTTAACTTGCTTCCTACATATCTAAGAATTTTTCTTGTGAGCCACAAATTATTTAGGGCCAGCAGTAATTTAGCATGTAGAACTATATTAGTAAATTCTAGCCATGTCATAAAGGACTGCAAATTTAAAAGCCACACTAGATACAGAAGTACTTCGGGAGAATGAATAAAGCATTTCTTCCCCACATTTTAAGTTTCCATTATTTTCACCAATCTTCTCCAAAGTACTGACTGTTAACCCAGCAATTCACTAAGCAGGAATAAAATAAATAAAAAGAAAAGAATTTTTAAGTTATCCAGTGACATACCTATGGATAAATTTTTCTTCAATTGCATGATCAAGGAAATTTTCTTGACCTGAAAAAGAGAACATCACTAAAACAAATACAATAGAGACTTTTAAATACAATCTATACAGCATAAAGGATTAGCATTTTTTATGTGAACAAGTTATTTCTTACTTCTACCTCCAAGCTTTATTATCTTTTACTGTTAATGAGACTACGCTATCAATCAGTTGTATCGGAGAAATAATTAGGCTTAAAATATTTTAATTTAGCACTTTTTAAATGAGCTAGAGCTGGTTCATGACATTTGTCTATATATGCCACTGTATGGTTCATTGTAAGAGCATGTACCCAACTGCACCCTGGGCTGTATCAGAAATGTGGCCAGCGGGTCAAGGGAGGTGATTCTGCCCCTCTTCTCTGCTCTTGGTAGATCCCATCTGGTGTGCTGCATCCAGGCTTGAGATTCCCAACATAAGAAGGACATGGATCTGTAAGAGCAGGTCCAGAGGAGGGCAGTGAAGATGATCAGAGAGCTGGAGCACTTCTCTTATGAGGAAAAGGCTGCGAGAGTGGTTGTTCAGCTTGGAGAAGGTTGCATGGTGACCTTGCTGAATCCTTCCAGTCCCTGAATTGAGCTTACGAAGAGCTGGAGAAGAACTTTTTACTAGGGTATGTAGGAACAGGACAAGGGGGAATGGCTTGTACTTGAAAGAGGGCAGGTTTAGATAAGATATACTGTACGGTGGTCTGGCACTGGTAGAGATTGCCCAGAGAAGCTGTGGATGCCTCATCCTTGGAAGTGTTCAAGATCAGGTTATTAGGTTGGATAGGGCTCTAAGCAAGATGATCTAGTGGAGGGTGTCACTGTGCATGGTGGGGTGTTTGGAACCAGATGTGTTTAACGTCCCTTCCAACCCAAATCACGTTGTGACTCTACAGGTAATGGAAACACCTTAAATCAGTATTGCTGCCAAACATTTTGGCAGAATTTTGGCAAGACTTCAGGCCCAGTGACCAGATTCCTGAAAATCACCGCTACAGGACAGAGGAGTCTAAAGTTCAAACCCAGAAAAGAAGGGAAGGGGCAATGGGCAACAATTATATGGTATCTTTGTAAACATTCAAATACGTCTTCTCAAAAGCTGTCTAGAAAACACATTAAAACGTAAAGCCAGGGAAAAAACCATCATTATCGTAAGGAGCACCTTTGATAAACAAGGAAAAGTTTTTTTAAAATTATATATATATATGCCACATCGCATTCTTTGTTATTGCAAAATCCTAAGGCGAGGAGGGATATACTGACCGGCAAGAACGGCTGTGCTGGATTCCGTGAGCTGCTCCTTCATTTGGTCCCTCAGGCTGCGGCGGGAGTAAAGCAACACCGGTCAGATGCTGCGCATCCCTTCATCCCACCCCTGGGCTGCTCCCCGTCCCGTCCCGCCGCCACTAACCGGAGCAGAGCGAGGACATCCACGTCGCCGTCGCAGTCTCTTCCGCCGCCGCCCTGAGCCCACGCCGGGGTTGGGGTTGGGGTTGGGGCCGGGGCCGGNCAGACGTGTACTCTTCCGATCTGGTGCTGGGTCACCGCCGCCATCGCCGTGCCTTCAAACCGCGCGCCTCCCGGCGGCCCGCGCGCCGCGCCTGCGCACAGCGGCGGCGGGGCGGGGCGGGGCAGCCCTCAGGGGCCCTGGTCCGCTACGCGCGAGGGAAGAAACAAATACATTGGCAGCGCGCTAGGTAAAGCGCAACAGTCCTTCCCTCCGACCTCTTGTTCGCGTGGAGATAGAACCGATAGGTGCAAGCTACTAACGGAAGTAAAAAATAGACTACAAAAAAAAAAAAAGACCACTAAATGAAGAGAGCCGCTGAATAAAACCAGAGACTTATTTGGGTTTAATAGCAAGTGCTGCTGTCAACCCAGCACGCTGATCGTGTTCACCATTAAACTGTGACCTCAGATGTCGTATTCACGCATTTTTTTGAACATGCCCAGAGATGTGACCCCCGCACCCCTCCGGGCACCTTGTTCCAATGTCGGACCACCTTGGACAGCCTCTGTAATTGTGTAAGGGAGGGTAGAGCACGGCTCTACCAGCTCATCCCCTGGAGTCCTCAACAATTTCTCCTTCCTCTGAGCTCTGCCACCAGGCTAAGCAGATCATCCACCTCACACAGCTGTTTTCTCTGTTGCCCCAAGTCTAATCGGGCGGACGCTCCACCACCAAACTCTCAGAGCTCATGCCAATGCTGCTGTCCGTACACCAGCCTGCGTGACCCGCCACAGCACCTGAGCTGGCCGCAGAGCTCACCCGAGCTCTCGGCACTGGTCACACGCTCCAGGAATGTGCCTCAGCGGTAGCAGCAAGGTGAGTGTGCTGCCCTCTCCACCAAAAAAAACCCAACCAAACAAAAAATTATAGCAGCTTTATTAAGGTTGAGAGGAATGAAGGATTTGTCTTTGCAAACAAGGTGTGGGTCTGCTGGTAGATAAAACTAGCACTGAGAGATAAAGGAAACAATAGGAAGGATTACACTGATTGATGAATGGCAAAATATATTTGCCATACAAACAAACTGTAGGTTTGGTGATAAATGAAATTGGATATTGAAAGATGAAAGAAACAATGGGGAGAAACCATAAATTCCATCAGAATTAAAAATTAAAAGGGTCATACATTAGAGGGAAATCTTATGTATCAGTCGTTCTGGGAAGTCTGTACCTCTCAGGTACCTCAGCCATTGGGGAAAGAGAGAGGGAAATGCAGCCAGGAAATTAGGATAAAAAGGAGGCTGTCTCCTCCAAAAATTGGAGAGACCCCAGGGGAAATGCCCCATGGCCACTCCCTTTATTGGAATAAACTAAAAGGACTCCTCTGTCTCCTTTTTGGACATAAACCTCTGGTGTTTGTGGATTAATTTTCCTAACAAGTTTAATGCAAATAAGGTACTTTGTATTTACAGTGAGCAGTGTTCTGCTTACGTTAATACAGGAGTTAAAAAGTTTTAGCCAGATCCCGTATAATAGGAGAGTACAACTGTTCAATGGTGCTTATCTTAGTGTTGGCAGTGGTGATGATGCCATAAAGACATAGAAATGAAACAACACACTTTTGAGGCAATATTAGTATAGAAGACAGTATAAAGGCTGGTCTTTATTGGAGGCCTCCAAAGGCAGATATGGAAAAATGCCCCCTCACATGGGGTGAATACAGTTTTATAAGTTTAGCAAATTAGCACAATTGAACTGCCTGTTCAACCCTCTCTGAATCCTCTCCCACCCCGTGCTCCTAGATAGGAGCTAAACTTTGTTTTTGAAAATGTGAGCTGCTTTCAACCTTGGCTCTCAGGAAGAACCAAGATAGGATAGGGGTCTTGTACTCCTGGGGTTTGGAGCCTCTGGAATTTTTGTCTTTCTGCCTATGAGGGTAGGGAAAAGGTGGGGAGAAGTACTGGGGCTAGCTAGGAACTACGTACAACGATAATCTACAAGCTATGAATATATATGAAGGAAGTATAGCAGCAAAAATAATTTGTGGCACATTTCTTCATGATTGCTGGCAGAGAAATGAGGTTGCTTATGTTACCCTGTTCATTAACACTATTTCAGCTTAGTGATCAAGCCAGGCCCATCCTAGTACACACACCCTGTTCATGGATGGTCCATGCCACCTGAGCAAGACAAAGATCTGCAGCTCAGAAGCGAGCAGACCTTATTAAAGTCTCTCTGCAGTGACTCAACTGAACCAGCCTCAGTGTGCCATGTATGGACACATAACTGCATATATTCCTCTCACACCCTTGTATCCTAAGATTCTTACCTTTTGCTTGGCAGCACACTTCTTCACATTGATTACATTCTTTCCATATGCCATATAAGTGAGAGAATGTCACTCTCAGTGTAAGTTGTGTAGCATTGCAGAAGTGGTAACTGAAAAGGAGTCCATTAGATATGCCTATTAGAATAATCCAAGTACACTGGGTTCTTTGTCTTCAGCTCTGCTTGGACAATTATGGTCTCTCGTCTCACAGTGGGAGGTTTTAAAAGGTACTGCCCTACTGTACCTACTGTCTCCTTTTAGTCATCCACAGGGAGACAAGAACATGGTGAAATACCATGAGGAATGGAGGAGGCATGCACCTTATAAAGGTGACCTTTTAAGCTGCTGCACAGGCAGACTGAATCACAAAGCAGGAGGTGGCCTGACAAGCACAACTTACCAACTTGCATCCATCGAGGAGTTTCAGAGACAAACAGAAGGCAGTTGCTGCAGTCATGGATGGAGGGAAGTGAACCATGTGATAATTCACAATGCACAGCTCCATCAGGTACTTGGCCAGAATGTTTTGTTCAGTTTACCTGCAGTAAGTCAGAGTTGAATATTGGCTGTCTCCAGGGCAAGAGTATCCTGTCAAGCCTTGGTTTAGTTAAACAGAAGAAATACTTCTTTAGAGAACAGTTTCAGAGTACAGGGTTGAAAATCAAGTGTCTTAATCACAGAACACTTTTGTGTTATATTAGGCTGCTCATAATCTAGGACCACCCCTTTCAATGGCAGTCTAGCAGTTAACTGCAATATGAGTGAAACATTCCACTGTGGGAAACTGCAAGGAGCTCTTTTAAAATTAGATGGTCTGGAACGAAATTAAGTCAAACAAGACAAACATTGTATCTAAGAACCATTTATTGGTAATGAAAAAATAAAAGGAAGTTACTAAAGAGGGCTAGAAAAGATAGAGCAAGAGGAAGAAAAATAGGAAAGAATGGGGGGGGAGGGGGAGAGAGAATAAGAGATAAAGGGAGAAAGGGAGGGAGAAAGAGAGGAGATAGAAAAAGATACCACTGGACATCGGGGAGTGCCTCGATATCCACAAGGTGAGGGGTTTGCATGCCGCTTGAGGGTGACTGGACACGCAGGGAGGGGATTGGGCAAGTTGGCCGGGAGTGTGGGCACACCAGGGGAGGGGGATTGGACAGGAGGGCTGGAACCTGGGCCTGGTCACAGTGAGGATCTCAGCGAGGGGCTGGCTCAGAGGCAGGCTGGATCACAGGTGACTCAGGCAGGGACACAGGGAGGCAGGACAGACACGAGGGTGAGCAAGAGGCAGCGCAGACAGAAGAGCCAAAAGGCAGGCTGGGGCCTGGGCAGAGAATCACAGGAAGGCTAACAAGGC
>VYXF01001218.1:6695-39446 GCA_013397295.1 Polioptila caerulea
AGTCCAGAGCAGGTTAAACAGTTCCAAGGAAAAGAAAAGTGCAGAGAACTTCTGTGCCTCAGCTGGCCCAAAACAAACAGCAAAGGAGAGCTCTGTGCCATCCACACTGCAGACAGCACAGGCCGTGAGTGAGGGAGAGCTGAAAACTCTGATCTTTGTGTTTTGAAAACAATCACCTCAGACATTGCACTGCTTCTCCTTCACTCTCAGATCCAGTTTTAAAGGTGCAAAACTTATTTCTGAGCTAAACAGACGAATGGGGATACAACTCAGCATCAGCCCAGGACAGCCTCTCAGGGTCCATGAGCTCCGCTGTGCTCCCCTCCTGTATAAGGGAGCCACATCCCTGCTAAAGCAGAACATCAACATTACCCTGGCTCAAAAGGGTAATACCTGAGCTCACATCTGCAGCTTAGACAGCAAAGGAAGCATGGCCTGGGTTTGAAACTCGGGAGTGGGGACAAAAACAAGGGAAGACAGATGATGGATGGAAAGAGGAAGGATCATGAGCAGGGCTTGAGGTGAGATGGAGCAGCAAGGCAGCAAAGCTACCAAATGCTTCTTCTCAAACTGAGGGAAAGAGTGTGGAAAGCCTTCAGCTTCGATAAAACACTAAAGGTGTGACAAGGTGCAAAACTGAATAAATTACCAAAAATGAAGGTGTTACAGCCTGATAAAATGAACTGCATGTCTCCATTGACCACGGTGGTACTCTGATGTTTCATACCCAGTGAGATGGCTTTAGCTTGGTTTGAAGATCCTTACTTTAAGGCAATAAAATCTGCAAACAGTCTGAAGCTTCTGACTGCAATTCATTCACATTCAAGGGAATAGGACTAAAAAAACCTTGCAGAATACAGTTGATGTATGAAAGCCCAATGCCAGTGATGCCTTTTTGGCCTATCTGAAAACAGAGGCCAGACAAAATCAAGGGAATAAAAAGCAATTCTATTTATTGAAGGGCCTTCAGGGACATTTCAGGCAGACAAACTCCCCCCCAGGGGCTACACCCAAAAATGGACGATGGACATGGGTTTTCACACTTTGATAAATTTGGTCTATTTGCATATTGGGGGTTAATCTTCCAATTACAGCTTCAGGTAATGAAGTCATTTACCCCAAGTTTGCTCCCCCCAACTCATTTTTGTTTACATTTCTCAGGGCCTGAGGCAGTGAGGTGTCCTTGATTCCCAGGCCTGGAGAGGAATTGTTTTTTCTGACCAAAATGTGAGGACAGTAGCTAACACTGTCTATGGAGTTTAGAGTTGTACACTAAAGAATTGCAAGATTACAAATACATGAAAAATATAAAAGCTAAAATCCTAAGGCATCACCAACTGGGCAACCAGGTACTATGTTTAAATTAGCATCAGGTTGGGCTGGCATTTCTTGTCTCCCACCCCTTCCTCTCTGGTCAGACACCTCCTATCCTTTGTCTATGGAACAAGGGATTAAAGCAAAGACATGCATTTGTTTTTGTCCAAATCAAATATGTAGAATGCAATAATTGCCTCTGAATGTGCTGCATGACTGATATCAGCAAACACCTTAATTATTAATTGAATTTCTTTAAACTAACAGTATCAAAGCCTATTACATCAATTCTTATCACAACTGCAGCACTCCAAGACTTCAATATTATTCGTAATTAGACACATGGGTACCTATATGAGAGGGAAATACCATGAGCTTGACTATTTTCATAGATTTCAGATGTTCCTTAAATTTTACAAGAAGCTGTCTCTCAAGCACCGGGTCATTTCTCATTAAGAGCAGATTTGGATTTTCTTAATTAGAAACATCAGATATTGCCTTCCCTTAGAAGTATTTTGGCCTAATTTTGATCTCACCTCAAAATGGCAATACCAGACTAGCATAAAAATCATAGTGAGAGCAGAATTGTGATCAAATCTGCAGTCAAATAAGCAGATCTTCAAAGGTTTCATACAGCTGATACCTGCATTATTCAGGCTTTTTATCAATTCCAGCCTCTGATGCTCCTTCCCCTTAGTCATGGTTTTTGCACATAACACATCATTATGCTGTGGAGTTAATTGCCACAGGATGTTTGGAGGCCAGGAGCAAATCTGGGTCAACAGAGAGATTACTAAATAGATTAACATAAAACAGATTCTTTGGGGATTCTGCCAGGAGTTCAATGGCATCTCTGAGTCAAGGTCCTTTAACTGCAGGTCATTGGACCTACAGAACTACATCTCCCTGTAGTCTGGCTCCTCACACAAATCCCAGCTCTTTCCTCCTGTGCAAAGACACTGCTTGAGCAAGGACTGTGCTGCAGTCTGGTGTGACCCCACACAGCTCTACCACGTTCTTCACCTTTAGGAGGGATCCTAGTGCTGCTTCCTTTCATCTCTGCATGGGGCTGCAGGGACAGCTGTTCCACAACTGCACTGGGTAGGGATGATATATAAATGGTGGAGGAGGGAAACTAGCCACAGGAAGCTATATTAAATGTAAAAAAAAAATAAAATAAAAGAGACCTACACAGTAACAGTAAAAACAAGTACTTCAGCTCCTTACTGAAATTCTAGTGAAGAACAGTGAAATAAAATGGAATAAAGATCAGTTTAGAGTAGCCATTCACATGTTGGTGGAAGGCAACATCCAGGCCCAGGGCAAGTATTTCCTCTCTGCAAAACCCCCAAGTGTACACAGTTTGAATGCAGACCTTCCATGATGAGAGGTATTTCACCAGAGTGGAAATTTCAATAATATCTTGCACCACTGCTTCCAGCTCCCTTTGTCTTGAGAGGACAGAGTCTGTTGTCCATTTGGCTGAAAGGCAAAGACAGCTGAGATTTTGTTCTGCTGCACATCTCAGCACCATGGCACAAAGGACACTGCCCTGGGGATAGGAGGTTTGGAACAACAGAAGTGCCATACACCTGGCTTCTACTCCATAGTGCCCACAGGGTCTACAGAAAGGGTCTGCTCCTGAAAGTTTCACTCACACTGGCAGCACTGCACAACCTATGGTGTTTGAAAAGCCAAAAAAAATATAAAAATATCTCTTGTCAAGGCAGATGCTGCCTAAAAGGTTGGGAGCCTCAACCAGAACAGCTGGCTTAGCATCTTGAGTTAGAAAACAACCCCTGTGTAAAGAATTTTTAATGAACTGATCAGGATATAAAAGCATTCATGGTACATTCTCCTCTCTCCTCATTCCATTATAAAAGAGAAATATTCATCTATTCACATTTATAAACATAGCCTACAAATGCAACAAGCTTAGTACATTCAGCCTATAAGGATAAGGAGTATTTCATGCTCATTTTGCAATGTGTAGCCCTTCAGCATCATCCCCTCCTGCTTCTCTGTCAGGCCAGCACTGGAATTCAGTGTCTGAGGAGGTTTGACTGGTGTTCACAGTGAGCCTAGTGAATCCCCAAATCAGCAATTACTTCAAGTCAGTAGAACTGTGTCTAATTATTCCAAAGTAGTTGTATGTATTAACCTACATATTAGGATATTCATAAAACAAAAAGGAAGCACAGACTCACCATCATTTCACAAATACTCAGGTGACCACTTGTGAATATCAACAGGAAACACTTCTGCTGTTTGCTGTTATACATTTCTTTAACTTCATTCTTCATTAGCAGTACACGTTATGTTTTTTAATGGCTACAGTGTTAACAATTCATGAATCCCTCTTTCCAAAAACCATCCTGGGTGACCTGTGTATGCCCTCAGCTCTGTATCTAGGCAGCTCAATAGCTGCTTCAAGGTGAGATCCTGCCCCTAGCCTGAAAATGGCCAACACTAGAAATGAGCTTCCCCTGGCCTTTGAACAAAGCCATGATGCAAACTTGGGTGAAAAAACCATCTAAGTGATATAGACACTGCCATGTGGTGGATTTCTTATGTCTGTTTCCATTTGATCCCAGCACTGCATCATAAAAGCTGCATTTCCATTTTCAGCCCTCCTATTTAACTGGACTAGAAAGGGCTCTTGTTGTCATCCTTACAGGTACAGACCTCAGCCTATGCCAGAATTTACTGAAGCATCAGAAGGGAGTGTTCACACCTACACACAGTGACTTGGGATCCCTCCAACCTTTTGTTTAAAACAGCAAGTGGCAAAATAGATCAACCAAAATGGCCTTAACATGTACACATGTGACATTTACATGTACATACAGCCACACAAGGGTGTGTCCATCACAACCAAACACATCCACCATGCCAGGCATGCTGACACACAGAATAAGCAAATATTGAGGTTGTGTCTTAATAATCACTCAAATTAAGACAGTGATATAATAATGCACATCGAGTTTAACTACAATCTCTTCAGTTATAAGCTAGTGATTGGTGGGCTTCAGACATATAAAAATGCAGCTCCTGGCCAATGCAGGAGTCTCTTCCTCAGTCCTCACATCCTCTCTTTTTTCTCCTCCTCCCATTCTTACATGCACTCCTCTCTCTGACTTCTGTCATCACATTACCTAAACTTTCATCTTCTTTGTACCATTGTTCCCTTCTGCCACAACTTAAGAGAGGGATAGCTCTCAACTGTCAGGAAGGGATGTGTATAAAACCCCCTTTCTTAAGGGACTATACCATTATCCCAAATTACACTACGAGGTTTTGACTTTTAGAGTGTTCAAAGAACCAGACCTGGAGCCCAGCATAGGAAGTTAATATCCTCCTCCTGGAAGTCTCTACTAGGTCCCTCTGCACTTACCCTAAAATCAGAACAGACAGATTGATGCTGGCCTGGGCTTCCCACTAAAATAGAACCGAAGGTGACCTGCAGAAGAGCTCAGGCTTTGCAGCCACACACTTGGCTCTCGTGGTTTTTTTGAAAGCCAATGGAATACAAATGGGCATGGAATCTCAGAGTGCTTCTGGCAAGCCCTGGTCACACAGGGTGTTAGGCTGTGCCTAAAGGCTGGCCAAATACCTCTGAGGTACAAGTCTCTTTCTCACTCAGTTGTTGTCATCTGGAAGGCTGAGAAAAGGACAGAGATCTGGAGGACTCACCTGTGATAAACCCCCTTTCTTCCTCATATTTATTCATCATTGCACCTGAAATGAGTAAGTTGAATCTCAAATTGAGGCTGCAAATGCATGAACATTTTAGCAGACCAAAAAAGAGCTGCCTGCCTGCCTTAATATTTTGTGCTATTTAGAGAAGCTGGGTGAATCAGAATTCCCTGTCCTACGAACCATCCAAACACACAGAGATGCTGCCCCAGCCCTGGAAGGCAGCTGTGTCCTGGCTGCTTTCATGCTCGACACAGAGCCCACAAATGCTGCAGCTACCTCCCCTTACAGACCTCCTATAGGCTCGGGGTTTATCGCATTTTTATGGAAATTCAGTTCAGTGCTCAATTTACCCTTATTTAAATGCTAATTTCAGTGAAGTGGTTTAACAAAGCAATTATGAAAAAAAGGCTCTAATCTTCCACCGACTGAGTAGGGAGAAACTCAGAATGTGGTAGACAGATTAACCATGTAAATGCAACGTAAGTGATCTGTTTCCTCCTTAATGCACTCGGTGATAAGTGACTCGGTTACAAAGGTGACAGTTCAGCCTCCTTTCCTAAATACATTACACCAAAGAATCCACAAAACACGAACACCTCATGCAGGGTGTTGTGTATAATAATTATCCTTAGCAATCTCTCTTGTTTTCTGTACTTAACACTCACTCTTGTTTTGCTTCTTAATGTATGTTTATCCGTTTTATTTAGAACTTCTGACTGTAAGATATAATCAGACACTTTAGAAGGCATTTTACCACAATTGTAGTCAGCCGAATTAAGTGCCACAATTTAAAATGGTTTAATGCTAATTCCACCTCCCCCCTCAACCAGAGCTGCAACTGCATCTGACAATGCCAAGCAGTTCAAGAGGTCCCCACCTACCAGAATCAAAATTCATCAGTTCTACCAGCTCTCCAAAGTCTCTTTGGGTGGAAACTAAACATGAATATCCTATCTGCAACAAGACATTTCTCAGAGCAAGGGTAAACAACAGAGAGAAGCACAACATGGGAGTTTTAGGCTCCATATCCACTTCTTGGTAGTCTACAGTGCCATTAAAATTTGCAGCATCTGTCTGCTCTTGAGAACAGGTAACACATGGCTGACAAATCTGTGAGATAGTGTCAAATACTCCATCTTTTGCCTCTGATTCTGTGGGATTCTATTTAAGTTGAATACACAAAGGATTCAATGTCACTGTTGATTTATGAGTTTCAGATACAAAATTATATTTTCTGAAGTTTAGTCGTTGCAGTTCTTTTCTTCCAGAGGCCTGTTACTTCTCTTTGAGAGCTTCCTCTCTGACTTTCTGTCATTGTTTCAATTTTCCCCTGTGCTTTCCTGGTTTCTCCCATCCCATCCTGAGTGTGTTGCCTTAAGGTTGCACAATCTGTAGGGACAGGGCTGTGAGGGAGAAGGAAAAAAAAGCAAAGGCAGCTGCTCAGTGCAGATAGAATCCAAGGGCTGAAGAAGCAGGGAAGAGTCCATGACAAGCAGTCAGGAAAGATTTTTGGCCATGAAGTTAAGGCATTCACCTTTGGTACTTATTTTTTCATCTGAGGAGGGACCATTAGTAACAAAAAAAAAAAAAAAAAAAGCAAATTATAAGAGAGGCTGCATAATTTTTGTGAAATAATTATGAAGAGCAAATCAACTGACAGCAATTTCCAAAGCTCAGCTTAGCCTTTCTCGTGCTTGCTGCTCCCCAGGGCATCACCATCACGAGGTGTCTGCATTGGGTGGTGTTTGCAGGCAGGCTGCCCCACGCTGCTGGGGCACAGACAAGTGCAATTCCTGAGAAACCAGTGGAATGACTCCTGGTTAAGCTGAGGCAAGTTCCATGTTGTGAAAAACGAGGTTCACTTTCCTGGTAAAATTTTAGAAGTTTAATAAAAGATAATAAAAGACAAGACAATAAAGCAAAAGTCCACAGCCAAGTGTCTTGGCATTCAGCCAAGAGCACGTTTACCATCTCAGAAACACTTCTTTAAATACATCAGCATGTTGCATATTTATAGACCCTCATGCATTATTCAAAAACATTCCTTGGAGTTCCCCAAATCTGCCCTCCCCTCATTCCATCTTGTAAATCAACTTTTATTTCTCTTTCTGGCTCCAGTCTGTCACAGATGCTCTGATAACAGGTGATCAATAAATTCCTTCCCTGGTGGGAGTCACCACCATCTTCATCCAGACAGGATAATCCAAGAATGTGAAGAATTTACTGATTATCTTTTACCATTCTCTGAGTTAGTTACAAAAGCCTTTTTACATCACCATGTTATAGCCCAAGAAAAATATATTTATCATACTACTATTCTCAAGTTTTGTTAATAGCTGAAATAAAAGAAACTATATTCAAACAGCCGAGTTTTCCAACATTATACACATAGTATTCATTTTAATATTTGCAAAAAGCCAATAATATAATATGTACTTATGACCAAGTGTAACTGCAGGAATTGTATTTAACACTGGAGGGGCAGTGGTAGACAAGGAGAACAGCAGGATGCAAGGAGATGCAAGCTTTTCTCCTTAGACATCAAAAGAGTAATTCTACACTGACCCATGTAACCTGCACTGGTGTCAGGCCAACACTTGAGTGGCACAGTCAGGGGGAATTAGACAGATTTCCATCCTGCAGCCAGTGCCAATAGTACAGCGTGAAAAACACAGTTCGTTGTCCTGGTAAAATGTAAAGAGTTTAATAAAAGACAATAAGAGACAAACAATAAAGCAAAGTTTGCTTATGGCCAGATGCTTGGCACCCCTGCTGTTTCCCAGACACCCCCTTAAATACACCAGCCTATTGCATATTCACAGATTGCCATGCATATTCAAACTTGGCTAAGAACTTATTTCCATGTTTCTAGGAAAACATGGAAATGTGATATATTGGTGCAAATAATTTGTTCATCAGGATTGTGATATATTGGTACAAATAAAGTTGTTCATCAGACTGAGAAACTCAAGGAGCGTGTGTAAACAACAGAAAAACCTCAANTGCCCAGCTACTCCCAGCGCTGTTTTGTTTGCTGTCTTGCTTGCTGAATTAATAAAATTCTAATTGGATAACTTTGACTTTAGCAATCTTAAATTTAAGCTAAACCTATAACAGAAAGAACCGGAAAGAACATGGAAACATGGAAAGAACATGGAGAGAACATGGAGAGAACATGGAAAGAACATGAAAGAACCGTTTTGCATGGCCACTCCTCGGTCCCACCTTTTAGAGCATGCATGTTTCTTGGCTGTGGTTTTAATTAATTTTTCTTATCAGTTTTAATTTGGGCTTTAGTCTATAATTTCTACAGGTGGTCAGTGCTGGGAGCTGGGATATCAGCAGCAGATTGTTCTTATCAGTAGCAGGGCTCTGCACTGGGTGCTATCCTGAGCAGGCAGTCAGGTCACTCACTACAGAGACACTTTATCAACTTACTTTACTCCTAAAGAAAACTCTGTCTTTAAAACCATTTCTACACCAAACATGTAGTATCCACCCTAATATTTGTGAAAAACCCACACCATAATATGTATTTATAACCACAGCATTCAACCAGAATGCATCTCTCCACCTCCTCTGAAATGGTGGGCAGCTTTGTGGGGCTTCCCTGTTACAAAATACACAAACCAGGGCAGCCCACTGGACTAGGAGGGCAACACCTGGATAGGACAGGTAATGCACTACAATTCCCAGAACACAGGGGAGAACTGCAGCTCCGTGATCCAGAACAGTTCTCCTGCTACCTAGGGGTTTATCTTAAGAAAAAAGATCTATGATGTGAAATGTACTCAGTAATTCTGGCTACTGGGCATTTCTGAACAAGACTTGTAACTTCCTTTCCCAGAATTTGCCCAAGGTTTTAAACAAAAAAAACACCAACCCTTCTCTTATGTAACAAAAGAATGATCCAATGTGGGAAAGGAAGAGCATTTGAGAGAGAAAAGATGATAGCAACTCAGTGTAAACACAGTCACACATCTTTGACCTGTATAACTTTGCTTTTTGCCTGTCAACTCTTCTGGACTGGACTGGCATTCTAAGCACAATGGAGTGAAAAAACACAGCATGTCTGCAAATTAACAAGAGCTTGTACCTCTAAAGCCAGAAAGGAATTTGCTTTGGTGCGAGATAAACTTTGATTGTTTCCATTTTCCTTACAGCCTAGTGCAACCTCCCAGAGATCTTGGAGCCTGTACTTGTGTATTCCTTTGTGAGCATTTGTAAAGAATGAAGGAGAAGGGCTGTGAAGACAGTGCAGGTGAAGGATGAGCTAATGTCAAGAGACAGGTTTTCTGAATTTAAAATTCCATATTTGAAACTGGAAAGGGTCAGAGAAAGGGTTTTTAAGGGTTAACATTGGAGCTCCACCTCACAAGCAGAGAAATGCTCTGCTCAGTACTCAGGCCACAGTGGGGCTTAGAAATTAGTATTCCCAATATCATCCCTAAGTAAAAGGCTCATGGATACTTACTGACCTGTAAACATTCATTTTGATATTCAGCAGTGCTCTCCCAGAGACGACTTTCTCTGCATTACCACTACTCCTGCCTGAGGGCACAAGAAATGCCTGACCCTAAGCGATTCCAGCAATTCCCAAAGACACCTGCCTCAACTCTACGGGCAGAGCTGGGGCACGGTGCCAGAGATGAACCACACCAAACAAATTCTCACTGAGCGAAGCTGGCTGATGAGGAGAGCTCTCCATGCTCTCAGCCGAGTGCCAACAGAGCCCAGCCAGCACAAACCCTGCACTCCCACAAAGGTTGAATTTGCCCAGCTGATCTCTTGCCTGCAGCCTGCCATGAGCAGTGCGTGGCCCCAGCAGGAGCAGCAAGGACCACTTGATAAACGTGTCCTGTGTGTGAGCTGGCAGTCACAGCCAGGATGAGATTCCCTCGTGGTATTTAGTGCAAGCTGAACAGGAAAACACACTTGGGAATGTGTCAGAACCCTGAACACAAAGGATTTCAGGGTTTCTGTGCTGACAGGGATTGATCCTCAAAAATACTCTGCATTTGACCTGGGGCCGTGGAAAAGGCTTCCAAAACTGAGTGATAGCACTGAAGTTATGAGTGTGTAGTTGAACACAAGTGTGTTATCTCACAGGGTAAAAAAATTAGAGTTTGGAGTTTTGGAGTATAGTAATATATATGTAACAAGATGGAGGGTTTAGGGCGTAGTCTTCTTCTTCTTCTTCACAAGTTTGGGTGATTTTGTGTGATTGGTTAGAAAAATCCACAGTGTGGGACATGACTAACTAGTTATTGAGTTAGAAGTAAAATAAATTAGTTGGCATCTCATAATTGGGTCGTTTAGGCTTAAAAAGACCTTGAAAACATTACTCTGTACTCCATTTTTTTGCTCTGTAAACTCAGCATGTAGAATCACTCACAGTCAGTGAGAGAAGAAATAACTGAGAGAAGAAATAACAAACACCCAAGTCCCAACAAGAATTCTGTCTCTGGTGCTTTTAATCCTGACCCTGAGAAGAAGAACCAGATCAAGCCAAGGGGTTCACCTCGGGAACATTCACTGCACACTGCAAAATATGGCAACAAAGCAAGTGGCCAATACTGGCACGGTCTTGGCTAACATCTACTAGTGAACTACCAAGTACCTTTTGGACAAAAACACCACTAGTGAAAAGTGATGAAGAAAGAACAGAGCAATGACAGCAGGAGCTCCCCCAGCTTCCCAGTGTATGCACTGAGGATGGGTAAACACAAGTGAACAAACACAAAGCTTTTGGATACCACTCACTTAAGGCAGGTAGGGAAGGGAACCAAAATGCCAGAACTCCAAATTCCTGCTCTCAGTCCAGATCCACTGTTCTTCATAAGTTGTTTCACTCTGAATAGTAGGTTACAGTTTTGGAGTGGGAACATTTAATTCTGATTTAACTCAAAAATCCATTTTTCTGGTGTTGGTTTTCATAGACTTTAAGGCAATAAAATTGAACTGAGTGCTCCAACTGTAACTTGTGTTTGTCAGGGTCTTTATCCCACACAGTTTACATTAAAACAAGGTTGGTATTTTTGTTTAAAGAGAATAGGACAGTTACAGCTATCCCTCTCTGGGTTTTGCTATATCAGAGGTTTCATTCAACACCTTTACCTTTTATAATCCTGCCCTTGATTGCAATAGTAATATCTAAACATAATAAGCAGGAAAAAAAGAACTGAATTAACACACAAACCATCAAATCCTAGAATATCCCAGATATTGCTGAAATGCACAAGGCTTTCAATGAATCAGAGCAAAACCCCAAGTTTGGTCAGAAATACAAGAAAAAAACATTAAATTTTGTCTGAGGGAAATAATACTAAACCACATGAATCCAAGTGTCTTTCACAGAAAAAAAATTCTTGTTCACTTTTTAATATAATCAGTTTGCCTTTGAGCTCTCCTGTTTACTGGAATTCAGAGCTGAAAAAGAAGGCAGTCTGTACAAACAAGACAGCAACTGTTGTGCAAAACCAAACTTGTGAGCAGTTTTCTTGGCTTTGATGCACAATTCTTCCAGGTCCTGAAGTTCTGTAACAAATTGTCAGTTCACTGAGAAACCCCACATGAGTACACACACTCTAATGAAATGAGGAATTAATGCTTTGGAAGGTAAATGAAAGTAAAAGGTTGCTGAGGGGAGCCCTGGTGGCAGGGACCTGTATAAGGAGAGAGGTCTCAGAGAAGAAAAACTGAATTCCCAGTGCTACAATATTCAGTGCTATTTGAATCAATGGTTACCTACAAAGACATTTCACACAATACATGGGATAAATTTAAGTTAGAAATCCATATCCATTTGATTTAAACTAAGTACTTTGGGAGAGTAAAGCAGCCTCCCTTGACAGAATTTGTTTCATTAAGGTTTTCCTAAACTTTACACAGCACAGTAGGCACAGTAATTTTATTTCCAAATGAGTTAAAACAGCTTCTGATCTGGTAGAGGCACTTAATTACGATCAGAAGGGCAAGAAACTAAAATATATGTAAGTGTGCTGGGCAATTCATGTCATTTCAGCATAATTATTCTACCTCAGGGTCAGCTCAAGTTGCTCCCACAAAAGCTAACTTCCTCTGAAGGGCCATTTGTCATGGACACTTGATTTTTAATCACCTCATCAGATCAACTGCTGCTCTGCCTCTCCCTGTGATCACTGGGAAGGTTTCAGGCCCCTTCTACTGAAGTTAGTTGTTAGTCAGCTCCATTCCAGCTGTGAGGCTGAAAGTTTCCTCAGAAGCAAACTCATTTAACAGTGTTTCAGCTCATGCAGGGGAGTCCTTTCAAGTACTTGCAAAAAACCCCACCAAATGATATTGAAGAGCAAACACCCGTCTGATGTGACACTCCTAAATTCTTTGACACTGCCAGATTTTGGGCCTGAGCTCTGCAGCTGCCAGCTGAGGACAAGAATTCTGTTTTCCTTTGCCACACTGCAGGTCAGGTATTCCCAGCAAGGCTCTGGGTCCTTTCTGCACCTGGCCAAGGGAAACGCTGGGAGAGAAATTCCCACCCAGTCACACCTCTGGAGTAACCACAGACACCAGCAAAGGGCAGACCCATGGAAAAGCCTTCCATGAGTCAGGAAAAGATTCCTGAAAGTGATTTTGGAGACATGCTGGGAGGAAGTTTTTGGTGGGAGATGGCTCATTGGGGACTGGGCACTGAATGCTCTTAGGGCAATGCCTGCATCAAAAGGAGGTGTTTTAAATGGTCAGGGGAGACAGCAACCTAAACCCCATGGTCCTCTGCAGCCAGCCTGTCAAGAGAACCCAAAGCACAAGGTTAAGCTACTCACTCTTAGAATTCCCCTGGAGGGTCTGGAATCTCACTGCACTGAGGGACCAAACCTCAGCAATAACATACTGCTCCATTAATAATAAATAGTAATTATGTAAGAACAGATAAGTAATAAATAATTAATAAATAATAAAGAAATAGTAATAACATAAGTTCTGTTTCAGATTTCCAGGTAGGTCATAATTTTTAACTACAGTATTTGTATTTAAGCTCTGCACACAACAAATAAATTTCAGCTTTGGACTACCTCTCAGTAGCTTTGGGGAAAAAAAAAAATAAGAAAACATCAGCCAGTTGCCTGCATGTTCCTAGAAACAAGAAAACATCTATCAAGCTTTGGCACAAACAATTCTTACTTCTGTTTTATCTATTTATTTTCCTAAAAGCATCACTGAAACAATCCACAAGATTCATAATCCACAAGGAAAGCAATTTAAGCCCACATTTGCAGAAAAATATTAATTTATAGAAAACAGTAATCTACCTAAAACCTCCTTAGGAAAACACTTCTGCAAATTCATGTCATAAGACCGTGCCTGAAAAGAATTGAAAAATGTGTTATTCAGTTGTTTGTGCTTTGTGAGTGTAGAAATGAATGTGTAAAATAAGAACTTGGGCACAAAGCCAGCAGGAAACATTATTATAGGAACTGTCCCTCAGTGGCAAATCTCAAATAGAAAAGCATCCACAGGAAAGAGGAAAAAAACACAGCCCCAATCCCTCAGGCACAGGCTGTGCTTTCACACTGCCCTGCCCTTACAAGCAAAGCAGCACAGCAGAGGAGCCAAACACCAGGATTGCTCAGCTAGTCCAGGAGTTTGGAGCATTGTCACTAATTCTGTTTGCTTCAGGGGCAAAAGCTCCATTTGCTTTATGCCCTTTGCCCAGAGCCCAGGGACAGAGTGCCCAGGGATCAGCCACACCACCACAGGGATCACAGCAGCCCCAGTGAGCCCAAACCACCTTCCTTGCTTCCTTTCAAGCCCTCCAGCACAGAATGAACAGCATCTGACCTACAGGCTGACACATCAGCAACTTGTAACCCCCAGAGTCCCACCTGGATGCCTGGGGCCTTGTCTCTGTTATTCCAGCCCTCCCTGGAGGGGGCTGTGTTGGCCAAGACCCCGTGTGCCCTGTGAGCTGCATTGCTCCAGAACTCGCTGCCATCCACAGCCCTCCCTCAGGAGCCCCCAACCCTCTTCACACACGGGAATTTGTGTGCACTGCCCTTGGCTTGGAGAAAACCCAAAAGCCTCCTTCGGTTTTCCACTCTGTTTAGGTTGTCAGGAAAATTAATCCACAAACACCAGAGGTTTATGTCAAAAAAAGGAGACAGAGGAGTCCTTTTACTTTATTTGAATAAAGGGAGAGGCCATGGGGTCTCTCCAGTTTTTGGAGGACGCAGCCTCCTTTTTATCCCAATTTCCTGCCACATTTCCCCCTCTCTTTCCCCACTGGCTGAGGCACTTGAGAGCTCCAGACTTCCCAGAACACCTGATACCTGAGATTCCCCTCTAATGTATAACCCTCCCTTTGAATGTTTAATTCTTATGGAATTGATGCTTTCTCCCCATTGTTTCTTTCATCTTTCAATATCCAATTTCATTTATCAGCAAACCTACAGTTTGTCTGTAAAGGCAAATACCTTTTCTTCATTCCTCAACCAGTGGAATCCTTCCCATTGTTTCTTTTCTCTCTCAATGCCAGTTTTATCCACCAGCAGACCCACAGCTTGTTTGTAAAGACAAATCCCTCATTCCTCTCAAGGTGAAAATACACCTTCAGCTCGATCAGAGCTGTTGCACCCCCAGAGCCCTCTTGTCCCCCTTGCTCCAAGGATCCTGCAGTGACTCCTCCTGGGCAGCCAGGGCTCCAGAAGAACACACAGTGAGAGAACCCATGGATGGTCAAAGGCACCCCACACGTTCCCTCCTCCATCAGCTGTCATCAACATCCTCTTCCTTCGTATGCTTTTGGATAATCCTGACCTTAAAGACAACTGTACTTTCAAAACTTATTTGAGATGGAGACTACTGCATGGCAAAGATTTACCTTAGCCCCTCTGCAGAACATTTTCACATCCTTTTTCATTTCAGATGTTACAAAGGCCTTAGTCTGTCTCAGTGGTGGGGAGGAGAATAAATCTGCATGTGTTAAGGGCATGGGCAGCAGGAATAGACACTTTCCAGGGCTGTATTCACTGCTCTCACTCCAGATTCACAAATGGAACTCACTTTCTTAGGCAGAACTCCAGGGTCCTGGACATTGTTCAGGACGCAATTACAGGGAACTATTTTGGCTGAATGGGTATTGCAGGTATGTGTGCTCTGGAATAATGAGTACAATGTTATGGTGCAAGAGAGGGACAGGACAAGAACAGATTCTTCAGGTATGCTTGCAGTCTTGTTGGGAACAGATCGAAAATTTTGTGTTTTCCTGAGTAGGATGAAGGGACAGTACTTGCACGCCCGTGTTCTGCCCATCTCTTTTTTCCTTCTACACTTTGCAACACAACATCAGTGGGGCTGCCAGAGGAGCCCCTCAGTGAAATATCAACACAAATACATGCAAAGAGTTCCTGGGAATATTCATGCTAGCTTTAGTGAACAGCTGCCATAGAAATTGTTATGAATAAAAAACCCAGAATTTCCTCATGTTAATGTTATCTGTTTTAATGGTAACAGTTAAAGTTCACAGTTTCTGTAAAGTGTTGTATTATGTTACCCAAAAAGCTGTAAACCCCCTGTTACATCCCTGGTTTATCTGTCCTGTTCTGTAATCCCTGTTTGCCCCTTCATTCCACTGGGTAAAAGCTGCCACTGCCCCCTCGGACCAGAAACAAAGGCGGGCTTGGAGCGGAGCGGAGCCGGGTGGGGAGGGNGAGCTGTCTCTCCATTGAACTTTTGAATTCGCCCTGACCACAGTAGACCTGGAAAGCCGTGACCCCCCTGGACTTCGAGCTGATCCAATGCCTTCCTGAGCACTCCCGTGAGGATGGAAGTCCCGGCTCTGCCTGAGGGCAAAGCTGCCTGCACTCCTCCTCCTCTGTGCTGTCCGAGGGAGCAGTGGCGGTGTGCGCGACCCCTCGAGCCCCCACCCCAGAGCTGATTTCTTAATAAAGGCTATAAAAAGGAGCCTGGGCTCCTGGCCACAAACCATTCCAGGCTAAAGACTCAAGGCAGCAGTCACTGGCCAGAGCAGTTCCTGCCCTGGGGAAGAGCAGAGCCTCCCTTCAGCCTAATGCCACAGCAAACATGGGCCAGGAAAAGGTCAAGAGGGCACAGAGGTGCCAGGGAAGAGCACAGACACCATCCAGCACAAAGTGTTAATTTCGTGCTGAATTTATAATAATTTCTTCCTCTTTTCAGATTAATGGGTTGTAATTTACCTTACATGTTTCAGCTGGAACCTGCAGATAGTTTTCAAGAAGCTTTAGCTCTGAAATAATTTTAAAGCACCAATATGATACAAACATAAAAACAGTCTTTAAATGATCTGTTCATGTTGAATAACACTTTCTTTATAGTAAGAGGAAGTTAAATGACATGAATGAAACTACAGCAGTTAGGTTATTTAAACCATGAACAGAAAGATGAAGCTTGCAGGATATCAAGTAGCATCCAGGCTTCAATGTGAAAGTCTCCTGTCCTTCACCCTTCACAAGGGCTACTCAGGCTTTAATCTGGTCTTGTATAAAATTACCCTCTAACAGAAGAAATAGAAAAGCACTACCTTGTCCTGCCTTCTCCCTTTGCAGGCTGTCATCTGTATTTTCCTTGCCAAGGATGCTCATGTCCTCCTCACATCTTTGTCTTTAGAAATCCCTTTAACTGCCAAAGCTTTGCTTGACTAAATTTTCATTCTAGAAAAATATAAGTTTTCTCTTAAAATGTTCCTAGACAACCTGTTCATCTAGACCAGGAAACCTTTTCATCATTATAGGAATGACAGTTCAGTGTTCCCTATCTGTGGCTCTGAGCATTTCCTGAAATCCAGCATAAAACAAATCTGCCCACATTCTGGATATATGGACTCCACCAAGAGTCTTTGGGGTTAAAGAATGTTTTTCTCACTTCTTCCTGAATAGGATTCTCATATTTCCCATTGCTATAATTACCTGTGCAGTAGTAGTGCTGGCCATATTTCCATTTCTCTATCCAAAAAGTGCATTGCACCCACCTTTCTAATTAGCTGCACATGCACTGAGCCATCCATCTTCCTTATTAACTTCAGCAGTCATGGGTAGCAAAACTTTGCCCATCTCTGTCATTCATAAAGTGACAACACATTAAACACAGACACAAGGATGAACTATGGCAAACGCCTGCTTTCAGCCATCTTTCATAATACTCTGCTCTTTAATCTTTTATGTGATCATCTTTTCCATAATTACATCCATTAGAATTATATCCATCCTCCTGCTGTCAGTCCCTTACATTGCAGCCTACAACATCTGGGAGGAAAATGGCAAGTCTCTCAGGAAAAGGAAGGATGACAAGGAGATTTGAGATTTTTGTATACAGGCAGTAGGCACTGTTCAGGAAGTCTGGAACAGCACACAACATGCAACCAGAACCAATGCACCAACATCCCACTCAGCATTAGCATGACACCTTAAGTTTCAGCTTTCATATTTTCCAGATTCTGTTCTGCATTAGAATGTAACTCTGAACTTCATATAAAATGTTACCAAGTTCTCCTCACAGCTCAGTCACACAGAACAATCCTTTGCCAGCCCCACAACCAAGGACACCCCTGCAGCTTCAGGCCCAAAAAGTAAAAACACCAGAGAATTGAGGAGAACAATCTGGGAGGATGGGATTTCATAACCTGGAGCTGTAATTGGACAATTAACCCCAGTGTGGAAATGGATTAAAACTTATAAAAGTGTGAAGACTCAAGAGCTGGGATTCACCTTAGGTGTAGCCATGGCCAGGCTCTGGTACTGCCCCAAGTGTGTCCTTTGAGGGCCTTTTAATAAATCCCCACTTTATTCCTTTAACTCTGTCCAGCCTCTGTTCCAGGGAGCCTCTTTAGGCATCAAGCAAGTCCCTTAGAAAGGTGAGGCTTCTTCTCCACTCCTCTCCAACCTGTGTCACTGGAAAGCTTCATCTCATGCTGTTGATTTTAGGGGCTTGTGTTTTCTCCCACTTCCCAGCACATTTAGACCTCATGGTCTCTGCCATTAACTCAATGCCAGAAATCCTTTCAGAGTTTCTTCACCCAAAAATCATTAGCAACATCTCTGAAACTCAAACTAATCTCCCAGGGCCATAACTCAAATTAATTGAAACAGGTTCCTGTTCCAGCCCCACTCAAGCCTAGATCAGTGTTCTCTGAGACAGACTTCTCTCAAACCTGGCTTTATTCATTGGGATTTGGCTATGGGATACTATTTACACTCTGCAGTGTCTCAAACCCTGTTAAAGCAGGGACAGTGGATACAGCTGCTCTTCCACTGCTTCCACCACAGAAGAGAAAAAATCATCCATGAAGTCACTGGGCTCCCACCTCCCATCTCCTGCTGCTCCTCTGAAAGGCCTGACCCAGGGAACCGCCCCTGCACCCTCCCAGTGACCCCCAACACTCCTCAAGCACCTTCCTAGACCACAGCCCTCCAACCTTGGCTTTGGTGTGAGACCCAAAACCTCTCTGCTGCTGTCCTGATTTGGAGAGTTCTGTGCTGCAGTCAAGCTCCCCTACCAGACTTCTCTCCTGCACTACTCTGCAGCCTGAGCCTTTGCTTGCTCTGCTCACACAAGTGCCATAAATCATCACCCACCACAGGCTGCTCAGATTAGTCATAAGGCAGCTACATCATGAGGGCTAATTGGCCCAATTAGCTGTTCTCTGTTGAGACCATTATCTGAAAAATCTTTTCTTGTTCTTGTCTGTTTATGAGTTTGCAATGAACCAGCACATCTATTCCACAAAGTACTTTTTTTGCCCTTGCTGATTCTGTATTCCCAAAGCATCTAGAACAACTTACATTAAGAGAATTAAGAGATTTTCCCATTTCCTAGCTTTTCAGGAGCTGCCTCGCAGTGTAATTTCGTTGAATGGACCTTTTTTATCTTCAAACAGGAAACAGACACCATTTCCCAGCTTGTACTTTATACTAAAGCAACTTATTCCATTAGCAAAGGAAAACTGTTCTTATTTTATCTCAGATCTGGGAGGTATCATGTGCTCAGCAACATGCCTGAAACTAAATGACAGAACTATAACTGTGCAACACACAGTTCTATCTGCAGCCATGGAGATATTTAACTAGAGAAAATATGTGAAAACACCAATGCATGGCCAGAACCATCATTTGTGATCAGAGCCGTGCATTATCAGAATAAAGAGCTCAAATGCTTAACACTCCACAGATTGAGTCCAATATCCTCAAATCACATCTGGGCTGCGTGCTCCAGGATGCTGTCCTGGGTTGATGCTGAATTGTATCCCCATTCGTCTGTTTAGCTCAGAAATAAGTTTTGTACCTTTAAAGCAGGATCTGAGAGTGAAGGAGAAGCAGTGGAATGTCTGAGGCAGTTGGTTTCAAAACACAAAGATCAGAGTTTTCAGCTCTCCCTCACTCACGGCCTGTGCTGTCTGCAGTGTGGATGGCACAGAGCTCNCCGAGCTGCAGCCACGGGAGAGAGAGACTCTAAAAATTTATCATCTCTGCAAAACAGCCAGAAGTCTTGTTGTTCAGTATTGCTCATTTGTTGTGCTGGGAAGTGCTTTGTATGTTAAATAAACAACTTTTTTCCACTTTCCTCCAAAAAATATTTTTTTTTCTGTCTCAAACCAGTTGAGAGGAAGGGTGGTTCAGATTTGTTTTCTAGAAGGACTCCTCCTGGAGGTTTCTCCCCAAATTTGCCCTAAACAAAGACAGATGCCAAAGCACCCTGGTACTCCTGTTGTGCCTTCCATCCATCCCAGGCATTGCCACATGGCTGCAGGAGATGTTTGGGTCTTGCATCAGTAATTTCATCCCTGTTCCAATACACTGGTGCTTCCCAGGGCAAGGCAATGGGAAATGACACTGCTGTCTGTGGCAAAGTCAAGTGCAATACAGAAGCCCCTTTTACCATGGTGGGTGATTATGGGAGGTTTCCAAGGATGCTCCTTATTTCCCACCCAAGTTACGAGAGAGACCATCTGAGACAGAGCCTTCCTGAAGACTTGATGGCCCTCCAGACCTGCACAAGTGCACTTGTGTGCTAGGAATCCAAAGAGACAATGAGGAAAGATGTGTTACACACAGGGTGAAGACACCAAGACTACATCTTGGGTTTGATTCCATCTCTGATGCAAATATCAGACCCTCAGCAATATCCTTGCACCTATTGCTACCAGGCACCATGGACTTCATTGGCTTAAGCATCTGGTAGCTGCCCCAATCCATATGAGTGCAAATACAGACAGTCAGAGCAAGATCTTCAGAAGCATTCCATAATCAGGGCTACTCTCAGGATTACGGGAAGATGCCCAGTGCTTCAGAAGAAAAGCTGTGGGACTCACACTGAGACAGAGTTGTACAAACACACATCAAAATTGACTCTTGCTTCAACACTCAGGGTCACTAACAGGTCTCCCTCCAAAGCCAATTTCATTTACATCACTCCCTGAGGTGGCCAAGGGCCAGCTGTAGCTCAACAGCCACACAACCAGAAACTTTCACCCACCAGACCAAGTCTCCCTCACCATAAGGCTCATGATTTGGACACTGCAATTCCGTGACTTGGACGGATGGACATGCCAGTCTGGGAGGAAAAGCCTCGACTCAGATCTACCAGCTCTGCATATCCCATGTTTTCAGGTAAAACCATCCTATCTTCTGCCAGTTGCCACTTGTATGGGCAAGGAGCTTCCCCCAAAAGCCACCTCTGTACCCTCAGTGATCTCCTGTGTGCCCTATGGCCACACCAAAGTGCAGGCTGAGGTCCCCTTGCCCTGCACATAAATGCCAGACAGCAGGGGCACCAACACAGGGCAAACCCACCTCTCCTCTGGGTGGGACAAACCTGCTGCTGCACACTATAGCCCAGAGAGAAGAGAGGCAAAAATAAAGCAAGGAAACTGTTAGAATCCCCAAGCAAACAGAACTAATTATTCCATGGAGAGTTTCCCAAGGATGTCAGGATGCACACTCAGGGGACAAGGCACTGAGCAGTGGACATGATCAAAAAGGAAGGAAGGAAAAGCTGTGCACTGAAAAGCCAGAAGAGATAAAGTCTTGGACAGGAAGCAAGCACTAACAACATGGCCCGAGGAAAAGCCAAAGAGGACAGCTTTTAAGTGAGCTCTCTTGAGTCCTGCTGTGTTCAGGGACACAGGCCTTTGTAAATTCTTCATAAATACATAGGGCTGCATCAAAGTCATGCTTAACTCCCCAATTTCTCATCTTAAGTGGAACAACTGACAGAAAATGTCTCTCCCCAGTCTTTTTTTATTAGCTTCTGGGGTCAAGAGAGGCTACAATAATAATTACAGCCTCAGCAAGGAGATGATATCTTGTGTCAGAAGACACGTTATTTGAATCAGGATTGAAGGGACAACGCTTTTCTAGCAGCAGCTAGACAGAGGAGGAGATGATTGTGCTCTAATTAAATATAGGAGGTCTCATCCTCTTTTGCTGTTAACAGATTGTCCCATGCTCTGGTCCTGCATTTGTAACATTCCATAGTCTGACAGAGTCATGGGTGGGAGGGAGCCCTCTAGACTCAACCTGACTGGCACATCTGGAAAAGGACATTAAACTGAGAACAGAACCTTCCTCACCCTTTTTGTTAAAAAAAAAAAAAAAAAGAAAATATTTGAATATCCAACATCCATTTCAAAAGTCCTTACTTTTGAAACACACAGTTTAGACACCAACACTATGAAGAGGATGCGGGTGTAACTGTGAGCACTGTTTTCTGAGCTTTCCCAGTTGAAAAAAAAAGATTCACTTGGAATTTTGTTTAACTTTGAAAAGAAGAATCTAAACTATGCAAAGCAGATACACTGTACTCTGATGGATGGGACACACACAGAGACAAGACAGTCCATTTAGGAGGAGAACTGAAACACTAATGAATGTTGCTGAGTGGAAGGAAAGAACTGAGTGCACATGTCTGGGTGCATATCAGACACACGTAAGGAACCTTGAAAGAACTGCAGATACAGGGTTAAACTGAATGGACCACAGGGAATGCCACAGCAGTATTAGTACTGGGTATGTTTAAAGCTCACCAACTGTGCCACCAGGGCAAAAGTCTCTGAGGGTGGTGCTCTGGTTAGAGTGAGGTTTTCACTACTCCTCGTGGATTTCACCTTCCTCACCTGGCTGCTCTACATAGCCTGGATTTTGTGATTTTCACTCAGGATAAATAATAATGAATTACCCAAAGTGAAAAGTATTAGGCCTCTCCACTCATTCTGACCCCAGAGAAGCATTTCATTCTGCAGGAGTCATACAGAGTGAATAAAGAAAAGGCTGATTCATCTGCAATGCAGCTCACCCCAAATTGCTTATATTTGCACTGTCATGCTCTATGCTGCCACTGCTAACTTGCTGATTGCTATTTTGGTTAATTATATAACTTTCAAAGGAAAGACTATTCTTTACAAAGCACTGAAAGAAGAGTGGGAGGCATTATATCAGTCTCCTGCACATCTCACACCATGTATAATGAACCTCCAAATTCTGAGATGTCTGAGGAGATTATGTCTCCTCATGGCAAGGCAGGATCTGCCCTACAACGTGAGATTTGCAGGGAAGGCATCATTGCTTTCTGCTCTCTGTTGTTAGTGTCCAAATGAAACCTAGTAAAGAAACCCTATCCATTGGCAGGACTGAAAAGTCCATGTATTCAAACTGTCCAACATTATTAAGCACATGAATAAAATCATTCAAGATAGAATCAAATTCCCTGCTGGCAGAAAGGCTATTCATAGGCAACTGGAGAGAACTGCACTGTAACTCCAGAGTCATGCAGCTCAAATTGTCTCATTTGAGATGTTTAGATAACAGAGCCCCCTGAGCTTTTCTATTCAGCTCAGTGTGCAGCAGAATGATGGCCGAAGGAAAACTCAGCACACAAAGGATTAAGAGATGCTATTTCTTCACAATACAGGGGAAGATGGGAAATGCTATAAGGTGGGAATGGCTTAGAATGGCTTGCCCTTGTCTTTACAGATTGTGAGCAATCAAGCCACGGCTGTTGGTATTCAATACTAAGTTTCATCAAAAGCACAAAGTATGATTAAGCCACTAAAAAAAAGCTGGAGAGTATCCAGGGTTTAATTACCATCATATCAGAGTTTTAAATGCTGATGAGAGCAAGTGTCAGACAAGAAGAACTGCGTGCAATACAGTACACCTTGGGGACTGCCTGTGCATCAGGCTGATGAGTGCCTGGAAAACCAACTACAAGAGGGAATTACAGAGGTTTAATACACTGAAGAAAAATGGAGCCATTAACTTACATGGATCCCAAACAACAAAGCTGATAAAATAAGAATCTAAATGCAAAAATCACTTGATTAAGTATAAACAGAATACTTTCTTTCATTTGAAGGAAAAGATCTTCCAGACTCCTTTTAGCACATGCTCCTCCAATTACACTAGCATTTAGATTCAGTTCTGCCTAATAGATCTCCAAATTCCAGTCCACACTGTGTTCACACTTACACATACAGAAAGACAGTCTCTGATCTGAAAGGGACTCAGAAGGACAAGACAGTGCAGGATGTGCAATCATCTGTATTTTTTGCATATGGCAATAGCTGGAGATACAGTGCTTGTCATTGTCCAGTGGTGGCAGATCACAGCTGGGCCTTGCTGTGGGCTCTTCCAAAAATGTGTCTCTGTCCCAGCCACAAAGCCTTAAACTTTGCCTCTTCCTACACCTCGTAGGAGCATCACATACAGGATATCAAAAGCAATAAATACATATAGGTCTTCTTAAGAGCAGACCAAATATCTTTAACTACAGACATTATCATAGCCAATTCACAAGTTTTATGTTGTACAACTCTTTATCTCTTAAGTAATTCTGCTTAAAATATAATGGTCAAACTTTGACTGCCCATTCAAAGGGACGTTGCCCAACATGGCAGATGGGGTTTGCAAGATAATTTGGGCTAATAATAGTAATTTTGCAAGATAACTTGTGCAAGAACAACATTACTTCCAACCTTCAGTCTGATCTTATGTGCTTCCCTCTCCACTGCCACAAACACTTGGGAATATTGCACCCAACAGCCCAAAGAAAACAGACTTGATAAGGAAGAGGAATAAATTTCTTCAGGGTGTGCAGAATGCAGGATTGGCCGTTCAAATAAGGGGCCCATAAATCTTAGAACCAGCTGAAATTCCTCTTAGATATTTCAATAGCTGTGCAGAAGTTGCAAACAGCAGTTTTCTCCTGCGTGCAGGAAATCAGCCAGAACTCTGGAGCACAGAATCCATATGGGAATAACTGCACCAGAGTGATTTTGGTCGGGCACAGCTTCAAAAGCTGATCTCTGCTTAGCTAGCCTGAGTGTTTCCCGGAGGAAACATTGCAGTACCTCTGCATATCCTCTTCCTCTAGAGCCACTCAATGGCTGTCCAAAAGTGCCATGGAGGATTCAGTGGACACATGGCTGCACTGTCACTCTAGAGATTTTTAATAGCAAAGAGGCTGATTTCCCACTAGAGGAACCCCCCAGATCACTGATACTGCACAACAAAGGGGCCATGGGTCACCTGGCCCTCCCTGCACCGCAGCTCCTGCCTTTTACTTTCACACCAGGGAAGGCCCAGCCATATCCCAGCACCTACAGCAAGGACCCTGAACCCCTCAGGGGCCCTAAGCCCTGCCCCTGGGCCTGTCAAAAGTTCCAAGCTAAGGGCAAAATAAATCAATACATTTGCCGATTTTTTCAACATTTCATCCAAATTTTGCTTCCTCTAGATTGTTTGAACAACCAAGGAACTCTTTGGACTTGAAAGGGGTCAGCAAAGCCAGCAGAGCTCCTGGCTCTCCCCATGGGCAGGGGGTTTAGTACAGCACAATTTCTCTCTTGTCAAGGTGATTTATTTTCCTGCTGTGAAGTGCTGACATAAGTATTCATGGATGAAATACAGGAAGGGAACCCATACTCCTCTGTAGCACCTTTGTAGAGGTCTTTTTCATCTACCATTCTCCATGCAGAGGAGCAAAAGGAACATTTTGCCTCCTAATATGTGCTCTGCTGACACAGCATCTCCTGCCTTGCAAGCACCCCAGCAAAGCTGCTCTTGGCACCTGTGGCAGCTAAATCACTCCTATCACAGCACACCACAGTTAAAACCCCAATTTCCCATTAAGGAGTTCGGATGGCACAAATTTTGGTCATGTCTCTTCATACTTTAATCACAAAACTCCCTGGAGTTGTCCTAGGATAGCTGGGAGCAGGGGAATGAGGGAAACCCTCATCTCAGTAGGAGGAGTTACTTCTCCCATGTTAGGAAGTAAATAAGAAGAATGAAGAGCTCTGTGTTCAAGGAAAAAATGCTTACCAACAACTCTCTAAAAGGTGCATGTTTTAGTGGAGTAAATTCTACACATCTCCTTCATGTGTTTATTTAATACTTTCCCCCTCTGCTCCTTGCATTAGATTACAGGCAAGTTCCCCCATCCTATTTGCTTCTTCCTTTGGTACTAACAGAACTTTCAGGATTCAGTTTCTCCTGTGCAAATTTTTTATGGGTATGGCATAATTGTGCCTCTCCACCTGCCTTTTTTGATAATTATAAAGGAGGAATGTATCATCCTTCTCTTTCGTGCACCAGTGAACCCTATCCAGGAATGTTCTCCTTCCCCATATGGCAGAGATCCAGTAATTTGTCATGTCACAGTGTTCAGGGAATTCTTCCTCAGCTGCTAAGAAATTATCAGTCTGTTTTCATTTCCCTTGAGCCTTTAGGAAGAGATAACTTAAACTTTTAACTTCTGATTAATGTTGCTTCCTTCAACGGAAGGTACAAAAACACAGAAAAAATAGTAAGTCTACAACAAAGAAAAGGATTTATCAATTATTTAAACACTATTCACACATGAAAGATTCAATGAGACTCAATATCTTTTTGTCCCAATGGAACATCCTGTTATGAAAGCACCAGAGATGTAAATTATGTCTCTACCTGCTCCATGAAGTGATTTAATTTTTGGTGAGTTTTTTGATTCACCTGAAATCACGACTCCAAACATGATCTTGGTTAAAACTAACAGGAGGTTATCAAAGGCTGAGCTGTTCATTCTGAGCATCTGCTCACATGAGGTGAGGTTCTACACTTGCCCCTCTCACACCTGCAGAGATGTGCATGTTTTTTTTTTTATACAATGCAGCATTTATAGAGGGCTTGGACCAAATGCAGCTCAGAAGGCAGCAGCTCGCTGGGATGATTGTCAGTTCCATCACATCACACCAAACCCCCCAGGGAACTGCAGGAACATCCAATATTAAACCTGCAAGTATTGACCAGGGTCACCGTGGCTGATGTGTCTGAGCTGGACATCAGACAGAGCAGCTGCAAACAGCTCAGCTTCCAAGGCCAGGACCAGGGTTTAGGCCATCTCAGGATTGTTCTGAGATTGAATTGTGAGTAAGAGATATTATAAAGGCAGATGAAGGCAAAACCAACAAATCACTGAGAGGAGGATTTAAGGCAGGAGTTCTGAAAGAACTAAGAATTAAAGGTTTGTGACTCTCAGTTGTGATATGTAGCCTCTTAATCAAAATCACCCTGGTGCTGGAGGTGGAGATATGACTCCCAGGAAAAGCAAGGAAACTAGGGACTAGTAAGCCAAATAGATAGAGCATAAAGAAATCATGTTGTGATATACAAACAAGTGTAGCATTTGGGGAAAAAACAAGCATGCTTCATAGATGGAAGTCAAGTTTCACTCTCCTACTGAAATTCCCTGAACAGGTCAAGATGAAAAGTGAAATCAAGTTCCTACTGCAAACTTGGACTTTCCAAAAGCACTCAGCAAGGCCCACCTAGCAGCAGCTTTTAAGGAAATGAAGCAGCCAGATAATCAGAAGCAAGGGTCTCAGATAAATAATGGTCCAACAGACAGAAAACTAAGCAGGAACTAGGGTTTCTTTTTTTTGCAACAGGGACATCACCAGGAGCACTCCAAAAAGACAGAGACAGATATGTCTAGGTCCTTCAAAATTTTATAGAAGTTCCACAAAGGAATGTGAACAACACAATTTGCTCATACTAAGTTGCTCCAGATGGTAAATGAGACATCACCTTGCACGACTGTGGAATAACATTGCACAGCAGACTTGACAGAGCTAAAAAACTAACAGATGAAATTCAATGTAATAAATGTGAAATTCGTGGTAATAAATGAAAAATTCTCAGAGCACAGGTTATAGCCTTTCTGCCAGCAAGCAGGACAGGATGACTTTAACTTTGGCTTAAGCTTCCCGTGAGAAATCAGAGTGGCAGAAAAACCCAGAGCTGGAGTTGTCACCTTCCCCTAAAAGTCATCTTCTAGAAAAGCTGATACTGTTGAATACTTGGAAACTGCTGGGAATACTCCATGGATACCCATGTACTGCCGGAACTGGAGATCTACACCGAAAGCTGAAAGCAGTCTGCACCCCTGGAGGAAAATGGACATGGTTCCTTCCTGCACTTGAACAGCAGTTAGGGAAGTGAGAACCATCTGGGGAACTGAACTTGGCCCATGGGTTCAAGGTCATGCTCAGTCACACCAGGCAGGTGCAAAGAAATAGTTACTTGATGTTTGAGTCACAACACGCCATCGAGTACTCAGGTGAGTAAAGAGCTGCAGAATTAAAATCTAGAGGGGAAAAAAAAACCCCAGAGATTGGCCTATCAGTTATCCCTGATTTTCCACATTAACTCCCTAAGCCCCCAAGTGGCAATCCCCCTCCCTGATGCACAGTTGCTGCTTTCACACAGCCCAGCTCTGCACGACTGACCAGAGTTTGACCCTGAAATACTCTTCTCCATTTGCAGCCTCAATTACAAACACATGGCAAGCATCCATTTTTGCTTTTAATTAGGTGGTTTCTCACTTTTTGGAGGCCCTTTGTGTTTCTCAAATTGGAATACTGTGCATATCACTACCTCTGTGGGTGGCCTGGAATGAATTTTGGTGGTACATTAGATCCAAGTCCTGCAACAGAATAGGAGGGTTCCCCAGTGCTTTCAGAGATAGGAATTTGCTGAGCAGAGTGCACATGTGCATCTGATGTTACCTCCTCATGAAAAACTGATGATTTTTCTCCTCTTTTCATCACCTATGTAATTGCTACAATTAAAGCAAGGGAAGTGCAAGATTTCAGGACCGAGGCTATGGCTAAGTGTCTGTGTCAAATTGCATCATCTCCCTGCACTCAGCACTGCCTGTGTGTGCTCATGCCATTAAAGGCTCCTCTGCAGGGGAAGCAGTTTCCTTGTCATCTGTCTGGCTGCAAGCCAGGCATGAGATGGAGCAGCCTTCCTCTGGAACCTGGTATGAACTGAAGTGCAAGTTTCTGCTGATAGTTCTGCCACTAATGAACTTCAGAAGGAGAAATGTTGCTGCATGAGAATTTCCAGAGGGTTGAAAATGCATCATCTAGGAGGAGCAGTTTGCTAAGGGGAATTGTCTCACACTGCCTGCTTCAGGATGCCAGCCATCAGCACTTGTGCAGGCAACCTAGATGGGACACTGAGCTACCCCTCATGTCTTCCTCCTTCACCACAGAAGGATGGACACCTTCAGGTTCAAGGCTGAGGGCTCAGACTGAGCTGTCTGGGCCAGGGTTGATGCTGTGACACTGCCCAGAATACCCCGTGCTTGGAGTGACACATCCTGTGAGCATCCTGCTGCCAAGAGGGGACAGGGCACATGGGTGTGCCAAGCTGGTGTCTGGGTCCCAGAGAGACAAGAGCAGTATTTGATTGCTATAAAGCTGTTCATTACATCCATACATCGGTCTGAAGGTGAGAGATCAGGATGCTTAAAGTCTCTGCTAAAATTTTCTGGCCATGCCTTGAGCAGCAGCAACAGCTCCTGCAGCTTTCCTTCATATAAAGCCTGAGCAAAGCAGCAGCTCCCAAGCCTTTCTCTGGCACAGAGTTCCAAGCAGGGCCATTGCAGCTCTCAAGTTTTTCTTTGGTGTAGAGTCTCGAGCAGGGTAGCAGCAGCAGCTTCTCCATCTTTTTTCTTCTTTCTTTTTCCATGTGGATGCATATATGTGAGTGCATGCAGGTAAAAACAAGCAAAGGAAAGCAAAAGCAGGCAGGAGGCATCAGAGAGCAGGCCTCTACTGAGAGTTTTAACCCTAAATTGGCCAATCAGCTAAAAACACAATTCTACAACAACCTTTCTGCACCTATTAAAATTATACTTTAAAATGCAAAAGGCAGTGTCAGTTCTTACACATCTGTATGTATATTTGCACACATTACTCTGTGTACATGTTCTGTTTATGTTCATGGCTCTACCTAAAAATGCAAAACAATATGGAAGTGTGGGAAGCACTGAACTTTTAACTGGAACTTAGGGCACTCTGCTTCTTTGCAGGCACTTAAAGCATGAAATATATTCTTACTTAGGCTTAATTCTAACTTACTTAACACCAAAACTTACACTTATTTATGTGGTTTAATATACCTTAATTTATCTAAAGACTTTAACTTAAATTCTACGTTCTTTTCTCCTTCTGAGAGACTCAGAGAGGGTCTAGCTTCTTGATTTCCAGCATGGGTAGATGTGGGTTCAGATAGTCCAAGGCTGCTTCTCACCAGGTCTTTCTTTTTCTCGATATTTGCCTTTTCCATTCTTTGAGCAAGCATGGCTGATCATTCTTTTTACACTGGCCTTGTATCTTTGTTCCAGGGTGATGATGGATGGAATGAGTTTCCTGCCACTGAGCTGCCCAGAAATGGATGTTCCATCTCAGGCTCCCCATTGTGCTGCCACGTGTGTACATCTGACAATTGAGCCAGAGAGGAAATAAAGCTCAGGGGCATTTCAACAGAAAGGTGCCTCAGCAATCCTTAGAGAAGACCAAGACATAACAAGATTCCTGTATCCCTTTAGACTCATGACTAATACCAAACCCATTGGCAGAGTTGCTAATTGCTAAATGAACCTGTGCTGTAAGAAAAATTCCAACATGAACCCCCCACCCAAACCACTGCACTCTTTGTAAATGTATAATGAGCTTGAAGGTGCCCTGTGAAGTGTCCTCCTTTTCCAGGATTAGAAAATAGTGCTCAAGGCACCTTTGTCAAAGGTCTAGCCTTGAATTTCAAAGCATTATTTTTTTCCCTTCCCTAGGAAATTGCCCAGAGTTAATACATCAAATAAATATAAAAATAAATAGAGTTGAACAGCAGATCTTACATTCAGATGTCTATAAAGCACAAAGAGGTTCAGACTCCATAGTGGCTGTTCCAGTACACTTGGATACACTGCTCCTCTGTATTTAAGGTCCACATCAGGTGTGCCCCCTCAGCCAACACCTCTGCTCAGCTCTGCCCATCCAGCTCACAGCTCTGGGCTCTCTTCTCACAACTCACTCATTTTGTAACCAGCAACACTCCCACAAGTTCTGTGGTGTATTAGATCTAAGTCAGGCAATGGAATAAGACAGAGAAGGAAATGGACCTGGCATAGCCAGGGAGAGTATTTAAACTCAACATAATTATACTTAAAGCATGTTGGCAGCTAGAGCTGATGTAATTAAAATAAGGTTTATTTTGCCCGTTAAGCAACCTGCTCTTCATTTTCATTGCAGGAAACCACCTACTCTGAACATTAATAAAGCCTTTCAGCTACTGGCCTGGCTGGAAACCAACATCCAGCCAACCTCCACAAGCACTAAGCACTTGGGTCAACATTTTTTTAACAGGGTTTTTTTAACAGATTTGCTCAGAATGCTTCTGGTACCCTGCAGACAGACAACATGAAGACAGACTGGGCTTTATCATAGGAAGCAGGACCTCCAAACAAGTGTTTGATTCTGGGAACTTATAAGAAGCTGTGGCAGTACAACAGGTACTGCCTGAATGCATTCCTTGGACAGTGCTGGTGCATACAGAACATACCTAAGAAAAAGCACTCAATAAAGCCAATAATCCTTTAAGACCAGAAGCAGCTAGAGAAGACAGCAAATTTTGACTTGAAATGCTTGCAAGGCCTCCAGATTCTGTGTGGCTCAGACATGCAGACCTGCCCAGGCAGACAGAAAGAACAGGTCTGCTTATACAATTCTGTTGTTCAGGTACCCACAACAAATGGCAAAATGAAAAAAAGAAAACCAAACCCAAAACGTACAAGTGTTATGTCAGGTTGATTTTGAAGCATTCAAAAATAAGCACACAAAGAGATGCTATGTCCTTATTTCAGACAAAGTTGGCCATACTCACATCATGACTGAGCAGCTACATCTCTGGAAACAGCAGGTTTGCTTCCCAAGCCAGTTGTAAGGATGTCATTTCAATAGTTAAACCACTCTATTAATAGTTAAACCACCTTCTATCCACTCCCCAAACAAGGAGATCTGAGGAAGCCTGTGCTGTTTGTGATGGGCTTTGAGAAATCTGGCACCAAATGAAATCTGAGTGCTGGAGCTCACTTTCAAGGGTACAGAAAGAGCTGCACGGCCAGGAGCATCCCTCCAGGGTGTGACTGCAGTGCCTTCTGGGCCCTCGGTTTGGGCAGGACATTGAGGGGCTGGGGAGGGGCTGGGAACACAAACCCTGTGAGGAGCCCTGAGGGAGCTGGGGGTGTTCAGCCTGGAGAAAAGGAGACTCAGAGGTGGCCTTAGCACTCTCTACAGCTCCCTGAAAGGTGGCTGTGCTCAGGGGGGGTTGGGCTCTTTCTCCAGGCAGCACTGACAGAACCAGAGGTCACAGTCTCAAGCTGCACCAAGGGAAATATAGGTTGGGGATCAGGAAAAAGGTTTTACTGACAGAGTGATAAAGTACTGGAATGCTCTGCCCAGGGAGGTGATGGAGTCACCATCCCTGGATGTGTTTAAAAACAGACTGGACGTGGCACAGGGCCGTGGTCTAAATGAGGTGTTAGGCATGGGTTGGACTCAATGATCTCGAAGGTCTCCTAGAACCCAGTCATTCTGTGAATTCTACTGCTCCTGTGTGTCCCTTGAGACACTCCTGGGAGCTGCTCACACCCACCCCCACAGCTGCCTTCCTCTGAGGGTCTGTGCCCACAGCACTCCCCCCGGCTGCCCCTGTGGAAAAGCCGACACCGGGCCCTGCAGAGGAGAGGGAGGCACCCAGAGCTGCAGCCCCCGAGCAGCCACGGGCACCACCCTGCAGCCCCACAAAGGGCAGGGCAGGGGTGCTTGCAGGCCCTGGGCAGGCAGTTTGGGGTGGATGACTTCCCACCAGCCTTTCCCCGGGACACACTCGGCCTCCCAGGCGAACCAGAGGCTCTGCAGGGGCCGGAGCTGCTCTCCCTGGAGGACTCTGCATGCAAACACCCTCAGCAGTGCCAGATCCAGAGCTCTCTTCTTGCCTGGGGCCGTGGCCAGCAGTCCCGAAGGGCACAGGCAGGGCAAGGAGGCCGTTCTGCATCCCTGCAGGAGGGCTGGGGCTCTCCACACCTCCCTGCCCTCCTTGGAACCAGCAGCTGCCCCTCTATTCTTGGGAGGCGCTGGGCAGTACTAAACCCACAAATCCTGATGGGATCAAAGTAACCTCAACACCTCTGCCTGCACCTAACAAACCCCATTTCAACTCCCTTCCATCAGATTAGCACCGTGCCCTATAAACAACTTCACACACAAAGAGCACTTTCTGAACAGCGTGCAGCACTACAGATAACTAACATAAAAAATGTCCCACAACGCAGGAACTGAATAACAAAATAATCAGTTTTTCCACTCAGATGCTTTCTAATATTGCTTCTGCTTTTTTTTTTTTTTTT
>VYXF01001218.1:39477-71397 GCA_013397295.1 Polioptila caerulea
TCTTCTTTTTTTTTTTTTTTTTTTTTTTTTTGGTGAGATGTGGTGTTCATAATAAATAATTTCAAGACTTAATGTTCACTGGCTCCTTTGTCACCCACAACTCTTGAACTGCCAAATGAAAAATATCTCATTTTTTGGTATTCTGTAGAAGGACCATATATTTGTCAACAATTTTATAGCTCTTAGTACTCCATGAATATCATCAGCACTGGATCCTCTCTCAAAGGCCTACTATATAAAAAAAAATAATTTAAGCAGCAAGTCTGATGATTCCCTTTTTCTCTTTATTACAGCAGCACTACTGTGCTGTTATCATTATGGGTCTGGCAGCATTTTTATTAGAAACTGCTACTCCAGGGGTTTATAACTCGGCAGTAAAAATTCACTCTGGAATGAAACTTGTCATGCAAGAGAGCTCTTATTTAAGCCCAAATGTCAGAAAATTATATTTATACATTTTTAAAGTTATTTTAAAGCACATTCAGTTGTTCAGACAATTGGACTACAACAATGGCTGGTAATTTGAGCCCCAGCACTGCAAAAAGAACTTGCTGAATGTGACATTCAGAAATAATTCCCTAAAGCTTGTGGGCACTGTGTGACTACCAAGCTAAAATCTATGCATGCCCCTTTAGAAGGAGTGCTTAAGACAGGCAGTGTATTATCAACAGTACTTAAATCTCTCACCAAGTTCAGTTTCTGTCTACTCAGAGGTAAAACCAATCCTTCACATCACCCTGGCTATATCAAAAACAACATTTAACACAGTTTCACACTGTTCAGAGTTCCAGAACCTCTTAGGGACTTCAGCACTCAGCTCCTACTGCATTTCAGAGTGTGCTTCAGCAGATGCCCAACATTTTAGCTCCTCTACAATCCCTACCCAAAGATATCCAAACAGCTATTTTCAGAGTGCCACAGAAAGTAGGATAAATCTTCCCTGATCTTGAATCGTTCCATGTTTTCTTTATCCTCCTTTACAAAACAGGGAAGGAAGGTAGCTAATTGCAAGAAATACAATCAGCTATCCTTGACTGCTCAAGGGGTCATATTAAAATGATATAAAAATGCTCAAGGTATGACCAGCAATAAAATCCCACTGCCAGAGGCGAACAATACAGCAGGAGATGAGACAGGACCCAAGGTGATTTTTGGCTGTGTTATACAGAGATGTGTCCTGGAGATTCAATACAGACCATCAGTTCAACCCAAGTTTTGGGGTTTGAAGGGTAATGGAAGAATTCACCTCTTAAAAGGTGCCTGCTTCTGACTCATGGTAAATGAATTTATGGAAATAAATCCTCCAGAAAATCTTTTTTTCCTTTCCAAAAACACCGATTAACAGAGTAGCAACGTTTGTGAATTCATTCTCTTTACTGCTCATTAGACCAAAGTCTGGTCACTTTAAGTGGAAGGGAGCTTTGAGCGAATGATCACTTCCACAGAGCAATTCCTGATTTGCCTTTGACCAACCCTGTTTCCTGTGCAGCTGTAACCTACTGTAACTGTTGTCTGACAAGAGCCTTTCAGCTGAAATTGCCCCCATTACAGCTGTAATAAAATCAGATTAGAAGATTAAGAGGCTGACTTTATGGTTCATCCTTCACTCCCCCCTCTTTAGGTGAGATTTCTATCATTTGTTGTACTTTGTAACACGTTAAAATACTCAAAATCAGAGGTGTTCGTGCTGGCTCCCACAGAATAAGGCAAAATCTCTGTAAGCAGACAAGGTGAGTGAAGGAGCAGCCTTGCTGCCACGGAACAAAAATGGCTCAGGGACAAAATGCAGCACCCAGAACATAAAAGGGAAGAAGGCCGGAGGCAGCATTTATCTGAGGGAATGCTGATAAAGTGAAACATTCATTTTTAGATTTCAGGACAGCAAATAATTCAGGGGAAGGCAGAATTTCAACAGCTTTTCAGTTGTGTTATTACTTTAACACAGACTTGAAGGGCAACACCACTATCCTAGAGCTGAGAGGAAGAATCCAGAGCCCTACTGGGATGGTCAGGAGCTGCATTTCTGGCTGAATTTGTAAATCACTACATACAAGTTAAGTTATTGGCATTAATTTTATTGGCAAACAGATGGGCCTCCTGCCACTGGTTACAATTATTGTGGTACCTCTGTTAATGCCTTCCACCTCAGCATTTCAGTAACTTGAACAAGCCTGCTCATAGGATGCTCAAGAATATCATTAAAGCCCTCTCATTTATTTTCAGGACCAGTTTCGTGGCTTCCTTGTTTCAGCTTTTGTGCCAAACAAAGCACTGATGTGGTTTCCTGACTTCTGGAGCACTTTTATACAGAACCAGATCACAACACCACCTCTGCTGGGAGGATGGACAGTTTTCCTGAGAGACTGGAACAGCGTGTGGAGGAGATCAAACATGTTCAGAAAAAATAATGCAGACCACAGCTCTGCTCTTGAGTCACGTGCAAACTTTAAAGAATGAAGCACTTGTCTCACAAAGAAGGCAAGGGCATGTTTTAGTTTTAGGTGTATGCTCAAAACTCACTGGCATTGACTTAATTGCTGGATATAACGGGATTGACTTCAGTATATACTTCAATATTTTACTGAACTGGGAATTTTACAGACCTCATTTAACACAAAAAGGTCTTAGCAACGAACCAGGTGCATAGTACTTATGACCTTCTGAAATTTTTACCTACTGATGGGGAATTAACAAAAATGAGCTTCAGATTACCACAAGCCTGAATTCCCTTCGACTTCCACTGAAAATTCAGCTCTTAATGAACTCGCACAACTGACAATGATTTTCATAACCCAGAGTTTGGCAACTGGAAACACATTCTAGAGATCTTCTACATCCCCACAGCTCTGCGAAGCTTATTAATGCATGGGTGGTATCCGAACAGATGTTACAAAGAAGCACTGCCTCAAAACACTTCAAAAATCCAAACTGATTTGCTGCAACTGCTGCAGATGAGAAACAAGTCTCAGACAAATGTTCAAACCCACAATTGTCCTTACTGAAACAATTGTCTCCTTCGAAATTACCCAGGCTAGGTGGTCTGCAGACAAATTGTCAAGTGTCTAACCATTTCTGCATGCCTTGGGGGGTTTGCCTTTTAATCCGTGAGTAGCTCTGTGTTCTGCGCCTGCTGAGATGTAATTGCTGTTCCTGTCCTGGAACTTGAACAAACACTTCTCAGGCAACCACTCAAAGTTTCCCTTCAGTAAATGCTCTCACTGCACCCGTTCAGCCCCTGCTCATCCCCAGCACTGCTGCTGCTCTGCCACTTCAGGGGCCTCCAAGCACTGCAATAAAAAGGGAAAACACGCCAGCTCCTCCCAGCCTGGGGATGGGTGGGCACTGACATCTCACTGTAACCCCTCTGCAGCACAGACTGGTGCCCACTGACCCTTTTACCCTGGAATGGGCACTCCCAGCAGTCCCACTGCCTGCAGTTCAGGTGTTGATTTGGTTCTGTCTCAACAGAGGAATGGTTATCTGCTTTCTTTGTTGCTCTAAGACAGTGATAGGACAAAGTGAGCTAAAAAGAAATTCCAAAGGCAGTGGCATTAAATACCAGTGGTGTTGGCAACATGCTCCTAGACATTGTATTCTTCCAGCCCTTCCTAGCTCAGGATTAGTGTTTTGGAAGAAAAATCAGGCTGCCAATATAGAGTGATTTCAACAGGTCCACAAAATTTTCTTGGCTGGAACAGAGAGAAATCCCCCAATGCTCAGCAGCCCTAAATCAGCTGGAACTCCCTTCCACATCCCTGGGAAGACAGCCAGAGAGAAGGGTGAACACTGAAATCCACTCCTGGGGAGGGCAATGTCCCAGAGGAGCCTGCCCAGCACTGTCAGTGATTTATTCCCCTGGGCTCTGGAGTAGATCCTGACTGTGGGCAAAGCTCTGCAGTTGGGCACCATTTTCTCTACTCTGGCTACAGATTATTTCAATGGTGGAAAGATGCTTCACATTAATTTTATATATGAAAACCATATATTAGTATATAAATTATATATACACACTATTATTGGATACATTATATATGTATATAATTTATATAATAAATGTTTATATTTATATAATAAATGTTTTCCTTAACAATAGATACAATACATGCATAAAAATGTTTCAACATTATAACCTTATCATAAGGTTCCTTCTATAACCTTGCTATAAGGTTAAAGAAAATACCTAAATACCTAATATAGAAAATACCTGCTCATACCTAATATACAGAGGTATCCAATGACAAGCTTTTTTCCCCTCAAAAAATATTAAAAACTCCTTTTACTTCACTGGTCTATAAAAATACATTTTAAAAATATCAGCAATAAAATTTTGTCTACTTATTGGTAGAACTAGCCACTCTATATGATTTTTTTTTTAATGTTAGCAAGTAGCTCACAAAGTAGTTTTAAGTATATTTTTAAACACTCATAAAGGGCTCAATAGACCCTCGCCTACATAAATTTCTGGCACTTCCCTGTAATTAATTAGAGTCATTTTCCAAGTGCAGATGATAATTATAAGTATTAGCATTTTAATAAAATTACTAAGTTGATGTTATTTTTAAAAGGGTGCAAATTGTCACTGACCAGTTGTGCCCCAGCTTCCCAAATCACTCAAAATGTTGCAAAATGGGCAAATATCTGCACAACAAAGGTATGGAATCATTTCTTGCATTGTGCTGGAATGCCTGCAGATGTGTTTTCCTGTTCCAAAACAATGCCACAGGCAGTGGCTCAAGGAGGACAATTCTTTGATCCAATGTAAGTTAGACAGTCAGAATTCACAAGCTCAGCTCAGGTGAAACACCAGCTTTCTCCTAAGGCATTACTGTAATGTCAATTATTTGGTAAAGCAGTCAGTAATTCCCTGTGTCAGTCTGGCTTTGTCTGAGCAGGGTCTGACCCAAAGTGCATGGAGAGAGTTTGATGGAATTGGGATTGTGCCCTTTAACCTGACTGGGGCCAGTGATTTATTCCTCATTGGACAGCAAAGGCTGTAGCAGAAGTTTGAGAGGCTGAACTCTGCCTTTCTGGTACAACAGGATGGGATTGTGACCCTCCTGCTAACCTGTCTTTGGTCTCAGCCAGTCCTTCCCACCAGATACGGTGACAAAGATAAGAGAACAGAGTCCTAAAAGGAGCTGCAAGTAGAAAAGCCAAAATTCTCATACCAGGCCAGTTCCCACATGAAATACTTAACTTTTATTGGATTTCCATGCATTTTATTACTAATTCTTATGGAGGAACAGATACAAAACCAAGCAGCAGGTACTGGGATGCTTGTTTAGGATATTTGATGCCGTGTCCAGTCTGAATGGGCCATAGAAAGCCCCACATTAAGCACATCTACCTGCAGTCAGGGCCACAGTCAGTCTGGGTATCCCCTTTCTGCACAACTCTTGGAGTGATGTCTTTATTGACAATGTGCACTCAGGCACAGGAGTGCCCCAAGATCCACACTTGGGATTTGGAGGGGAGCACATTTGCTTTGTGTTATATGTTTTTCAGTTACTAATTTTTCCTATCTACTTTTTCTTTTCAGAATGTCCTAAACAGTGTCAAGAAAAAGCACTGCTCCCATAGTTCATGGTAATGAGCAGATAGAACATCAGTGGGCTAAAACCTCAAAACTTAAAACTATGGAAAGAAATACATCTGTTATTATTTCTTGCTCATAAAAAAGATGAGGGGAATGGGAAAAATTTGGGGGATGAGAACCAAAGTCATATGGTATCCATCAAAATGCATATGGTTTCTCTCTTATCTTTGTCTCTACAGCATATAAATAAATGAAATCGAGCCTAGAACTGCTGCATATAAATAACTGTAGGATAACATTGTTAGGCCCATTACTGTGGCCAGTTACAGACTGAAAGAAGATGACATATTTCTTGTTCTGTCCCACAGCTCTCCAGCAATAATCCTGGCTCACAGCCACCCTTTCTCAGTGCAGTTACAGCCACATATGAGATGCTGGGTGCTTTGTGCTACCCCATTGTCCTGGGCTGATGCTGAATTGTATCCCCATTTGTCTGTTTAGCTCAGAAATAAGTTTTGCACCTTTAAAACTGGATCTGAGAGTGAAGGAGAAGCAGTGCAATGTCTGAGGCAGTTGGTTTCAAAACACAAAGATCAGAATTTTCAGCTCTCCCTCACTCGCGGCCTGTGCTGTCTGCAGTGTGGATGGCACAGAGCTCCCCTTTGCTGTTTGTTTTTGGCCAGCTTGGGCAGAGAAGTTCTCTGCACTGTGTTTTTTTCTTTCTTTCCCTTGGAACTGTTTAACCTGCTCTGGACTAAAAACCCAAAAGGGCCCCAGGAGCTCCCACNTTCTCCCCAAATTTGCCCTAAACCAGGACACCCATCATCCTGCTCACCACAGGTCCTTGATCCTACTGTCCCACACACTCAGCTTTGCTCCTGAGCCTGCTTTCCCTTCAAGTGTTTGGGTGCCTGTTCACTCTCTGCAGGAAGAGCTGGATACCCTGGGAGTTCAAATGAACCCAGCAGCTACACTGGGCCTGCCCAACTGAATTGCCTTTTTCATTCCTTATGGATCAACTTTATAACCAGAGATGACTGGTACCTCCTCAGAGGTACTCTAAGCTGCCAAGGGAGAGGGCCTGAGTTCCCACACTGAGTTTCATTTGGAAGTGTTGGGAATTCATTTACCCTCCTTGTGCTTTACTTCACTCAGCTCTAGGAAATGCCAAAATCAGAAGGATAACAAAATATTACATAATCTCAATACACCCTGTTGCTCTTGTTAGGGGTAGAATCGAGCCAGGACACAGACATTTAACAAGGTGAAAAGGGTCCCTGTTTATTCTTCCTTTCCCCTTGGCCATCCTGACTCTGACTACAGCAAGCTCCTCCTGCAGGGTCCGGCTGCAGACTCTGCTGGACCATGACTGCAAATATCAGTTTATAAATATCAGACTCTGAACACAGGCTTGCCCCAGCTCAGCTGTGGCTGCAGGCCCCAGCAGCAGCTCCAACCCCATCACACCCAGACTGACTTCCCAGCAGATCTTTTACAGCAGCAGCTCTCTTCCTTGTTTCCTCCTTCTTTGTGTCTTTCTGGATTGTTCCTTCTTCCTCAGGGCTCCTCCATCTCCTCAAGGTCCTCTCCCACCAGGGCCCTCTGCCCACCCAGCCCATCCCTTTTATCACATTTCTCTTTATCACTCACAGCTGTGACCCGTTAAGGGCAAGGCTGTTCCTCTCTGTCATTAGTACAGCTGGGACTTCTCAGAGCCAAGGTTGTCTGTAATCCCTTCTACACCTGCACATCCCTCCCTTCTTTCACCCAAAGTTTCAAATGAGTTGAGTGTAAACTCAACCTTTTCCTCAAATGTAGTCCAATGTCATCAGATAAGAGTGCAGAATGGTGCAAAGGATTTCTGCACATCTCTGGGCAATCCTTTACTGAACCAGGACTCACCACTTGCTTTGCAATCCATGCCTTTGCTCTCCTATTTCAATTGCTTCCACAGCCAAAGTAAATTTGGTTTAGTTTTCAGTTAGTTACTGAGAATAGCTCAATTACCTAAGCTACAAAATTGAGTCTTGATTTATATCAAAATGCTGATCACCCTAAAACCACCAAGTGTCCAAAAATATTTTCACTAAAAGAAAAATACCCAAGAGGGAAATTCCAGAGTGTCAGGGAAGAGCTGCTAAGAAATGTCAATATACAGAAAGTGCTTGGAGCTGTAGAAGAAACCTCATTGTCCATCACCCACCCACCATCCCAATGACACATCCCATCCCACTGCAGGGAACTTACAAGGTTTAAAAAAGTAGATTCCACTTCTGATCTTTGCTTTCCTGTCCATGATCCTCTCATACTTCACCATGACTCCACAGGATATTTTTCTTGTAAATATGAGGACACTTTTCAGTGGCCTCCAAGGAATCCTCAACAGTGGAGCAAGCCTCTTGGGATAAAGGAAAATTATTATTGAACTTTTAAGCCGTATTCTTTCCCCTCATCCAACCTCAAATACAATAGTTCGTGCATAAATTTCATTTATTCCAGTAGTTCCATCTTAATTTATTCCAGCATATTCTTGTGGGAACGCTAGTTGAAAATTGGCAAATCCAGCAAACAACTGGATTTGGATCAGAGCTCTCTGTTTGTCTCGCTCTACTCAAGCACCAGGGTCCAGCAGCTGAGCTGATATAATCCATGTTCCCTGGAACTGCCAGGAGGGCAAAGATTGCAGGATTTTCATCCCAGAAATCTGCCTTTGTGGCAGGGTGAGCACCTTGAAATTAGCACTCCATCTGAAAGATTCCAGCGAATTCCTCTCTGCTGAGCAGTTTGGAGACTGCCAGAAAAATCCCCAGTGAAGGGAAAACTCCTAAGGGGAAGTTTTTATTCCCAGAATATCTGACTTGAACCAGACACATCATCCTGCAACCTCACCCTCTGATAGCTCTGCTCATCACAGAGGGGTCCTTTTGCAGTTTAACCAGCAGAGTTGTGATAGGGAACATGTTTGGACTGTGCTTATTCTTTTAACACTCTATATCACATTTAAATCATGTTTTGAAATCCTGCATTTTCAAAAAAACCTTTGTTTCCTCCAAATTCGCTCCTATTGCTAAAAGCAAGGAGTTATTGTGGGGGGAAAGAGGGGATTTGCACAGATTTTTAAAGTTTAATTCTTCCAAAAGGTTTGATTATTCCAAGACTCCAAGAAATCTCTTTTTTCCCCTCACAAATATTTGGAATATTCCAAACAGGAATCCAGGGTCCATCTGTGATGAAGGCTCCATGTGTTCAGTATCCTGATCCTGTCTCAGTACAATCCCACTTCAGCAGACAATCCAACACCTGAACTTTCGCTGCTCTCCACATATGAAAAAATTTAATGCAACACAACGCAGAAATTGAAGAATAAAGTATTCAACATATTCATACACACACTTTACATTTCTCTGTTAATCAACAGTAAAAACAGAGATCAGTACTTGGTCCTGGGCAGGACTGCATCAATTATTGCCTTGTTAGCATTTACAAAAAAAGGATGAGGTCAAGATGAAAGCACATAAATAACAAGGAGGCAAATTGCAAAGCAGTAGAACTGCAGTGAGAGGCTCATATTGCACGAGGTGCTGAGCCAGCTCTTGAGCTAAATTCACAGCTTTGGTGATGCCTGTTAAACTGAACTGCATCTTCCTAGGAAGGGCTGTGATAAATATATTTGTGCTTTGTTAAACCAAAAATATAGTTTCTTAACACTTGAAGTACTTCATTCATCTTTTGTGCACTGCAACTGTGACTCATGTGAACGTGCAGAAGGCCAGTTAGTGAAGAGGCAAAATGGCAGCAGTTTTAGAGAGAAAAAATCAGGGCAACCTGGTATATCCATAATGAGGGGAATTACACTAAGAAAATCCTCATTACACTAGGGGTGCTCCATAGACTGGGCTCTGCACCCTGCTCCATCAGTATCCCTGTGTTTGTCCCCACATTTATATTTGCAATATAAAACTAATGGCAGGGAACAGGGAACCCATGATTGATTTGCTTGGGCTCCTCCCAGGGAAGAATTCTCTTCTGCTGCTTTGCTTCTTCCATGCAAAGTCTTTTGAAGTAATTTAAAATATCATCAGCTTTTCTTAACAGCACAAATTAAATAGTTCCAGATTCTTAAACACACGGTCTTTTAGCTTTACTTTCAGAAAAATGGTGATTTAAAGCAGTATTCACAAAACATGCAGACTGGTGCACGTGTCCCTACACTGCTGTGGGGCAGGCATTCAGATTCTGTCCTGGTGCAGCCTTGCTCCTGTTTTTAATTCCTGCAGTTTAAACTGAGCCTCAAATATGCCAAACAATTTTCTGAAGAATTGCCTATGTGATTTATTGACACTCACTTTTGTATGTTATGAATGTACAGGAGAGGCTTCACAAGTCCTGCATCAAAATCTCTCCTAATCCACTCACAGCAAGTGTGCCCGGAGTACCAGGGCAGCTTCTACCAAAATGTAACTGAGAAGGCACAAGGTCTCACCAGTGCTTTCACCACCTCGGTGGGAGGCAGCAATCAAGTGCTCTGTCATCAGGAGCATCATTCCAACACAACACCTGAGGGTTATTTGATCAGCACCACAGAATATGCAGACAATTCTTGACAAGTGGGAACACAGAGCCATCATTTAATGTCACAAATAAAAAGCAAAATCAAAAGAAGATTATTGTCTTGGGGTGCAGTGCCAGCTGTCCCCAGCAGTGTGTATTCAATCACCATCTGTTGAAATTGGGGAGAGGGTAGGGGCTGGGGTACCCCTCTGTCCATGGCCCAGCTGGTAAAAACCACCTGGGGCAGTTTCTTTATCTCTTCCACAACCCAGCCTCATCCAGGACAGATCTTCTGCTCATGGCCCACTGAGTGTCCCTGAGAAAATTCCAGCATCCCACTGGGAAATGCTGCACCCAGGGGAGGAGCCAAGCATTCCTACCTGGATCCAATCTGGGATTTGGGACACCAAGGCAGCCTTTGCCACTGCATTCTCAGAGCAAGGCCAGGCCCATCCATCACCACTGCACCTTCAGAGGAAACCTGCACCTTTCTGCAGGATCCCTGCTCCAGCAGAGCCACCTCTGCCACTGCAGGAGGGCTGCAGCCACCATGGAATGGCCCTGCCACCAACCCCTGACACACAGGGGGGCAGCTTGGGTTCTGACTCTGGCACTGGGGTTGGGTTTCTGTATTACTGCATTTTTATTTTAGTTCTCCTAATAAAGCACTGTTATTCCTATTCCCATATCTTTGCCTGAGAGCCCCTTAATTTCAAAATTATAATAATTTAGAGGGAGGGGGTTTGCATTGTCCATTCCAAGGGAGGCTCCTGCCTTCCTTAGCAGACACCTGGCGTTCAAACCAAGACAATTGTTTAGAAAATTTGATCAGCTGCACTGAAGGATTTAGACCCTCTCCCCAGTCTTTTTACCCCTTCTTAACCCAAAAGTCTTAGTTTAAAATCAGCACTGAAGGCCCAGAAGTCCATTAAGAGCAAAGACCAGTTTGTTCTGGGCTGATCAAAAGCAGCACGGCCAGCAGGGCAGGTGATCTGCTTCTCCTTTACCTTCACTTTTATGAGATCCCACCTGGGATACTGTATCTGTGACTCTAGGGAATAAATTTTACAGCCAGCCAATCTCCAGTGGGTGTACTACACCCAAACAGGACGGTCAGGGCCACTCTTGCAGCTCATGGGCAGCAGAAATGGGCTCACTTGAGATATGCAAACCAGGCACAATCTGCATGCAAGGAGAGCAGAGAGCACTCTGCCCCTGCAGGGTGAGATGTGATCCACGTGTGTAAAGAAATCCTTCAGGAGATGCCACTGAGACCAGGGGGCCTGAGGAAGAAAGCAGCACCTAAGCAAGCATTACACAGCTCTCCAGCAGTGCCAGAATCAGGCAGCTTTGTTCAAACAAATGTTCTCAAGGATTTGGAAATGTACTTATTTGCAGGAAAAATAGAAAAGGTCAAATTCGACAAAACCTTGCTTAATCATGAGACTGCACCAGGTTTTCACTAGGGCTCTGGTGTTAGTGAAGTCAGGCAGGAAAGCAGTGCTCATCCCTGTAGTTGGGACTATTAGAGTTCTGGAGGTAAAACAAGGCAACAGGATTTTGCAGGGAAAGCCATTTGTTTAGATCTCCCCATGAGAATTGCATTTTGTGTGCACAGTGCATCTTAGCTCAGATGTTCTCATCAAGAAAATACTCAGCTTGTTTACAGACAATCTGCAGGAGTACCAAAGAGTTCCTCAAAGAATAGATTTTTACTTATAAAGTAGTATGGAAAATACACAGCAGTGAGTGAAAACAGGAAAAGTCTGGAATTCCATGACGACACTTCTACAGTTATCCAAACTACAGCTGCAGTGATTAATATTTATGATCAGGTTATCCCTCCCCTCCAAAACTATCTATTTTGAAATAATTCTTGAAGACAATATGCAGATACCATATGGTCCCAGAACATCTGCAGCCCAAAGCCAGCCCTTTTAGAAGCACAGAATGTCAGTCTGAGCTTGCCCAGGAGTTTCCATATGATCTGCTGCCTCAGGGATTGAAAGAGCAATAACAATAAAGGGAACCGTGAGTGTTGCTTAATGTTTTCCAATGGATTGTGCACATTAGAAACAGCAATTAATGATTTGGTTTATAATGCTTCAGGGAATTACTGTCCAGCAAAATAATGTAATTTAAATTTGCAATAAAGTTTAAGTGTGCAGGCATTTCGTGGCAGCACACAGCAGTGATTTGCCAGAGGAAAACAACTCTGTTATTTTAGCCACCTCCAGATAATCCACAGAAAAAGCCATATCAGCCCTTAAGTGATTTGATTATACTCTCTTACTGTTCAAGGGTCCTCAAAGGCATATTCCAAACCAAACACACCTCACTAAAAGACCACAGGAACAAAAACCCAGCAGAGAGTTAAAGAACTATTTTTTAGTCTTTAAAGGTACTGCTGCACTCCTCTCCTCTAAAATATACTCCCTGACACTTGTAACTATCATTATTTTTCTCTTTTTTTAAATACCTGTATCACAAAGCCCCAGCACCACAAGAAATGAAAAATCAGACCCATGATATAACCTATAGAAGAAATTGTTGCATTTGGCCAAACTTCCCTTGGCCACTTCTTCCAAGAGTAAGAATACTTGGAAGCTACAAGTAAAAAATCCAAATTAGTACCTCCCTGTCTGCAGCCCTAAATATATGAACTTTCCCTCCTAAAAATGCTTGCAAATATAATGTTGTACACCATGTCCTGCAGTCAATACATCCAAAGCCAGAGAAGAAATGAATTCTGGAGAAAAAAGCCTCTAAAACAGCTTCTCTACTAAGGCAGGCCAAAGCTTTTCACCACCAAGGGGATGTTGTAAGGTTTGGCTGTACACATGAAATGACTTATTTAAAATACCCTTCCAAACACAAAACACAGGCACTTGAACTGAACATCCCAAACTGATGTTGTATAACTTCACCTCTCCTATTTCTACTCCACATTTATACTGCTTTTTTTTTTCCAGTGCATTTCTTTTGACCTGATCAGGAAAATCCTTTAATGAAACTGTTCAGAGACTTGGAAGAAGAACTGGAAATACTTTCAAGGAAAACTAAATATACTGAGAATGTGTAAGAATTTTATTGAAATGTGTTCACACAAACTTGGTCAAATTATTGTAAATGGGTAAATATTAATTAATATTTAACTGATAAAATAATTTTAAAGAAGAGTTTTAATGAAAACCTTAAAACTTCTGCAGAAAACTTTTGAGCACCTTGAATGAGCTGATATTTATCAACAGCAGAGGTGACAGGCTCAGACTTGTTTTCTTCCAATAGTACCCTGATATCTCCAAGATATCTCTGAATAAAGTTACCCCAGTGTCTCTAACAGCTGACAAAAATGCACTGATGGATTAAAAAATCCTAAATATTATTCACAGAGTAATCACAGGGAAGTTATTCTTCCCAGCATGCCTCACCTGCAGCAATAGAGCTTTCATCTTTTCTTTTCAGAGGAGTTCTCATCTTCCTGCCATGGGAAGTCATTCCCGTATTTCAGGTGCTGCTCCTCCTGTCTCCAGCAGTTTCCTCAGAGTGGATTCCTCTCTCCACACAGTTTCAGGGACAGGTATCTGGGCAGCTGGGCTTGCATGCCAGGAGGCACCACGGACTCTTCTGGGGCCTCAGCCCCCAGTGCCCACATCACCCTCTCCAACAGCTCCAGGCAGGACACAGCCACGCTCCCCTGAGCAGACACATCTGCCCCGTGCCAGAGGTGACCTGATTCCACACCCAAATGCAAAAGGGTTGGGAAACCCTCCTGACAAAAATTAAACTGCTTTGGCCTTGTCTTCTGTGGCAAGCAGGATTGAAAGACAATGACCATTTCTTCCACAGTCCATCCCCTGGAGCAGGAATGCTTTCCATTGCCATATTTCATTATTAATCATGGGAGCTGAAGTGAAATCAAGCAAACAAGTCACTAAGTCACTAAACTTCTGGCATTTCTGAAAAATCAGTATCGAGTTTAATGCATAAATTCAAACTCAGAGTAAAATTCACTTTGCCAAAGTCCCTCATTCCAAGGGCAGTGACTCACATCCTGCTCCAGAACAGCAAAAGTTGAGCTCCATCAACTCTTGAGCTGTGCATGTACCTGTGGCCTTCCTCACTGAACTCTCCAATTCCCTCTGGGATGGACATCAAGGCATCCACCTGATCCAACACATTGTATAGCTCAGGTCCTACCAGGAGAGCAGAATCTACACCAACTTCAAATGCAGTGAAATGCAGTTTTCTCAGCTCTGTAGGACAACATCAGTGTGATGGGGGCTGTTGGTCTGTTTTACACCACAAAAACAGCCATGTGTGAGCAGGACATTACTGTTCTATACAACAAGCACCTGTGGACAGGAGATAAAGAACATTTTAATGTTTAATGGCACAAGAATGTTTAGTCCAAAAACCCTCTGTCCATCAGAACAGTGGGAAGGGCCATGTTAATCCAGCAATGTGCCAAAGGACCTTAGTGGCCCAGTCCCTGTTATAAAATGTTTGTGCTGCAGGGGCTGGGGGGTAGGACGTGCTCCTCCTTGGCTCTTGACAGAGAATGACTCAACACAAATCAAGACCTCCCTGGAGATCCCAATTTTAGTGCCCAGAGGAAGTGTCTCTCCATGTTATCCCATATATTTAATATCTCCCTCTGACACTGGCTTAGCAAACCAGAGTGCAGCAGCTTGCCCTGAGTGCAGCCAAGGGTTAAACTTGGGTGTGTCTTGCTGTGCCTATAAATCTGATGGTACAGGAGATGTGTTTCTGGAGACTTCCTGCAAACCACTGCAGGGGATCCTGTTTCTTATTTGTGTCCATGAATACTCGTGAACATCCATCAGCAATTAAATAGTGGAGCTAATCAAGCATTACTCTCATCAGACAGTAGCAATTCCTATTTGTTTCAAAAATCTGTGCTTTATAAAGAATGTATATTTTTGTGCTTTATGTCTGCAACCAATATGCACATGAATTATTAATGTGCTATAAAATTAGTATATTGGGGGGGTGGAATGAGCTACCTAAGGCATTTTCATATAAATGACTGCAATTTCAGTTTCAGAAGCATTCCGTTTTTCAACACTCTGCTCATTTCAAATTGAAGTGTGTACATTAGATTTGGCCAAGCATGTCACAAGGAACCTCACCCTTGTAAACGATTAACCCATGAAGAGCCAGCATGGAGTGACTACAGCAGCCGTGTGACACCAGGCAGGCAGCACTCACCCTCTGGAGCTCTCACCAAGTTTCTGCATGAGCAGCTCCAGGGAGCTGAAGCCAATTCCCATGATGCTGGCATGGTCTGTTTAGCAGGAGCAGATCACTGCTCTTCCACACCACTGCTCTAAGCTGTGCACCAGGAAAGCCTCCCAGACAGCCCTGCCCACATGCTGGCACCACGGGAAGGTGAGGGGGGCTGAGCTGGGCTGGCAACTGCAACTCCCTCTCTTCTGTCACACTGCCAGCACCACATCATTTAACTGCATGTGGGGGAAAGGGTTTGATATCCAGAGAATCCTTACATTCCTGAGGTGCTGTTGTAGGCAGCATGTTCTTCTCCCACACCTCCTTAGGTCCATCCAAGTTCAGCAATCCCATGACTTGCACAGAAAGAGAAGTCTAATCTTTCCTCAAAAAAAGCCCTAAATCATCAACATGGTTAAAGACTAGTGTATATGTGATGGGAGGACTCTTGTTAGAGGCAAATTAATTCTCTTCCTCATCTTGTCTTGTTTCTTTCCATTTCTGAGGCTGAATTTGGTGTCTGATGCCTAAGTATCACAACTTGCTAACATAAAACAAGCACAAGGGGAAAAAAAATAAGGTCAAAATAAGGAATTGTGGATTTGCCTACAGAAAAGTAATGAAAATGGATTAAAGTAACTGAAGCAAAATTCACACACTAACTTGCAGATGGATGTTTTAATTCCAAAATGAATTAACCCAAAGTAAAACTCTGCCTGCAACAGCAGGAGCTGACTTGTTCAGCCTTGGAGGTCCTTCAAGCAAATGGTTGGAGACAGAATAAACAGCAGTGCTCCAAACACCCCCTCCTCACCCAGGACTTCCTGCAGATGCTCCTGCTCAGTTCCCACAAGAGGCTTCCTCATTTAGTGGTCTGTAATTCCTGAGGACGCCATTCCCAACATGTGAGGTGTGATGTACATCTGGCCACAGCTGTGTCAGATGGAAACATCCTCTTTAGAGTCTTTAAAATGCTCCTAGGGTCAAAGAAACATGAAAAAAAAAAAAAACATAGGCAAGAATTTTTTTCAAGCAGGTTTCACACATAAGCGTTCAAGACATAGGAAGCCCTTTGGCTTCCACAGGGTATGTGGGTGGGAGAATAAAGGGGAAAAGGAAGAAAGCTCATTTGGAAAGTCTTGTTGTTAGAAAATTCATTGAAGGCAATTAAGTGATTAAAAAAACCCACTAAATATAATCTACACTTCAGGTAATGATTCTGTAATAACGGTGACATAAAAGTTTTATAGCCAGCTTTAGCTGCCAGAGGAGTTCCTACATTATTAAATAAATGAGCAGCAGATAAAGTAACTCTTCTATCTATAGGGAAAGCTTTGCCCAGTTTAACTTTTAAACTAGTTCAGTGTGTGTCTCTCACTGTATTTCCTGCCCATCCTCTTGCTTCCAACACAGAACTACTATGTACAGACAAATGATCTTGCCCTCAAAACAGAATTATTGTTTTCAATTGGTAAAACCTCTGCATAAGCTTTTAAAGCATTACAGCTCCTGTTTCCTGAGAAGAATGTATCATAAAGTCAAGCCATGAACTTGGAAGATTAAACAAAGCCAAAGACACTGTGGTTCTGTGATTTAAAAATAGGCAAAACTAACAATCTTCCCTCTGCTGATTTTTACACATTTTACAAATCAAAGAACCATAAAATGTGAGCAGCTTCTGCCTGAAGTTCATGGCCAAATACAAAACTGCACCAATGTGAGCTGTGGTTAATTCCTCATTAGAAAAAGGGACTCCCAATGCAGCTGGACAGCACCCTGTTTGCCCAGAAAATTAGGTATTACCAAGTCAAAAGAACTAGTTTCGAGGATGAATAAAATGCATTCTCTGTTTTCATGTTCCTTTTACTCCACACATTCAAAGAAGATTCTTCTTTTGCTGTTTGACCTTCACAGGCACAAGGCCAGGGATTGTTTTACATGTATGCACAGTGCTCAGTACAACTGGCCTGGTTCAGAGAAGGTTGTAGCAAAAAATGCAACACAAATTATCATGGGTGAAATTTTCCAGGGGAAAAAAAAGGCAAGCTAGAGGACAATTCACTAGTGCAATTCATCTTCTCAGGAAAAAGGAAAAAAGAAAAATCTGGCTTTGATGATTTTCCCTCCTGGGGCAACTGGGGACACCAGAGGAGTCATACTGGCATTTCCCCACAAAAGATAGTGGTGGTCTAATTTACTGCTGCACAGCACAGAGCCAAAGCTGTCTGTGCTCCTGGCAAGAGGCTGGTGATCACTCATCTAATCCTCAAAGGGTGACAAATCCGTAGATTTCCACTTAAAAAGGAAACAAACTGTTCTGAGGAGTAAGTGCTAAGTGATAGGTATGGGAATACTTTGATTTCTGCAGGTGAGAAAAAGAGGAATCAAGCATTGTCGGAGTGAAATAACCTTGAGGCTCACCAGTAAACCAAGAGCCTGCCTGTGTCTGGCTGAGGAGGGCTGAGAGGACGTGTAACACCAGCTGCTGAGGGAGGCAAAGGCAGCCAAAGGGGGTGTGTTGGAAGCATCCAGATCTGCCAGGGTCACAGGGGAGCCAAACGCTTCCTGCTTTGTGTGCTAAGCTGAACGGTCCGTTCTGAACGCTTTGATGCTTCTAAAGTCTGCTGTCTTATCAGCAAAGCTTCTCCTTTGAATTGTCAGACGTGACCTTCTCAAGGGAACCTGCACTTCTGACTGCAAATCCATTCTGCTGAGGAGCCATGGGGAGCTGTGCTGCTTTCCTGCTCTGAGGGATCCAAAAGCCAAGGGCTCTTGCTGCTTGCATCATGGATTTGGAGAGGGCCTCATGATGGATGTCTTGGGGTGCAGTGCCAGCTGTCCCCAGCAGTGCCCATTCTGTCACCATCTATTGAAACTGGGGCTGTGGGGTGTGGGGGGTACCCCTCTGTCCATGGCCCAGCTGGTAAAAACCACCTGGGGCAGTTTCTTTATCTCTTCCACAACCCATCCTCATCCAGGAGAGTTCTTCTGCTCATGGCCCACTGAGTGTCACTGAGAAAATTCCAGCATCCCACTGGGAAATGCTGCACCCAGGGGAGGAGCCAAGCATTCCTACCTGGATCCAATCTGGGATTTGGGACACCAAGGCAGCCTTTGCCACTGCATTCTCAGAGCAAGGCCAGGCCCATCCATCCCCACTGCACCTTCAGAGGAAACCTGCACCTTTCTGCAGGATCCCTGCTCCAGCAGAGCCACCTCTGCCACTGCAGGAGGGCTGCAGCCACCATGGAATGGCCCTGCCACCAACCCCTGACCCACAGGGGGGCAGCTTGGGTTCTGACTCTGGCAGTGGGGTTGGTTTTTGTATTATTGCGTTTTTATTTTAGTTCTAATAAAGCACTGTTATTCCTATCCCCATATCTTTGCCTGAGAGCCCCTTAATTTCAAAATTATAATAATTGGGAAAGAGGAGGTTTCCATTCTCCATTCCAAGGGAGGCTCCTGCCTTCCTGAGCACACACCTGTGGTTCAAACCAAGACAACAGGTCAGTGATGCTCTTCCTCGAAGAAGGGAACATCTTCCCACTACCATGGGAAGATAAGGTGAGGTGCACACCCAGTAAGTAATTCCACACTCCTCCAGCACCCAGCCAAGGCTGCAGGGATCAGCAATCTGTGCATGCACAGAGGCAGCTGAGGGCACTCAGCCAGCTCCTGCTGCAGGCAGGTGGATGGTTCAATGGAGGCATTACCAGTGGGAAGTTTTCCTTTGGGTGACATTCACAATGTGCATGGCGTGCTTGGTCGCTCCCAGTGAGCTGGATTTAATTTCATTAAATTACTTCTCGTTTTAATTGAATGCAGCAGTCTATGATCAATAAAGGGAAGCGTTATCCCAACTGTTGATCACTAACTCATAAAGATGCCAGGCCTCTCCCAATAACACTGATGTGCTGGTTTGCCTGATTGTTTCTAATGCATGCTAAAAAATGGAAATTGAACAAAGCTCTTTCTCCATAACTTGCAATAGGCTGTTAGATGGCTTCCATTCATTTCACAGCACCACTCTACATCCAGATCTACATGAAGATTGTGCAGCTGTGTCAGGAGTTTCCAAAGGGAGACACAGGATAAAAGGTGTGATGCAACATTTCATAGCTCCACAAAAGATCTTCATCCAGCTGTCTCTGTGTGTGATTCAGAAACCACAATCTGATAGGATCTAGAGACCTCAGTATCAAATTGTCATTCTAGGAGAGGGTAAATGCAGTTACAGATAATTGCTATGAAATCCGAAAGCTTAGTAGGCAGAGAAGCAAAGCAGTGAATTGCTATGGTTCACTTCTGCCAACTCACATGTGAAAAGAAAATAAAGGGTGATTTTAAGCCAACTTAATATCCAGTCCAGGACAACATAATTTAGTATAAACTTTGTTTAGAGAACTGCTTTGAATAACCCCACAGGAATATGATAATACACCCTTACCTCGACTCCACTCCCATCACACAAATACAGTAATAGCTGAATTATAGGTTCAGAGGAGCGAAAACAGGGTGATAATTTCTAACTCTGCTATGCAGGGATTACCAGGCACATGGCACAGGAGACTCAGGTTGCTGTGAGGCTGCACAGCAATATCCAAGAGAGCTTCTAACCAGCTCCTTCTACCTCTTCAGTGCAACACCAGGGAGGGTGATGCCACATGGAGCTCAGTCCTACCCAGAACTCCAACAGAGAGCAAATCCCTGCAGCACAGGCACACTCTGAACCTTGCATTCAGGGAGACTGGATTGCATGTGCACCACCCCATCAATCAGCTAAGTGTGTTTTCTCTCAGATATCCTCTTCAGCTTGTGTGTGGTTCTGAGAAAGCTTTCTGAATGCATTTGAGAAATATTGATTAGAAGAGTATTTACAAATATAGGACAGAAGCCACCTCCAAACAAAGTCAAAAGTTTTCAGTAAGCACCAGATTTAGCTTGGCAACAATACTTCCTATCCCTTTTTCCTCATTTGTTATAAATTTCAGTTCATGGCTGTACACTGTAAATGGAAAGATTTGGAAGGAAGAAGATGAAATAAAATACTATCTTTTAAATATGCAATACTGAGTTTATAGCTCTTTTCCCTCTGGCATCTTGTCAGCATAAAATAAAAAGGCTCAGGAAATCTAAATGAGAAAACCCTCACTCCCATACTTTATCAGTGAAGAATTTCCATGGCAATACTGCTTTGAAGCTAAATGGTTTTATTTATAGATGAAGCAGTTTTCATCGTTCATTTGCATTTTCTCCAGATTACCATAACCATACATGATCAGTTGTTAAGATCTACAGATATTATCTGTGCAGTGCCAGCAATTCACCTAATTATTTGCAATATGAAATGATAAATAAATTAGGTGCTCATGCAACTTGCCAGGCTCGCACAGCAGACTGCAGGGGAATGCAGGGATGCACAGCGTGGTGTGGTGGCACAGAATGAACTCCATCCACCTTGTAGAAATATCTCATAACAATGGAGGAGTGGGGAGCAAATGGAAGGCTTGGGTGTGGGAGCATCAGAAGGAACAGCAGGAGCAGGGATAAAAGGGTGACAGCAGGTCAGGAGCCAGCACAACCCAGATAAGGAAAATACAGGATATTGAAATACAGACTAAACCCTTGAGGAGACAGTGGTGGGAAGACACAGAGTGGGGGGAGAGACAATTCAACAGCCAGATAAGAAAATAAATAAATCCTACCAATGGAGAGAAGGGGGACACAATACACAAAAGGATCACAACTACTGTGACCTCCTGAAGGGTACAATGCAGGCACACTCAAAACCAGCACATCATTACCCTTAGGAAGGTTGCAGGGTGCATCATGAGAACTAGAGAGCCAGCATAGCTTGTCCTCTTCTTTGTTTTGAGGAATGGGAAACCTGTCTTAGTGCCTGGATGCTGGCCTGTCCACATGCATCTTAGTGCTCATGAGAGCATGGGTGAAGTAGCATTTGTTTTAAAATAACATAATCTTCTTCCCCCATCGATAATTATCATATTATTTCAACATTAATTGCTCCTCCTTCCCTTGGAAAATTATAGAAGATAATTCCAGCTTCTGCTTTTAACCTTGGCATGGGGGAAAGCAGAAAAAAAAAGGAAGAATGGTCCACAAGTATTCCAATACAATGAAAACAAAAGCAATAAAGATGGGGAAATCTAGCAAGAAATATGCTTTTGGTATTTCTTTCCTGGCAGAACCACTGTCAATTCCTCTAGCAAAGGCAGAGAACATGTAATGTTTTATTTGCAGAAACCTGTGGTTTAGCTCAAATATTTGAATGCTGCCTGCAGCTTTTCAGGAAGTTTCTTTGCTTGTACTCCTAATAGACATTCTCACATAGTTCATCTCTCAATGAGATAACTCTGTCACTGAAGCCCACAACGTGGCTTTTTTTTTCAGGAGCATTATGCCCAAAGAAATGGAGAAGGCTCAAGGCTCCCAGCCTCCCCTGAGCTGGACCCCAGACTGGGCCACCCAGGACAGGAAGTGCAGCATCCATGGCCTCAATTTCACCAAAGTCAGGATTTCAAACGGTGCCAGCCAGAATGGAAAGGCAATTTTCACCCGGAGTAGATAGCCCAGACAGGAATAGCAGTAAGGACACAGCTCCACTGCCTGGGGTACAGATGCTACAGCCAGCACACAGGTGGGGGAAATGCTGCTGCCCTTGGTTTCCATCAGTTTCTCCCCCACTGGCTTCACACACCAGGAGAGGGACCTTGAACTGGCTCTCACAACAAACACAAGCACCTTTCCTGCAGCCAGCATGAGGGACTGCTCAGGGGATTGACAGCTACCTTGCTCACCGTGGCCAAAAAAATGTCCAACAAGTAAAAGCTGCCTTCAGTTTTACCAAAGAGCCCATCACATATATCTAAAAGATTAAGTGAAAACCATCAACTGTATCATTCTTGCAATAATTTAATGCACACTACAGGGCCATCCAAAAATCTCATGAAAACAACACATACTCTTTAGCTCCAGTAACCATATTACTGGAAATAGATTTTGAACAATCCTCCTTCAAACAGCCATTTAAACCCCAGGCTTAAAGGAGATTATGCTGTTTGCTGATTTAAGCTGAAAGGGAAGCTTGTTCCAGTCATCTGGAGGCTCCAGAGGCAAAAGCTCATCTGCCAAATTCCCTTTTTATCCGACTACAATGTACTAGCATCTAAATTGTGATGATAATCTTGAAGCAAAATGACTTTGCTTTCAAAGATAGTGTTAAAGTCAGTTTCTGAAGCTTTTCTGGCTTTCCTAGGGATTGTTTCAACTTTGGTCTAACAGTGATATGATGTTGCCTGATCTGCTTGATCTATGAAAGCTGATTTACTGCAGTATCAGTAAAGGTAACCCTTCTGGAAACCCATCTTGGACCCAAAACACTGATGCCAAGCAGCTTCCTACAGGTACAAGCTGCAGATAGGGGGAAAATTGAAAGCCCAGTCCAATGAGGGGTTGCTGTGGGACATAAACTCAGCGTTTCTCTCCAGTCCTGCTGCCCACCCCTGACACTTCCCTGGTCACAGGCAGCCCCCCACTTCCAGAGAAGGCACAGCTGCCCCCCAGGATGGATCCCACCTGCAGAGTTCCATCCAGACCTGAAGGTCCCAGCACAGCAAGGACAGGGTCCTTTGGAGAGAGCCCAGAGCAGGCACCAGGATGAGCAGAGGGATGGAGCAGCTCTGCTGGGAGAAAAGGCTGGGAGAGTTGGAATTGTTCAGCCTGGAGAGGAGAAGCTCTGGGGTGACCTCACTGTGGCCTTTCAGGGCCCGAAAGGACCTGACAAAAATCATGGAGACTGTTTACAAGGGCACATAGTGACAGGACAAGGGACAATGTCTTCAAATGGATGGAGAGAAGGTTTAGGTTGGATATTAGGAAGAAGTCCTTCCCTGTGAGGGAGATGAGTGCCCAGAGAAGCTGTGGCTGCCCCTGGATCCCTGGCAGTGTCCAAGGCCAGGTTGGATGGGGCTTGGAGCAGCCTGGGGCAGTGGAAGGTGTCCCTGCTCATGGCAGAGGAGTGGAATGAGATGATCTTTAAGGTCCTTTCCAACTCATGATCCTATGCCTTTGGTACTTATTCATGTCCTGTGGTTCAGTGGCTGCCTTCACTCCAGAAAAGCTGAGAAAATAGCCCTGTTCTCGAGTAGCAGCAGTGGCCAAGGCAGACAGAGCCATCCTGGTCAGCCCTCCACAAGCACCAGCCCAATGACACAGGCCCCAGGGCTTCCTTTCTCCATCACACCCTATTAATTAGAGACCAACCCTGCTTTCTCCAAGCAAAGTAAGTACACACACCCTTGAGGGTAGCAGAGTCCAGGCCTCATGGTGGTTCTCCTCCTGTTCTCATCACAGGAAGGAAATGTGACAAATCCCATACAAACCTTCAGGGTTAGTGGACACCAAGAGATGTTCAGATAGACCAAAGCAGGAACTACAGCCATTGTCCCTCGCAGCACTTCTTTACAAATTTGCCTGTTCTTTTTGCTATTTTATACTGTGAAAAGGAACAAGTCCACTGCTCTGAGTATTTCAGATACCATATTCTCCTCAGCCACCACCTTACCAGCTGTGGTCTCCAGTGACACACATCATTTGTTTTGCCAGTTATCACAGTTGGGATACTTCCCTCTGCAGACTCTAACCTTTATTTTCCATTATTATTAACACTTGATGAAAAGGCAACAAGAATGTATATTGCACTACATAAGAATTTAAAAGGCAATGCAGTGGAAAACTGTTAATGGTTAAATGCATCATTATGTCCAGTAATATTACACAATTAACAAATTTAATCCTTTAACACTCTAACAATGCAAACTCCCATTAAATGTGTAATTTCGTATATGAAATAATTATTCATTTATCAATAGGAGATGACTCTACTTCAGTTCAAAAGTAAAAAATACAATTAGATGCAGCAGGGCAGAACCAATTTCTGGTAGTAAGACGTGCTGGAGCTGTGTGTGCAGCGCTTCTATGAGGCCTCACAGTGAAGCTCATAATTCTCACAGGACAGTGCCTCTAAATATCTCGGGTCATTAGCAAAATTACACAGCTAATGAAGGGCAAATTAATGGAGCCATGGAACATTTTATAAGCCTGTAAGAACAGCTACTTGTTATACATCACCAAGAAATAATTGCAGCCGAGTCAATCCCATGAACTCATTAAGTTTTAACCACCCCAGTTGGGCTGGCTGTCCCCGAAGGAGAATCTTCCCTGCCCGTGTGGCTGATCCGCCCCGGGGAGGGGGTCCCAAGGGGACCTAGGAACGTGGTTCAGTGCAGACCAGCTCTGGGCTGGCAGTTCCCACCTCCCAGGGCAGGGAACTGAGACACTCAAGCTGCCTGCCCCAGGACAAACCACATCTGCAGCCTGCCAGGCAGCTCTGCACAAATACCAAGTGAGATCTCAAGAAATCAGTCGTGTTCTTCTGAAAAAGTGCAGGGGGAATAATGGGAGGGTGGTACCAATGCAAGGAGAAATAACTGGAGATATCTGGGAGGCTTTGACATATTCCCCACCAGGTCAGTGCTGGTGCAAAGCTCCACTCAAATGTGGTGCCCACCACATTCAAGCAGAGAGTCCCGAGCCAGAGGCATTCAGAATAAGAGACTGCAGAAGAAGGAGCAGCACATCTTAAAGCAAATTAGAATGAGTTTTTGCAATACTAGCAACTGAGAGTAGCTGCCCTCAAACTGGTCCCAAAATGGGTGTTTTCAGTGGCACACCATACAGGCTGAAAGGGCAAAGGTGCTGAAGGCAGAGCTGCCATGAAAAGGTTTTCATTTTCACAGTTTACGTGGTTCTGCTGGACCTCCCAAGCACCATCCTCAGTCTCCTTCACTGCAGCTGATTCTAGGGGGACACAGATTTCCATAGAGCTCTCACTGGGATGGGGCAATCACCAGTGAATTGGGAATTGTTATGATTTTAAACTCACTTCAGCACCAAAGAGAGCAGATCAACACCTGACACACTCCACACTAAGCACATGGTAGGGACCTGTAAAAGCAGAATTCAATGCCCTGATGCACTTTTTGAATCCAAAACAAAGCCAGATTCTTGAAAGAACATCCACAAAATCTGATCCACTAAGATCCACCCAAAATGTGTTTGGGTTATAGATGTACTGAAGAATAACTACAACTGCCAAATTCAAACTTTATTCAAACAATATTAGGCTCTCTCATTACTCCAACATCCAAGCTCCATCATTCCTATCCCTACAAATATCTGGTCAAGGCATCCTCACTAGCAAAGAAAAATGTATTCCAAAGTATTTTTTAGTGTTTTCAAGCTTGTGGCCCCTACAAAAATATTTTCCTGAAGTACCTCTTAAACCTATTGGTTCTCTCCTGTCAAATAAATCTCCTGAAAACAATTGAGTAGTAGTAGTTTTTACCACTTCCAAAACCCAAAAGCAGTAGCCACTTCAAGTAACAACACAGTCTGGCAAACACAAGTGCCTTAGGGGCAGTTAATGTTTTGCTCCTGAAGAAATACAGACTGTCAGGACAAACCATTAAAATGATCACTAAAGCTGATCCAATTTTCCCCTAACTTTGAGATGCAGTAATGCTTCTGAATGGAAAAAAAAAAAAAAAAGGAAAAATAATTAACTTATACCGTTCAATCTAGTGGGAGATTGAAACAAAATGTTGGCTTGCACAGCCTTCTTGGCTGCCAGATCCAATCCTTATGGACACTGGAAAAAATATATTTCATGTTCACTGCCTTGTGATAGTCCAGTGAAAGTGCAGTAGGCTGTCAATTAAGTTGAAAAAAAAACCCCAAAAAAACAGGTGAAATGAAAAAAGTCTTAAATTTTCAGGAAAAATAAGTACTTCTCACAGGACAAATACATAATGTGGCATGAACATTAAATGAGACCTAAAGGTTTCAGAGGCCTTGTTGGAATCCTCTGAAGAAAATGTAAGACATTTCAGCTGGAAGATGAAGAATCTTTTACTTTCACTGAATCACATATAACTATTAAAATCCCAGGTCCATAGCTTAACAGCCTTCTGGAAAAAATTAACACCACAATGGAGACTGCATTCCACAATCCACATCAATGTGTGCTCTCCAGAGCTCCCAACTTCTACAGCTCCCTGGGCAGCAAGTTCCATGGGCTAATTCAGTACTCTGCTGTCTTTGCTAATGTCATCAAAGCTCCTTATTGAGTTCATACCAAACTGCCACCTCCTGCTCTCAGCACTCCTCAATCTCATGCAGTTTTTAAACTTTAGATGTTGCATAACTTCATCTTAACCATCTAATGAACTGTAAAGGGCTCCCATATAAAACAGCCCTCTGTGGCTGAGGGAAGACTCTGTAGGACCATAAAACAGGAACCATGGAAAATCATGATTCATTTTTCAGCTTCCAGGAACATTGCTGGTTTCAATGCAGCCCACAGAGGACTCATAGATGCTGCTTTGCTAAATTCCTGACCAGCTGCAGTCAAATATATCACCCTGGGCAAAGGTGGGCTCTGGCAACATCACTGGGTGCCTCTGCCTGACACACCATCATTTACAGCTGCAGCTTGCTGGGGTTTCTGCCAGCCCATTCCCTGCACATGGTGCTGTACACTATGAACAGCAATGGAAAAGAATTTTCTTCACACAAATGACAAAAGGTTACAGAGAATGAGCGAACAATTTTCTTGCTGGGCCAGGATCTGTACATCTCAATTCACCTTGGACTCTCAGCATCCATAAAGAGTGCAAGATCTGCTGCTCATGTACTGTGCTAAGAAGGTCAATGGCTGGTGAGCAGGTTTTATGCTCTCTCCACAAAACATACAGCAGATTTGGAATTCCCAGTGCATTTCTCTTGGTCCCATTGTGTGCTGACTGCTTTTGTTCCTCACATATATTGTAGAACAGAACAGGAGTCCAGGAGCTGTTCCCAAGGTTTGCAATATTATAGCCTGTCACTTCAGGGGATAACTTGGTGCATGGAGGCCTTCCATGGAGCTCAGATTTGGCTCAGTCCTTGCATGCTGGAAAGCTTTCCAAATTCCTGGAGCAACCAGAGCCCAAGTGACCACTCAAGCTGTTAACCTGAACCAGGTTCTTTAAAAAGCCTGTACATTTCTGTCTATTCCCTTTTATGCTATATTCCAGCAATCTTTACAAGGACTGTTTCCTGTCTGTGACAGAGGTAATTCATATGGCACAGCTTAGAACATCAGCCCTGAAGAAAGAAGTTCAGTGCCTGGTCCCTGGATAAAGGATAAAGGACAGCAGGCTGCTCCAGGGAGCAATTTGGTTTTGACCAGGAAATGGTTGCTTTATCTCTGTCTCCACATATGACATTTCTTCAAATGAAGAGTTGGATTTTCAGTGAGACTTAATTACAAATTGAAATTTGCTTTTTTATTAATAAGGACAGTGCAAGATTAAGTTAAATTAGCTGGTTCGTTGAATACTTATGCTATCCAATTAAATTTTTTTTTAGAAATATATTAAGAGAAGATCACAATCAAAACTGAATTAATTTCAAAGATGAATGCCACTTTTTATGCATCAAGTATTAATCTATTAGTAGCTCCTGTGAAATCAATTGGGCTTCTTGTAAGGTACAGCAGTACTTTGCAGAAGAGGGTAAAGGATAGCTGGATCCCTTGAAACTCATTACAAATTTGTGAAGAGTATTCTATGCTGCCATCCAGTAAAGCTAAATTATTTACACAATTACTAAGAGACTCAGTGGGAGACTTTTTTATCCCCTACCCACAGGATATTGAGGATCCTTCCATTATGTCCAAATGTAAATAAAAGAACTGGGCTCATCAATGAAAGCCCAAACCAGCCCTGATTGTGCCTGATGTTTGGTACACACACTGATGTCTCAGCAGTGTTTCCTTTAGCCAGAGTGCAGCATCTACTGCAAACACAATTAGCAAACTTAAATTCATTTCTCTGCACAATAAAAACCTCCCAAAGCAGCTGACATGTGGAGGTCAAAAGCCATAGAAAGCCCATAGAATACCTCAGCTAATAGTGCTCCAAGGTCTCTGTTTCAGTACAGCTTCTCTGATAACTGTCCCTTCAGCCCTGATGTGCCTTGAAAGGTTCACATTTTCTGTATTTTGTCTGTTATTTTCAATCCCTGGAGCTGGCATCCCTAAAAAGAAGACAAAACAGGTGGAGCAGAATCCTAACCCAATATAAATCCAAAGAAGCCAATTGAGAAAGGTTAAGAACACGGCTGGGAAGCACAAAGCTCCCTCCTGGTGGAGGCTGAATTCCCTTGGCTGAAGGAACCCCGGCAGCACAGAAATGCCAAAGGCAGATGAGAAGCAGCTGCTGCATTCCTAAATCTCTGCCCCTCCACAAACAGCTCCCAGCACACAAGCAGATGCAGCTGCCCCCCAGGCTCGGCCTCCGTGGTCATTGTGAAAGCTCTGGTCCAACAAGATGAAACTCTCCCCTTGTATATTTTTCACTATATCGTGATCTTCAAAGGCATTTTAAAAATCCACCCAGAGCTCACAGCAGCCTTCTGTAAAGAATGGTTGGAAAACCCCCAAACTGCCACAAATAGCAAAAAGAACAAAAGAATATAATGAGCTGCAGTGACTCAGATCCCCAGGAAGTTTATTTCAAGACCGCCAGTAAAACTGGAGGACCCTGATCATGGGGAGGATATACCCGTGCACAAATACCTCTGGATCAGAAGCTATGCTGGCCTGGATACAATAGCAGTTGTACAAAATTGTATTCACTGGCCTAGGATCTGCCTCTCTCCTGCCCATCCCTTCACATGAAGAACACCTTTCACACAGGAGAACAGAGCTTTCAGAGGAAAAATCCAAACAAATCAACCCACAGCCAGTGTCAAGGCCTGAAATCAAGCAGCAAGCCTAAATCCACATCTGTTGGGTAAACTCTGGTTCCAGGAACCATTTCCCTGGTTTAAGAGCAAGGCAAACTAAGTAGGTACTGGGCTGTGCACAGCACACTCACTTATGGGCCACAACCTGCACACACAGGACCCAGAGCAGGAACTGGGCTCTTGATGAAAATGATATCATGGAAGCATAGAGAGCAGTTGTTTCTGAGACAGTAAGAGCTGACAGTAAGTTCTGAGCCAGCTAAAAATGTTGTGTCCAGTCCTGCCACAGAATACACATGTGACACTGGCTGTCTTGTACTGTGTGATACCTTCTATTTTTAAAATATCTCTGTCTGATCTATAAAAATCATCAACATACCAAGGCAGGATATGATCTAAAATGTGTCTGTGCACGTCACTCTTCCTCCCTGTGCCCCAGGTAACCACAGAACCTTGAGCTTGGAATGCTTGTTACCACAGTTATTCCCACTGGCAGTGCTCTGACTGGAGATAAGCAGTCATAATGTGTTCTTCTGATGTACAGGGTGTTCTGAATGGTCAGCAGAACGCTGTGCTGATACACAGCTTTTCTAGAATAGCACTAGGCATCAAAATGCTGGTTCAGGAAATCTGAGCATGAGTTCAATTTTAGAAAGCAGCTCTAAAAGCAGTGCCTCCTCACACAACACGTCTGTCAGTGAGTTCCAGAGCTATTTTTTTGACAAGGATAAATTGGGGGGGCCTATCTTCTGCTCCTGTCAGTGCTGTGAAAATCTTTGGGAGAGAGTCAAATGTCACCTTCTGCCAAACAGTTTGCAAATGTGTAGTTCTGTCACAGAAGATATTAAGGGAATCACCCAGGATATCACAACAACTTCGTAAGCCATCTGGGAGAAAATTTAACTCCCTGAGACGTGGCAATGGCTTTCTGCAGAGGAGCTGTGCTGTCACCATGGAATAGGTGTGGTGTTTCCACAGGGGAGACAGCTTCTCTTGTGAAAACATCCCTCCAGATTGTAGCAGCCCCAGCCACACCTTGTCCTGTCCCCAGCTTGTCCTGCCTTTGCACCTCAGAGGCTGCTCTGCTTTGTACAGAGGTGAGCAGACCTGGACCCAGCAGCTTTGCTGCAAAACCATTGAGTGTCTTGGGTGGCAGTGCCAGCTGTCCCCAGCAGTGCCCATTCTGTCACCATCTATTGAAACTGGGGCTGTGGGGTGTGGGGGGTACCCCTCTGTCCATGGCCCAGCTGGTAAAAACCACCTGGGGCAGTTTCTTTATCTCTTCCACAACCCATCCTCATCCAGGACAGATCTTCTGCTCATGGCCCACTGAGTGTCCCTGAGAAAATTCCAGCATCCCACTGGGAAATGCTGCACCCAGGGGAGGAGCCAAGCATTCCTACCTGGATCCAATCTGGGATTTGGGACACCAAGGCAGCCTTTGCCACTGCATTCTCAGAGCAAGGCCAGGCCCATCCATCACCACTGCACCTTCAGAGGAAACCTGCACCTTTCTGCAGGATCCCTGCTCCAGCAGAGCCACCTCTGCCACTGCAGGAGGGCTGCAGCCACCATGGAATGGCCCTGCCACCAACCCCTGACCCACAGGGGGGCAGCTTGGGTTCTGACTCTGGCACTGGGGTTGGGGTTTTGTATTACTGCATTTTTATTTTAATTCTCTAATAAAGCACTGTTATTCCTGTTCCCATATCTTTGCCTTATAGCCCCTTAATTTCAAAATTATAATGATTCAGAAGGAGGGGGTTTCCATTCTCCATTCCAAGGGAGGCTCCTGCCTTCCTTAGCAGACACCTGGCATTCAAACCAGGACACTGAGCTATAGAGGAGCTACAGCAGCAAGGAGCTCCTTTAAGAGCCTCTCTTGCTCAAGTCAGTCCTGTTAGAAAGAAGTGAGCAAACCATCGACCCACAGCACACCTCCAGGTGCAGCAGACTGGACTCAGCTAAAAATGTTGTGTGAAGTACCTAAGTGGGCCTGCCTTGTCCCAGGACAAGCTCTGTGAACAGGTAAACTGTTTACCTGTGCTGAAACTTTGTTCAACCCTGCCAGCTGCAGCAGCTCAGGAAGCATTGACTGTGCTTGTGGGGACAGGCTGAGCAGGCACTAATGAATTGAAGAAAAAATGGTCAGGGGAATCTCCCACTTGCAAGTGTCTCACTACAGTTTGGAGCAGCATTGTCCCTGGCAAGCAGCCCACCTGCCACCAGATCACTCCAAATCCCCACCTGTGAGATCCTTGACACTATTTTCTCACTTGCAGCAGTCCTGGCACCATCACAGCACAACTCAGCTTTTGTACTGTGGTCATCTAAAATGTTTCACTCTCCCTCAGCTGAGAGAACAACCCCAAGATACAAGTTTTTGTGCCTGAAGGCCCCAAGTCATGGTGCTGCTCCAAATCAATGCACCATCTTTACTTCTGTATGGGAACAAAGAGCCAGTTGTGTCCCTAGAGAATTCTTCTGTATCTTGCATTAACACACAGTTAAAATACTAATTTATCCTGATTAACAATTTATAATCAAGAGGAATGCCTTCACAGTCCCAGGAGCTGCACTGCCACATCAGGGGCAGCCCAATCAGGCTCACTCTGTGCTGTACAGCCTGTGGGACACGAGGCAGGCCAGGAGGGCCAGCCCTACAGGCACAAGTGACTATTGCAGAGCCCTGGCTACTGACCCTGAGGTGCACC
>VYXF01001218.1:80146-92773 GCA_013397295.1 Polioptila caerulea
TTTCTGTGGCTCCCGGGGCTCTGCCCGTGGCTCCCTGGGCCCTGCCCGTGGCTCCCTGGGCCCTGTCTGTGGCTCCCTGGGCCCTGCCGTACCCCTTGGCAGGAAATAAATTCACTTAACACCTATTTTGTGCATGGCTCCCACTGAATTACCACGCTTTTAGTTATTTGTTGCTAAGATATTGCAATTTTGTTTCAATAGAAAAAACCAAACCAGCAGGAATGAGTTAAAAGCTACAGCTGCCTTTGGAAAGGGAATCTCACCAGACAGTGCAGGTATCAGAAAGCAATTTAATGTTTTCAAGTAGGCTTTTATCCTTTTAAAGTCTTACATCTTTCTGCATCCCGTTGTTAATGCAGTAACTCACACTGTGAGGCTGCTGTTTACAATTTATTTTCTTAACATATTAAATGAAGTGTCTGAAATTAGCTTCTAAATTAGTTTTGATAGAGAATTTTTTTTATATTATCAATATATTTCAGCATATTCCATAGCACAAAATTTTCTTGTTATTTTGACTATTATCCCTAAGATAATTTGTAAAAGATACAGAGGTGTGACTTGATTAAACACATTCAAATGGCTAAGATTCATTTGCACTTAATTTCATTAAAGAAAATAGCTGGTAGATATTAATTAGAATATCTACTACATTCTATTGTTTAATTCAAAGATCATCCTTTATCTGAACGCATTTGCTTTTGGCATCAAAGCACAAATCCTACAGAGTAACTTAAATTCCAATCACAGATGAACTACAGTACTGTCCTTGCAGTTGTAATTTTGCAACATTCAGCATAAATATAAAAGTAAAAGAACCAATTACTCATTCCTACAGAATGGGGAGTGCAAAAGATCTGCTGGGAGAGAACACAAGTCGGGAACCCCCTGAAACAGCTCAATCAAATGGCTGCTTAAAGATTTGCCCCTCTGCAAGAATTTACAGGCACCTCTGGCCACAGATTTTCTAGAGATCAGTCACCATTCAGGCATGTTCAAACTCTTCATTTCTACAGTTACACAGCAGCAGCCTATGGAGAGAAGGGCAAGCAGATCAGAGGGAGTTCTGATGCCAGACCCTTGGCTAGAGGCAGGATACCCAAGGTATCAGAAGCAGGTCTGTGGAGAGTTAAGTCAACCCCGAATCCTCACAAAAATCCCTGTCTGTTGTACTGTCACCCTACAGCAGGGCCCTTACTCCTACAGCTTTCTATCTCTAATCCTATTTACTTCACCTCCAGCACAGGAGGTGAAACTATTTGTGAACAACCTGGGGATGTGCAGCTCTGGGCCTCTCTCTCCCAAGTTCCACCAATGGTACAGACCTTCTGCAGAGCTCACTGAGCAAAGCACTGAAGGGATATCAGGAGCTGTTCTACAGAACAGAGAGCCACAACACCCACAGCAGCTGTAATCAAATCCCACACACCCGAATTTCCTGCACACAGCCAGCTGAGAACGTGTCCACAGGGCTGTGACAGAGCTCCCCTCGTCGTGTATGATCACTAAACCAAAGGAGGAGTTAAACCAGGGTTTGACCAGGCCAGCAGTCATGACCAGCTCTAGGCAATACCCACTTCAGGTGACTTGGCAGCTGCTTGAAGGTCACTAGGTTGTTTCAGCTGCTGCATGGCCAGGAAGTGAGAATAACAACATGCAACTGGGAGGCAGCAGTACAAGGACGGCTGAACTGGGGGAAGAGCTGGCTACTCACTCTGGCTTTTCCAATGGAGGGAGCTTTCAACCTGCCACTTCCTTTGGGCTAGAGATAACTTCTAAGCTACTGTATGCAGTCTTCCCAGTTCCCATCAGTTCCCTTTACAGATCTGTAATCTGTCTTTTCCACCTCAAATCCTTCCCTCTCTGCATCTCAGTTTCCTCCTCCCCATCATGGAAGAAACAGAACCAGGACAGCCTGTCCATACCACACCACTACTGATCCCCATTTCCAGCCCAAACCTTTTGGCCCTGCACTGACTGACTCTCTCCAGTGTGCCACCAAAGAGAGATGAGAATGGTCTGCAGAAGGGAAGGAAGGAAGGAGCATGGGCCAAAATTCCCCATGTGAGGTCTTAGCAGCAGGCAGAGAGGCAGCAGGGAGTCAGAGGACCTGGAGGCTCCTTCTGTGCTGGTGCATCTTTATGCTTGTGAGCCACTGCTAAAGGCTGCTGCAAACATCTGCATCAGGACAGCATTTTGTACAAAGGCCTCAGCCCGAAGAAACGAAGGGTTTAATGCACCCTGAATAATAACAGTCAAAAAGAGTTTCATGATGTATGTTTTACAAAATGTTATTTTTACAGACCTTAATGAATACGCTCTGGTCACCTTTTTCTTGGTGCCCAATAATTTGCTAGAGTGGTTAAGATCCAGCAAAAAATTAGTGTCCAAAGTTCCCATCAACATCAGCATGAGAAGGGACCCAGCCCATTGCTGGAGCATCTCCTTGGTGAAACCATAACATCACAAACCACATCAAACCTGACTCACATCTAGTGACAATGCAGCAATTCTAATGAAAAATGTGATTAGAAAATTATCCCCTTCGTGGTAACGAATGTGGCAGAACTGGTGAGGGAGTTATCAAGCCCCTCCACACCACAGGGAAGGTAGGTCCTCTGCCCAAACTTAACCATCCCATGGAATAATGCACACACTTCACCAAAGAATCAGCTTGAGCTGATATTTTCACAGATAATTTCACAGCAATAAGAAAATCACATTGATTAGAGCCCAACACCATTTTCTAGACAATAATATTCACATTTGCTTAATACCAACTGTGCTACTTAATTGTCAGGGAGCATAATTTTCTACAGCTAAACTGTAACCACTGCAAGGCATCCACAGCATCCAACAACCTGGCAGCACCTTCTGCTGCTCACTGATGGTGGAAACAGGGCCAGGTTACTCACACCATCTGCTGCTGAGGGGAACCAGGCACTGGGGACTGCTGGGTGAAAGCCCCATTAGACAGAAGATGTGCAATGTAGATGGAAGTAAATAAATTTAAAAATAATCAGAGTGGAAAATAGAAGTCAAGGGAAATCTTCCCTCCAAATTCAAGATCTTTCACGTCCCACAGAATAGTCCCTGGGTTATTAACAAAGCATTAATTTTGGGTACTTGTGGTCCTTTTTACTCTGTTTGGGATTGCCAACAATAGTTGCCAGCACTGAGAAACCAGCTCTGACTAGAGCTGACTGCGAATTCAGAAGTGGTTTTGGTTTCTCATCAGATTAAAACCAAAGTAATCAGAAGCCCAGGAAAGCAAATAGCCTGAAGCCTTGCGTTTTCGGTCAGACTGGAACCTCAGTTTGCCCTGTCATGCAGAGGACACCTAAGTCAGCAGTTACTCTCCCCATCTCTCCTGTGTATAATAACATCTCTTGCTGCTTTAAGTAATCAGACGGAATAAATTAAATTATGTGGGCTTTGGTGAAAGACATCCCTACTCTTCTCCTGAGCAACTTTCCCATGTAGGTTAGTGTCGCTGTGGGTCACTCACAAGGACACACAGGACACGTTCTCAAGAGAAGGCTGAAAAGGCTTTATTAATTATCTGACTCCATATTTACAGTATTTCCATATAGACCATGGATTGGAGGAGAAGCTGGACACCTCTCCCATCCCACTGGTCAAGGCAATTGTCCATCAGTCGCTTTCCACTCCCAAGAGAAGGAATTTCCAGCAACCTTGTCTTAACATAAACAAGCTTCTAATTATAGCATCAGTTCATGGGAAACAAACTAGAAGCTACGAAAACATTGAGTTAGAAAGTGCATCAGAAACTTGGAAGAATCAGAGCGGCAGGTTAGCCCAGTGCTAGCTACCCTTTCCCTCGTGGCAGGGACAAAGCACTGCTTCTCCATGGGAACAGCACAGTCAAGCTTCACCATCTTCAGTAGCAATAAAATTCTGCTGTTCCACATCAAAAAGTCAACTCAGCCAGAGCCACTTCACCCCAGCTGGTGCTCAGAAAGGCCCATCTCCTATAGCCAGGCCTTGGGACAGTGGGGACAGGTTGGAGCTGTGCTTGCCCATGAACTGAATGGGACCCTTTCCAGCAGCATCATCTGCTCATGCCCGTGCAGTCTCTCTCAAGCCCTTCTAATCAGAATAAGATAACAGGCATTTTAATTTGGGCCTAAGAAACTTGGCTGCTGGCTTCATTTACAGTCTCTATCAAAGATACAAATAGCACATATAATGCAACTTAGTAGCTTGCCTGTCTTCCATGCCAACCCTCAGCACAGAATAAATGTTTTGATGGAATAATAAACCTCTCAAAATCTGAGCTGATAATGGACAGTCACGTTAGATGCTTAAATTATAGCAGCATGAACAGCCTTGCAATAATCAACCTTGCAACTGCCAAAATGTTTTCATTGTTCATTAACTGGAACCTTTTTTGCATTGCTAATCCTAATGAGCTGCCATTCTCATTACCATTCCCAGCACTGTCTGTAGCACATCTCTAGATTTCTTTTCCACCCAAACATACAATCTTATTCAACTGCCTGTTAATGCACTAAAGGCACAGAAATGGCTGCTTTAATGCAGCTCTAATAAATCTACAGTGCAAGCACCTTGAGGGGAAAGTTCAGTTCCGTCTTCGAGAACTTTTGCTTAAGTAGAAAAACAGAAGGTCTTTTATGGAAGAGACCATATAATAGAGTTTAAGTTCCAAATCCAAAATCCATTGAAGTTAATGTGAATCTTTCCATCGATTTCTGTATACACTGAACTGTTTTAACTCCCTCCCTTCCTCTTCTGCTCCTCCCCAAGCATCAATAAGTGAATCCACTGCAGAGATAGTGAATTTTCTTGCAGGGAACACAACTGATGTCTGTATAGGGAAGGATCATTACTCTAATGTACTGAGTTACCAATGCCATTTCCTCTACTCTGACTCCACAGTGGCAGAGGTCAAAGATTTCATTCATCCAGCAATCCTTCCCAGACCACAAGATAGATCAATTCTTTGCTAAATTTATCTAATTTTTTGCACAAAATTTACCCCAGACTCTGAAGAGTTGCACTTCACCCCTCGATCTGCACCTTGTTTGCAAGAAGGAGCCACTGGCTTACGTAGCATCCATTTTCTGTGGAGGAAAATATGCAGAAAGCATCTTCAGGAGCAACAGGCCCCAGTTCCAGATGTAAGCAGCTTATTCATTGAGGGAGAGCAGAAAATAGAGACTTCCACTTCACACTCGGTTGAGCATTTAAAAAAAAAGTCAGCAACTTGTTAATGGTGGGCAGTTCACTCACATAGCCATGGGAGAAGTTTTTGAAGGAAAAGCCAGATGTGGAGCCTGGTTTATTTGCAGTGTGACCCTCTTGTTTTTAAGCATAAGAGCCCCAACCAGAGGATGTTAACAAAGTATTAGGCATCATCTTCAAGCAATTTCAGCCTTGAACCACTGATTTGTTCCAGAGAGACAGTTGTTTCCTCCAGCTGGGAAGCAGGGAATATTTTTCTCTCCCCTTCTCAAAAGAGACCACATCTGCAGAGAATATCACATATGAAGATATGTGATAAGAATATCACATATTCTTGTTCAGTAGGAATTGTTCAGATGGAGCATTTTCTAAGTTGTTCTTATGACAAAAGGTTTCAACATTAAAATAGTTCCAAATGGGTGTAAAAGCTCTGAGTTCTCAAATGAAGCTGAAGCAAACACATAGAAATAACATTGCAGTTTCTGTTCCATATAAATTCATAACCAACTAAATACTTATTCCACCCTGACAAAGTATTTCCACACTGACAAAGGCTCTGAACACATTAATTAAAGAGGAGTTTTGTATGTGAAGACAGCTAAGCTGTCTTTCACCAAAGCCCACATAATTTAATTTATTCCGTCTGATTACTTAAAGCAGCAAGAGATGTTATTATACACAGGCACAGAATAATTTTTAGTTCTTGTCCTTACTTCTCTCATCTCCATGGATCAACTAAAGTGTTTCTTTATAGTTTCCAATGTACAATTCTTGAAGTAATGCACACACTGAGTAGCATTCATTCCCTTGAGACACTGCCCCTGGGAAATCAAATAGCAGGCTCCAGGGAGAGAAGGGTGAAAGGTGGGTGTAAAATATACCTTTCTTAAAAAAACCTCTTAAAAACATTCTTTTTAGGCTGCAAAACAAGCCACTAGCTTATGAAATAGCTGTTTTCAGGAAATCAGTGGGCTGAACTTGGACTCAGAAACAAAAATTTCTGTTACAAGAATTGCCACCCGAAAGCAGCTCAGGAAGAGCAGCACTAAGGATTTCTTCCACACAGGTCACCTCCAACCTGTATAAACCTCTTAAGTGCCAAGACTGAAGGCAAATCTTTTGAAAAGAGAATTGCACTTCTAAGTTGGATAAAGAGAAAATAATTCCCATATGTAACTCAGTATGACTAAACCAGAAGTCTCATAGAAAGTCCCATAAAAACTCACCCCAAATTCTCACCAAATCCCAGAGCGTTGTATCAGACATTTTGGCACTGAAACTAATTCAAAATTCTAAAACCCCATCCACCTATTTTAGTACTTCTCTACTATCATGGTATGAGGAAACAGCAGAAGATATTTTTCTAGAAAATTCTCTGCCAAGGTCCAAAGGACTGGTGGTGACCCAGGCTCTTAGACTTTGAAGCATCCCTGCCTTTGTGCCACAATTTTAAGTTCCTTAGCATAGACTCTATAACCTAAAATCTAACAGATTTTCCCTCATTTTACTGTAAAACCTCAAAAAAGCAGCAAAGCTGGTTTTGAACTAGTCCGAAGGCAGACCCTTGAGACAAGGCTAAAACTTGCATCAAAGAGAATTTTCAAGCAGCCTCAAAAGCACATGTAGAGAGTGGTTTATATTCTCTTCCCCAGAGATCTTTTAGCTTAAACAGGCAAGACTAGGGTCTGACTTTGATTTGGCCAAGGCCAGACAGACATTAAACACAACTTTCAAGAATTAATGCCTCTGAAATTCATTACTAGAATGTATGGGATTCTCCAAGGCCCAAAGATATTCCATAGCATGGTTCAATTTCAGAACAGCTTCCATGCAGGCACAACTGCTTTTATTATGCAAACTTGATAACATGTTTGTAACAGGACTAAATATTCCTGACAGAGCAATATTGTAAGTATGTAATAATAAGGAAGTACAGTTAAGAATCCTACACATAAGCAAAAAATGCTGCCATATCCAGGCTGCACTCCACCCCTGTAGCCAGTTAGATTGAAATTTAAGTGAGGGCAAAACTCATCCTTAGCCATGCACTCAGTGACAGCTGTCTCCTAGAATGGCTTGGGATGGAAGGGATCTTAAAGATGATCTTGTTCCAGCTGCCTGCCATGGCTGGGGTGTCTCCTCCTCCCCTGGCCCGCTGGTCACCCTTCTCTTGGTGCAGCCCAGGACACGGTGGCTTTCTGAGCTGCAGGCACTCACTGCTGGCTCGTGTCCAGCTTCTCACCCACCAGCACCCCCGTGTCCTTCTCCAGGGCTGCTCTCAGGCCATTCTCCACCCAGCCTGCAAACGTGCCTGGGGTTGCCCTGACCCAGGAGCAGCACCTCACCCTGGGCCTCGTTGGGCTTTGTGAGCTTGGCACAGGCTCACCTCTGCTGCCTCTGGATGCCATCCCTCCCCTCCTCTGTGTCAACTGCACCACACAGCTTTTCCTTTCTTTCCTTAAACCAGCTCCTTCAATGAAAACTCAGAGAACTAAGAACAGAAAATCTGTGGGCGTTTCATCTGTACTGTCAAGGGTAGACAAAGCCTGGCCACGCTGCCACAAAAAAATCTACTCAGTGAAGCAGACGGTTCCATCTCAGTGAAACTCAGCTGATTATAGGCTTGAATAAACCCTGTAATAACAGAGTTGTATGACAAGCAGAGGGTAGGCCAGGCAGAGACTACCTTGACCTTCACTAACCAGAATCCAATAGGCAATTATCCATCCTTTTCTGCTCATCCGATGCAATCACTTAGGGAAGAGAGAGGACAAGCACTGATGAGGTATCTCTTACAAAATCTGGCCATCAAACTCCAGGAGAGCACCCACAGAAGAGGGAGAAAAATGACTCCAAATTGAGATTGAGACAGTTTGAACTAGCATTATACCACCAAAAAAAACCCAGCAAAAAAACCCCTCATAGCTCTAAAACCTTCTACTAGCTCCAAGATAAGTGATATGCCTGACAGACAAATGAGAGTTGAAAAGATTGCCTGATGTGCAGCAGGCTGAGAAGAAAAAAATCAAAACCTCTGTTTAACAGAAGTCAGGCTGATCCCTGGGTGCTCCTGTGAAGGAAATCAGACCACTCCATCCCCATATTTTCTCCCCTTCCCTTCTATGTGCCAGCTACATGTTGCACTCAGAAAAAGTACCTGGCATGAGAAGAGCTTTTAAAAAGCAGTAATTTAAACTCCTTATTAGGAGGCTATTTTTTGTTTTTTTGTTTCACAATGTGAATTCCATATGTTAGAGTATAATGAACCCTGAGGTAACTGCTGACTGTGGAAGGCATCCTTTCCTGGCCTTGACTTTGGTTAACACGGATGCTAGTGAGCTGCACAGAGCTTCAGGAGGATCCAGAGATAAAAATGTTCCTGCCTTACTTCAGGTAAAGATAAGAGCACCACAAGGTACCAGGGGTGCTTTCCCTGCTTTCCCAGGAGAGAGGATCCAGGCAGCTGCTGCTGGAACAGGGCACTCTGGGTTCTCCAGGGGATCTCCTGCACAGCAGGAAGCATTCAGAGCTGTTCCTGTGTGTTTCCTTACAGCCCTTTGCACATGCCTTGGTTTGTAAGGAACTGCTTGGAGCAACCCTTTACATCCACCAAGACAAGAGAGACAGCAATTTTCAACTTTTGTTCTTATCCACATCCCTCGAAAGAGAGTGGGAAATTCAATTTGTATTACACATTTCTGTCTAAGCCTGAAAAATCTGTAGCTTACATTCCACACAAGTACCACCAGGAATGCTGCTGCCATGTCAAGGGACAGTTTGAGGTTGCCACGGTGCAAAGTCTGATGCTGGGGGAGCCTCTCTCTAACCAGCCAGAAGCACACATGCAGGAATACTGCCAGTGTTTGTCCTAAGTTTCCCAGAGATTTTTCCAAGTAATTTCCTGCTTCAATAAGCCTGACACGAGAAGAAACCCCTGTCAAGTAATTAATCCAGGTCCTGGGTGCTCAGGTTTAAGCCTGTAGCCAGCACAGGCAATGGATCCTTTCTGCACTTGAACCAGCTCTCAGAAGTGGGGAGCATTCCAGGACGAGCAGCCCTGGACACTTCTGATTCAAACACCAACTTCACTGCTGGTAATCTGCTGTGTCTGGCTCCTGCAAGCAGGCTGCACTTGGATTCCTCAGATAAAACATTTCACCTCCCCACCATATTGGAAATCCAGCCATTTTCTATGGCACAGCAGCACAAGCAAAATTGGCAATTACACCCATGTCCTGTTTATCATACAAACATAACCCCTAAGATCTGCAGTCGAGAAAGGAACATTTTGTTTCCCGTGTGGAGATGGCAAGCATATCATTAGACAATTTACTGCTATTGACAGATACATTGTGTATTAATCTTCTGCTAAAAACATTGAAATGCACACTGACAAAATAAAGGAGAAATCCTGCCAGCTCTTGAAATAGGTGTTTCATCCACATTATTTAGACAATAATTCATATCACAGTTGGAGAGTGAACACTAATTTGTGAATTTAAGCATAGATTTCCCTTGCCATTTTATTCAGCAAAATGTTTTGTTATTGGAACATTAACAGAGGGAAAGAAAGAAAGAAAAAAGAAACAATCATTTAAATAAAATTGGGACAGAGTGTGCAAAATGGGATTGCCTAAATGCAGCATATGTTGTAGGCTTCATTCTGACATATTTTGAGGTTTATTCCTCAATAATTCTTTAGATAGAATGGTATGACCTCATTAAAAGGGTAAACTGGAGAGATGTGACTTTTTTCTAGATATGTCAGCAGCATAACTAAAACCAGCACAGACTTATTACTTTTTAAAATAAAGTTTATAAGCTCTCCTATCCCGTACATGGAATTTCAAAGAAGAAACCAAGCACACAGCAAAACACAATGTGATATTTAATTGAGAGTATTGGCAAAGGATATCTTCAGGGTCTTCATGAGCACTCAGCAACCAGTGAGATCACACAAATCTCTGCAGAAATACAGAAGCCAGAATGCAAAATATTTGCCTTCTATACAACTTGAAAGCAAAACTCTGTCGTGTTTTTCACCATAGGAAATGGCTTTTCAAGCTGAAATCCTCACTCAATTAGCAAGTAGCTGATGCAGGTGAAGGCAGGTTTCAGTCAGCCAGTTAAGCTCACCCTTGGGTGAGGCTCAGCAGCCTCCAGCTTGTGAAGTTCATGAAACAGCAGAGGTTCCACCCAAGGAAGTGTTCTATGTATGTATTGTATTGGTGTCTAACGTGGGCAAAGAGGAAAGACAGTGTTAGAGGAGGAATAATGAGTTATTCAGAATTACATGACACAGTCACACATGGAAATAGCAAATATCTTCTCTCCCCACGTGGAAAAATTGGTTGGTTCTTTTCTCTATTTTAAATTGCTAACCTTTAGCTAACAGGTTACCTAGCTGTATCTTTCACAGGTTTCTCTTTTGGTGATATCAATTACTACACATTATCTTCCCTAGAGTAAAAAAAAAGGTAATTGAACTCGTAATAAAAATCTTATAAGTACAAATGAATAAGTTATTCTTTCTCATTCCATGGCGAGAACAGAGAGGCCTTGCAGGCCAGTGATGAGAAACTTGAACTTTCTCTTAAAATTCCTCTTTATTTTTGGCTCATCTTACCGAGTTACCTGCCCTCTTTCACTCTGATTCCTTTTTTTTTTCTTTTTTAGGCAGAAGTTGATTAATCTGTACAGCTACCAGAAAATCCTTTTTAATTCCTACACACTCTTTATAAGAAAACCATTACATCTACTGTTTAGATTTTTCATGTAAGTGATAACAGCATCAGGTCATGGCTGTATGAGCAGTTTCTGGGCCCACATATCCATTCTCTCTAGGTCTGAGTGAATGCTAAAGTGAGTTTATAACCAGCACACTGAGATTCAAGCCTTTCTACATTGCCCTCAGTTTGATACAGAACCAACCAAAAAAAAATCCAAGTAAAAAAACTGCTGGAACTCAAAAATTTGCAAAGGGTAAGAGTCCTCTTCTCACTTTCCTCGTTTAAGGCTACACAGCAGAAGATGCACAATTTTTCATAGTGGAAGAAACCCCATGTGTGTTGCTACATTAGGTACAACACTTTGAGAAGGCATGGAAAACTTTATGCCTCTGGAAAATGTTGACTAGTAAATACAGATCTTTAGGCAATGCAAACACCAGTGAGGAGAGCAGGGCTCCCATCACAGCAGCCACACGTGCACATAATGAGAACAGAACAGAATGTGCATGTACAGAGAACAGAACAGAATTCACAGATCAAATTGAACTGCTTCCCATGTTTACAGCCCTGGGCACCAAGACAGAGCTGGAAGCAATTGTGTTTGTGTTAGCAAGTTTTTGACTTTGGAGGGCTTGAGAAAGCCTCAAATTCTAATGCACAAGGATAAGGAACAAGCATTAGCTTTAGAAAGTCATGTTGGATGTCAAAAGTGACGTGCACTGACCTAAACCTTTAGGCAGCAGCATATATCTGAAAATAAATCAACACCAATCCAATTTACACCAAAGTTATGATGAACCCTCTCAACATCAGCCAGGCAAGCAAGAATCCCTTCCAGAACCAGGGAAGCCACACCTTTCCTTGAGCACAATTTGCTCGCAAGCATTGCAAATGCAGAAAAAACATCAAAGGTGGACAAAGAACAAGCTTGGAGGAAAAAGGTGCAAATAAATTCTATCCATCAGTCTGGAGATACTTGATTATCTGGAATAAAGAACAGTTGTATTCTACGTAGCAATTCCTTAAAATCAACATGGAATAGACTTGTATGACTCAAAGTCATAATTTCTAATAGCAGAGCCTAAATGAGGCTGGGAAATTAAATTTGCTTGCGGTCAACACAGTTTTCTTCCATTAAAATCACAGTAGATTCAGATTCCTATGGAAATGTGCTAATTGGCACAGCATGGAGAACTGCAACTTCAAATACCACTGAATAAAACCTACTCCACAAACTTGGTTTGCCTTTTTTCTTACTTCCAAATGCACCTCACAAAGCAAGCTTTGGTCACCACATTATCAGGAATAGTCAAGAGAACAGGAACTCCCACTGATTAAATAATGCTGGAGAAACATGACCAGAATGGGGAAAGGGGATTTGAAAGCAAGGTGTGAGAAAGCAAAAGCAATTTCAGGTGTAACAGCAACAGAGTTCTGTTTTAGAACAGCCTCAGTGGCCCAGCTGAATCACCTGCAGCACCAAATCTGGGCAGAGCTGATCTTACTGGGATGGGAAAAGGGAGGGGAAAAGGATGGGAAAAGGGATGGGAGAAGGGATGGGAAAAGGGATGGGAAAGGGGATGGGAAAAGGGATGGGAAAAGAGATGGGAAAAGGGATGGGAAAGGGATGAGGAAAGGGATGAAAAAGGGATGGGAAAAGGGTTGGGAACAG
>VYXF01001218.1:97534-107685 GCA_013397295.1 Polioptila caerulea
GAGAGGAGAGGAGAGGAGAGGAGAGGAGAGGAGAGGAGAGGAGAGGAGAGAGGAGCATTTTCTAACCCCACATTATTTGACAGAGAACAGGGATGGCTTGTCTCTACTCAGAGGAGTTTGCAGTGCTATGTTTGGCTTACCCACCATACTTTCCCACTCAAAACCAAACTGGAATTCCATAGGGAACATAACACAGCACTCTTGCCTCGGGCTTTTTCATCACCTAATTCCACAGCCATGCTTTAAAGGCTTCATTTGGAGGTCCTGCTCACCTTGAGATGCCAAAGGATTCACCCTCAAACACACATTATATCATGCCCAGATCTAACCCAGAAAGGTTCTGAGTACTGAGTAGCAGCACACTCAGAGCAGAAAAGAGGATGCTTTCAGCACAGCCCTCAGCACATGGACTGAACCCTTGCCCTTCAGGCAAACATGCACAAACATATTAGTGCTCCTAAATGGGCAACACTGAGTCAGCTGGCACAGCTGCCAAATCCCACTCCTGTTTGCTGTCTTTTGAAAGGGTGAGCTCCAGATCTATTTTGGTGTGAAGGACAATTTGCATTCCTCAGTTCAGCAGGTAGGAAGCAACAACGCCAACTTTCCAAACAATGTTCAAAGTGGAAATTTAACAGTCAACATGCTTCTGCTTCCTCAGGCTGTGTCTCCAGACTTTGAAGTGGTGATTACTTTTGCAAAACCTCATTTTATAGTCTTGCCAACAGATATCCACATAGATTGCAAATTAACTAGCACAGAAAGCTGTGACTGGGGTCCTCGTTAGCACACAGTCATTTCAGTGCTTCTCTCCAGCTTCCTAGATCATTACTTGAGCTCTGAACTAAATCCAGCATCATAATTAAACTACCTCTTTTAACTTGAGACCCTATAAAATTGCAGCCTAGTTTATTCTGCAATCTGCTTGTGCTTTGTGTTCTGACTGAAGCACAGGTTTGCTTTTTCTGAGACTTTATTATTGGAATTTTATTTTTACAACCCAAACAAAGCAGTGAAAAGTGGTTGATTTAATTTTTCATGGACTAAGCTGAGCTTTAGGCCTTCTTTGATTTTCAATGCCAAACATGGCAAGACTATCCTTCAGGATTTGCAGAGCCAACCTGACAGATATTTACTAGAGGAAGAGGAGGGAAGAGAAAGATCAAGTGCAAATACTAAATTCAGCACCTTTCCCTGTGTAGGGAACCTTAATTTAGATCTCCATTTTCTGCTAAAGGAGCACTCAAGGTTTTGACTCTTTAATCAGTCTGGAACCAAACCTCAAATTACATCACTGGGGTGAAAAAGAACAATCAAAAACAAGTAAGTATTTTATCAAACCCACATTTTCAGCAGCTGAACTGGAAATTGCCATCCTCCCACAGTGCCACAAAATTCTCTAACTGCTTTCAAGTCCTGATCAGCAAAACTCAAAACAAGGTTCAAATACCTGCCAAGGCAAGGCATTGCTGAGTCTGGGGCAGCAGTTCCAAAGTTTGTAGGTGCCTTTAGATTTCACATGAAATTCCTCCCTCTTGACAACCCACAAGGCAGCAACATTTACCCCAAAAAACAAACAGACAAAAAACCCCAAGCGAACAAAATAAAAACAAACAAACAAAAAACCCAAACAAACACCCNGTGGGGCAGCAGTTCCAAAGGTCTCACACAAGTTTGTAGGTGCCTTTAGATGAAATTCCTCCCTCTTGACAACCCACAAGGCAGCAACATTTACCCCAAAAAACAAACAGACAAAAAACCCCAAGCGAACAAAATAAAAACAAACAAACAAAAAACCCAAACAAACACCCCAACCTAAACCTGAGAAAAAGCTGGGCTTTGATCAATATTGAAATAATGCTTCCAGTGAGTCAGTGAAAATCCCTAACTTTTTAATCTAGCTAGGTATAAACCAACATGTTGAGTAGTTAGAAGATAAAAAGAGGAGGTTTTTAGAAAAAAACAAGTTTGGCCACATGCAGAGAAATGGTTTTGGACACTTCTGGGGCAAACAAAGGTTTGGCTCCTGCAGCAACTCTTTGTTGCTGCTTCCCATACTGTAGGTAGCAGATGGAAATTGAGCCAGGCATTAAAATGCTACCTAAGTCAGGATTTTATGCTTTCAGGCAGTGTCTCAATTAATCAAAGTTTTGCTATAAAATTCAAGCAGCAATGCTCAAAGCCAAGTCAAGTCATAAAATACAAGCTGATTAATTTCCCTCTAATTTGTATGATAATTAAAATTCTAACTTTTAATTCTGTTAATTGTCCTCCCATAAGGAGGTTGATTGGGCTTTGCTAATACATGCTGTGAAAATGCATTTCCCACAGGTCTGTCTTTGTTTCCTTTAAAATGCAATGCTTTTACATAATTATCCCTTAACTTCCAGAGATAAATGCAAGCTTATCTCTGGCCTGTTTTTGACACAAGTCCCCGTGTAACTTAAGCTGTGTCCATAAATCACATGCTCAAAGTCATTAGGTGTTTCATCAAAACATTGTGCCAGCGTGTGCTTCTCTGTGACTTCTAATGAGCAATTAAACTTGCCAAAGACAGAGGGGGGGGGAAATCTGGAGCAAAAAAAATACACACACATTGACTTCTCTCCTGGAAGTCAAATATCTCTGAACAGCAGACATCCTGCTTTCCTCTCCCCTTCTGCTTCCCCTAATCCCAACCAAGTGCATGTCAGGGCAGTCAGAGGAGAGCTGAGCAGAGCTGGCACCTGCACACAACCCTGCTGCTCACTGCAAAAGGAAGTTTAACTGGGAAAGCTGCAGTCAGCCCCCAGCTTGTGCATCTCTGCCTGGCTGTAAAATGAACTTCCCCTTTATCTGACAGACCTGAATGGAAAGTCTCACCAGTCCCTTCCCTGGGGCACAGCAGTTGTTGGGGTACCCAGACACCTGCCTGCCATGGATGAACACATTATGGCCATTGCAAGGAAGACACAAAAAATGTCCTCTGTGCACACTTTGTCTCTGCACACATTCCAAAGTTTTCCATAAACAAGGATTGAGATGAGGCTGTAAATCCATCACCAGTTGGACTCGGCCCTGCCTGGGTATCAGTGTCCATGCAGACTCTGAAGGAGTTCAGACTCTGCACCCCTTCCATGTGCCTTGAATTTCCTGGCTTTATTCTTCCCTAGCTTACACTTTTTCTGTATGAATGGGCATCACATCATAAGGACACAACATCCCAAAACCTCCCAAAGCTGTCTGGATTTCCACTGCCAGGACAGATGATTACACTTCTGTTCCCACCGTGTAACCACTTTGTAAAGCCCCTGATTTACAACTATTGAATTCCCAGCAGCACCAGCAGTGAAGCTGGGACTCAGGGGATGGATGACAGACATGGAAAAGCAGAGTCTAAGCCCTCCTTCCCCTCAGGAGCAGCAGGTGGCCCAGAGCTCTCCCCTGCTTTCTTAAACCTCATCAGCACCATGCCATCAACCTGTGTGGGAAAATGAGACATCTTTCAGGCCTGAACCCCTTACCTGGGACTTTTTCCACCTTCCAGAACTATTCCTTTGACAATGAAAAAGCTATTAAATCTTCTTTTCCATGGAGAATTTCACTTTCTAGACGCTGACTTACCCTTGAGTGAGTCCCCAATATCAAACCAAAGCCAAAATGTAAGAGTGGGCAGGGAAGCTCTGGCATGTATCACCCTGTGACTCAAACCCACACAGGAATGTGCTGGGTGTCCCACACTGATCATACAGCTGAAATCTTGGCAGATAAGACAAGAAAATCAATTGTAATTTCTTTGGCTGTTTTCTCATATATTCTCAACTTGTTAGCAGACATCTTTTTTTTTAGGAGAGCGGTTAATGAATATTTAATGCTGGCACACACTGCCAATTTTATCTGCCAGCTAATAAAAAAGCTGCTTGGTCATGGGTATAAGAGAAGAGGTCTATTTTAGCCTCTGTGGCTGGCTGGCTGTAATAAGAAGGATGACAATTTTAAATTGGGAGATTAATGGATAATTTGGAATCACTGTCATTCTGACACAGCCAGTGACCTTTTCAAATTGACAGATAACTCCATTTCACCCCAACCAGCTACAACAAGAGATTGTTTTAAACAATTGGACCTAAATGCCAGGCTTAAAGGAGGCCAGGCATAGGAATGTGGCAGGGCAGCTTATAAGTAAAATAGGCCTTCCACAGATTAATGGAATAGTTAGGAGGGCCATCCATCCAGCAGCTCCAATTCCCAGTTTTTAGCTACTGCAGCATTAGCAAGGTAAAAGGCACTGATGTCAGAAAGAAGAATGCTCAGTATTATCTTTTCCAGCAAGAAAAACAGTACAGCTGAAACATTGAACCTTCTAGGGTCTGTCCAAAATTATATTTTGAAAAGATATGAAATAGGTGAAAGGAAACTTCTGCAGACATCTGTACCCATCCTGTGATATTGGGCAGTATTGCTTCAGCAGTAACACACAGAGCCATAAATCACTTGTGACAAAAATAAAATAAAATAAAACCAGAAAAACTCATTTCCTGCTAGAGCCAAGTTTTGCTCGAGTTGTGAAATAATGGACCTTAAAAGTAAGTTATTGCTAACCATAGGAAAACTACTTTATGCAAAGCTGTGAGAACTATCTCTTTGTATGTTCTCTCCAGGAATCTTTCTCTGTTTGATTCCCAGTGTTCAAGCCCAGTCTCACAACATGATTTTGGAAGGGAAGTCACATTTATAAACAAAGAAGTAAGTTTTCTCTCAACAAACTAGATGTGCCATTGTGCAGTAAAGTACACAACATGAGAAGAAATTGATTCCAAGGGGTACTCTCACGTTAATTTAGAATTCTATTTTTAAAACTGTTCCTGTACAAAAGGCTTTGTTTGTACTTGCAGAGGTTTGCTAGGTGTGGATTAGCATTTCTTTTCAGTGGCAGATCAGCTGTCACCCACTGGCATAGACTCATTTTTTTAGGAAGATGAATGGGGTAGCACTTTAGGCCAGCAGCCCACCTTCCCAGTGACCACTGCTGGGAGATCCCCATTCCCAAATGTCTCCAGACTCTTACCCTCATTGTCAGAAATCGTTTCTGAGCAGTTATTTTAAAACACTGACAATTACTGGGCCATTTTCTAAACACAGGATATGTCACCAAGCCCTGCTCACGGGGCGAACTGAAAGATGGGGATGCTGCAAAGAAACACTCTCAGTTTCAGGAGATGGAAAAGCATGAGTGAGGCAGATGCAAAGGTCCTCCATGAGCTCCAAAGTCAGCAGTGGTCATCATCCATGACAGCTAATTCCAAATGAGGGCCCAAGTCCCAAAAGCAGCACGAGACACAACTCAGGACGCCATGCAGAACACTGTGCCCCCAAATAATCCTTATTTGGTTCAGTAGCATGGCTAAGGTGAGACCTTGGAGGGAGGAGCATATTTTAGATTCTCTGACAATTAGGCAAGACATAGCTCTTGAGAAATTCTGCTGGCTACTGCTGGCCCCTGAGAGTGACAGACACTGTAACACACTCCAAGGGCTAAAGCAGAACAGACTATTCCATTTGGAAGGGATTGGCAATGTCCAACTCCCTGATCGCTTCAGGGCTGGCCAAAAGTTGAAACTTGTAATTAAAGGCACTGTGCAAATGCCTCCTAAACAGTGACAGGCATGGAGAACTTGATGCCTTCAGTTTTAGCTTTTATGTGTTTTTAATTCTGTGCTGCTTTAGTGGGTAGTTTTAAGTTTCACATTAAATGCTACTGAGCTCTCCTCACAGAGCAGGGAGACAAAACAATTCCTTCACCAGCTCGATACCAAGGACAACTTTCAGGCCCAAGAAGTAAGAAGAAAAACCAGAAGGATGGAGCTTCATAAGCTGGAGCTATAATTGGACAATTAACTCCAATGTGCTGATGGGGCAGAACTTATAAAAGTGTGAGCCCTCGTGATCAGGTGTCCATTCTGTGCCCATTTTGGGTTCATCTTGGGTAGGGCCCAGCCAGGCTCTTGTGCAGCCCAGGTGTGCCCAGTGAGGCCTTTTAATAAATCCCAAATTATCCTCCTGCTCTGGCTGGGCTCTGCTCCAGCTCAGCCTCCAGAAGGGATCCCACTGACCACCTCTCCAGGAAGGCTGTTCCCCACTCTTCAATACAGAAATGCATCCTTGGGCCCAGTCTGAGCCATCCCCACACGTCCTGTCACTGGGTCTCAGGAGGAAGAGCTCAGCACCTCCCTCTCCTCTTCCCCAGGAGCCCTTAGAGAGCCATGAGCTGCCTCCTTCCCAGGGGCTGCTCAGAGCCCCCAGCCTGCCCCTGTGGCCAGCATTACTCTGCCCTGCAGAGGAAATAAGCTAAATGATCATAAGAAGGCAAAGCTGCCATAAATCACCCAAACCATCCTGACAGGAAAAAAAATAATGCCAGTAAACCTGCAATGAGATCAGCACCTAATTTTCCTAAAAGTCTTCAAAACCTGAGAATGGACATATGGAATACACGTAGCAGATTCTTAACTAGCTTTATAACATTTTGCCTGGCCCAAGCGTAATATTTGGTACCTTTAATCAGAGTTATGTGCAAGAAATTCTGCAATAAAACATGATAAATCCACTTCCATAATCCATTCTTTGTGAGCACATTGAGAAACACCACCTAACAGACTGAAATCCTTGTGCTTTTCCTGAATTATCACAGTATTTTCAAATTCCAGCATGATTTCAGGGCGTAGGAAATGTTTCATAGCCAAATAGGGGAGCATGGGGTAAATTCATCACCACGCTGTGATGAATGAGTTTCACATTCAATATGCACTAAATCTTGTGGGTAAGCTAGGGATGAGTAAGTGCAGCAATTGTTATGGATAACAGAAATCAGGAGATTCCAAATGCTTGATCAAGTGACAAGCCCTGCAGCACAGAGAGGAGTGAGCAGAAAGTTACACTGGAATCGAATCACACTGGGTCTCAAAAAAAAAAAAGAAATATCCCAGAGAGGAGAGATCACAGAAAACATCCTGAGCCACAGATTTTGGCATTGCTACTGCCAGAACTGAAGAGAAGCCACTGTTTTCTGCCAGAGCCCATCCTGCCTGCACACCTGGAAACAGAACAGGCACAAGAAAGGGCTGAAGCAGAGCAGCCAGGTTGATCATTTCAATATTTCAATACATGTTTTTAAATAACACTTTTCAGCAAATGCAAGACAGGTCATTCTGAAATTGGAAACAGTAGAAATTTACGATTTTCTTTTTACCCCACAACCAAAAGCAGGAAATTATCTTCAAATTTATAGTGCAAAACCAAAGAGGTGCATTTGTGACACACCAATGCTGTGCCACTAAAAAGTATTTATTCAAAGTCATACAACTTGAAAAAGGGCCACAACAGCCAAATTGCTTCTTTTAGGAATAGAGTGGTTTGAAGATAGTTGGCTGCTAGTAGATTACAGAATTACAACTTTGATTTTATATTAGCAAGACTGGAAAGTCTGCACTTTGCTGTTTCTGTAACACATTAGAGCATTTGTGCAATTTCAACTGAACTAATCTGGGACCCCATTTACCTCAAAATTTTGCATGAGAGTGCTACAGAATCAAAAGACCTCAGTTTGTGAAGATTCTTTCATTTGGTGGCGTCTGAAAATAATCCTGTCTCAAGCAGATTGGATTGCTTTGCAAGTTTCATTTTCTCTTGTTATCAAAATACCAAAACATATTTGAAGAGGAAAAACTGGAATGAGCCCTGCAGGCCAAAAAGATTCCACTTTATTTACAGAAGAAAAATGAAAAAGTAAAAAAAGAACGAACAAAAAAACCCCCCAAATCCACACAAACAGAAGAAAGCAAAGCAAACAAAGCAAACCCCCCCAAACTGGAGGATGCTGGTAATGCTGCCTGGCATCAAGCAGGCTCCCTCATGCTCAGGCACAGGGAAATTGTGTCACTGAGAGCAACTGCTCCCAAACCCCCATCCCTGCTCACAGGCCTCCAGCCCTGAGGTTTTAAAGGTCACAGAATTTATATTAGAGAATTATTTGATCTTGCTTTAGTACGGCCTTATCACGAATTCAACATTTGTTACAGAGAGGTTTTTTTCCTCCTAATTTGCATGAATCTCTCAGATCACTTGGGCTGAGGGGTGAAACAAACTCCTGCATTTTAAATCACAGCAATTTCCTCCACTTTCCCATTTCCACACCTTAGTGACCAAGAGCTGTTATAGATTTTGCAAAACCACTGCCTAGAAATTGAAATTTGGCATCCAAAACTAGATGAAGCTTGAATATTTTGGCTTTTGCCTAATTCTGTCTGTTGCCAGGACAGAGGAAAACCAGCACATAATAAAATTAGTCCCTGCCAAATTTAACAGCTCCTGTGAAAACAGCACTACATGAACTCAGCTGACAATGGGTTAATTCTGTACCACATCTCCTCAAGTGACACACTCAAACCTGACTGGTGGATGTGACAATTTTACTTCTAGGAGCTGTGTTAGTGTGCAACATCTCCTCCCCAGAAAAGCACAGATAAAAGACATCACCTCTTCCTTTCTTGATATAAAGAAAATGAGAGGTGAAGTGCATCACACTGCTAATCAAGCAGGGGCTTCCATACCCTTGACACACCTTTGTTATGTGAAGACAATTTCTGAGACAGTAAAAAAAAAATCGTTTAATACCATATTAAAGTCATGGAGTTAGATGCAAAATTAATTCAACTGAAAAAGCACCTAAGAAATCCTATGTTTATATTAAAGTACAGCAGCATTTTGAAAAAAAAATTAAACAAGAAAATAAAAAATGAATGTTTGGCTTTTTGGTAGTTTTTGAAAGCAGAGAACAATGAGAGTAATTTCAGATCTCCCTTTTCATAGAACATTACTGCATTTTAACTGAACCCAATCATTTACCATCCCAAGGGAAGGCAGTCCAGGATTTACTCATTTTTAATGAGAGTTCAGTAGTGAAGCATAGCTAAACAGCTTCTTGAGTAGTAGAGCAACTCACTAAATCTTAAGAGCATAATAAAATGTTTTACTAGAGAATTAAAAAGAAATTATACTATTTTACTTGCAAGAAATAACAAAACCAAAACAAAACAAAAACAACCCCAAAATAATAAAGTTGTTTCAAAACATGGTTTTCCTTTTGATATTTAATGGATATTTTTATTGCCATGCTGAATATAAACTCTCTAGATACATCCAACTCCATGTTCACTTATGTATTAATCAAAGGCAAAATTCCTTAACTAGAAATCCCAAAAAAGGAAAGGTTTTCAGCACTTCTGTATGGTATTTTAGCATGATATTCCAAAAGTAGCCCTTTTTCTATGTGACAAAATCCCTGTCGATTTAGGATTAAATATAAGCACAAAATTAATGACAGGGGCTTAACTGCTTCAGACATTATAATATTTGGTGTAAACTTTGGCCCTCAGACACAGCAAGCTTGCAAAGCTCTGAAAAGCAGCTGAAAATCTCACTCTCACTCTGAAAGGTGAATTAGGCAGTAATAAACTGCCATAAAACTCTCACGAGGTTCACTGGCCATTTTCCAGAGGGAAGCCAAGGCAATATCCTTGGGAGAGCAGTGTAGTAAAACGAAGAAGTCCAAGGAAAAGGAGGTCTTTTAAAATGCTGCCACTCCATCTGTAATCTTAAATATTAGCAAGGCTAATGCCCCTTTTTCTTGCTGAAAACCCAGGTCTGACACTCAGTCTGTCACCAAGGATTTATGTTCACAAGTGGCTCAGTGTTTTTCCTCTTGTCTAGAAACTTTTAATTTGCCTCCTGAATAAACCCAAAGCACAGCAGCTCAAACCTGGAGAATCCCACTAATCCCAGAGCACTGCCCCTCTGCTTGGAGGGACCAACTCACTCTTCTTCCCTGAGGGAGGAGGAACATGTCCTGCTTGGGACAGGCTGCTTTTATTGGGAAGGCAATCATGGGAACCCAGCTGAGCACCAGTAAATTCATACCCACTTCCCCACATCCCTGCAGGCTTCGTGTAACAACTCTGCTTTATTGCCAAGAACTTGTGGAGATGATGAGTGTGATAGATGGTGACTCGGTCAGGCCAAATTAATAAAGTTTCGAGAGCCAAATTAAAATAATAAAAAAATGACAGAATTTATTTTAACAAAAAAAATAAAATAGAAAAATAAATGACAGAATC
>VYXF01001218.1:112814-128447 GCA_013397295.1 Polioptila caerulea
TATTTTTTTCCTCTTTTGAACCAGTTGGGAGGAGGGGCGGTTCGGATTTGTTTTCTGGAGGGACTCCTCCCGGAGGTTTCTCCCCAAATTTACCCTAAACAAGAACAGTGGGGGAAATCAAAACAAACCAAAAACCCCAATCTCCACCCTTTTTTCTTTAACACTACTTCGAGAAGAACTGCACTATCACACAAAAATTAATTTCAAATAAGGAACAAAGAACTACTGTTGGAATCACTAGGACACCTGGTGCACATGCATATTTGGCATATTCCACCTGTTTTACAGAGGGAAAAGAGAGGGCTGATATTCCAGCCTGGGCAGAAGAGTGCATACTCTAGTGGCCACAGCCCAAACAACTTTTACCTGATAATCCAAAATAAAAAGCATTTCCATATTTGCATAAATGGACAAAAATTCAAATTCAAAAATTCAAAAATTCAAAACTTCAATGTCACAATCTTAAATTCCAACATTCACATCAGATTAACATCTGAATGTGATTAACAGAGCTAGAGTGCAGAGAGTTAACTTCTGGCAGCTCAAGAAATAATCAGGTCCACTACAGTGATATGACACAGATGCTAGAAATAAACCTGCATAATTTAGCAGCTATGTATTTTGAAGGCATCCCTTCCTACACCATTTATGCAACTACAGATTCAAGGAACCATTCTGAGCATATACACTACAATGGGAACACATGAAGAACAGCAGAATCAAATTCTAAACAAATAAACCCCAAGTAAAGCAGTTTATTGTGCCTGTTAACTTGAACATCTCAGTTCATCAGAGCAAAAGGTGGGATCAGCTTTCACTCCAAGAGATGTCCACAGTGTTTCAGTTCCAAAAAAAGTGGGGAAGTTACTAAAAATAACTAAAAATAGTCAACTGCACATTAATTCAGGAGAACACTGGACTTATGTTAAAGTATTTTTGCTGAGAACTGCCAGGGTAATACCTTGGAATGTAAAGATATGGGGCAAAGAATGGCTATGGGGAGGAAAAAAGGATGTAACAAAAAAGGGACAAACAATGACACAAATCAAAATGTAATAATAAAATAAAAATCACTGCAACAAAACACATCATCTAGTTGAGTTTCATAAAGTAAAAAAGAGCAGTTGCTGATAGCTTTCTTTACTTTCTACATTGAACCATTGAACAGAATCCAATCAAGAGCTCTGGAGTGAGTTCTTCAAAAGAACTCAGCAAATGACTCCCTTTTTCCCTCCAAGCCAGTGGGTGCTCTGGTACAGTTCTGGAGGAGCAGACTCAGAATGGATTTGGTAGCTGCACTCTAACATCTGTTTTCAACATGGGAAAATGATAATGTAACAAAAATTTCACCCTCTGACCTTCTAAACTAAAAATCAAATGCTCAGTAAAACTTTGAGTCATTCATAATAGCCAAGACAATTGTACCAAATAACCAAAAATGTGATACAGAATAGCATCACTAGAACTTCTCATGCTTGTGGCACCCAACCTGGGGGCTTCCACAAACACTAGATTTTATCAACAAATGAAAAATGAATAGATGCTTATAGCAGATGGTATTGGAGCTGTGCTTTGCTGGAAATACATTAATGCATGTCGTTCAATACAGCAGGGGAAGGGATGTGCTCATTCCATAGACAGAAACATTCCTTTCCTGCTCTGTAGAGCCTTTTGTCCTTTTACTCATAGGGAACACAAGAAATCCTGAAAAACCTGGCCTTTGTGCCCTCTGTGCACAGCTAATCCCAGACCTCTGCTTTGGATCAACTTGTCTGAGCTCACCCAAGACAGCCCACAGGACTTGTCCAAATTGCTTTTTGTTTAAACTTAAACAAATAGGTAGATTCTGCACTTTAGAGCTGCCAGAAATTAATATCATGTCAAAAATTTTAAGACTATTAAGTATGATTCTTTTAAAATTGTATGTAAAAGAAATCTCAGCCTAAATGTAATTCACGTTAATATGAATTAGCTGGATGCAGCAAACTTATTATTTTTTGCAAAAAGCACTTTTTTCACATGATCCCCACCAACTTCTGTAACATTTCAGGTCGTTTGCCAGCAGGGAGTAGAGACTTGAGGAGAACAGCAGTCCTGTGTCTGGGTAAACCAGTAAGAACTGGAAAAACCCCAAATAAACAAAACTTTACAACGAAGTGCATTGGATAGCAGGGCAGTTCCTCAGCATTGGTAGCTGTTTCCTCTTTGTGTTTGCACCTATACAGCCTATAAACTGTCTGCAAAGCTCCAGGGAGGAGTGACTGGTGTGGAAAAGAGGAGCTGCTTTGTGATGGAGAGTCTGTCTCTGTGCAGCACAGAATCTGAGGTCGGAGCCGTGGGGCTGTGCATGGCAGCTGCAGCTCCAGGACTGCAGATTATCCTCCCTGTGCAGCTCAACCCTTCCCTCATTAAACTGGACACTCTCCTCCTGTTTTTCTCCTGGCGTGTCCTGTCTTTAGTTAGAAGCATGTGTCAGGGTGATCCTAAGTCTTCAGTGATCTCCTACAGCATAAACACTCACACCTTCCATCTTTACAAGGTTCCTTGCAGTCACTTTTCAGCTCTTTAAAGCAAGAGAAGTGTGACAAATTATCACCACCTGCCTGCCAGGCAGGACCAAGCAGTTCATTCAGTGTGTCCTTACCAGAATTCTGAAGCACTTTGTTGCACTTGTATGCTGAACTTTCTATTTTCAGTGTCAAATCAGGATGTGAATTTCAGGTCTACTGAATTATGGGATCTGTGGGATATATCCTTGAAATAGCTCTCACATTGATTTCTCAGCAGAGCAAATATCTTTCAGTTCAAGAAAGTCCCAGCAGATAAGAAGGCAGCTCCCCCCTTCTCCCAGCACCACACTTTGAGAATAACATATAAAAATTCATTACTGCAAGTTTCCTCTGATTCTTTCACTCCAGAGGCAAAGCCTGAACCATGCTCTGAAGTCAGCCTTGTCCTTTCAGTGTTCCTGCAAAGATTTACTGGGTTATTTTTCATTCTGTCCCACTCCTGTCAATACACCAAAATCCAGCAGAACAGTGCAGATGACATATCAAACTGTCTCTTTCCAGTTAAGGATTAGATGTCCTTGAAGTCTTGTGGTTTTTATGGCTGGACATACATCATGTTCCAGTTGTGCCCAGTGAAATTCTACATAAACATATAGAAAATTGATAGAGATCCAGCAGTGACAAAGTCCAAAAGAACAAATAAACTGCCTCTATATTTGGATGGAAACAAATTACAGGGACTTGGACTGTCCTTCCTGGTTAAGCTCAGGTATCTCATATTTCCTTAACAAGCAAATAAGGGAATTTTTCATTCCCTTTACAAACACAAGTATTTTAGCCCACTTAACCACACATCAGGGTAATAACCTTCTCTCAAGCTTTTTTGAATAGGAAATTCAAGTGTTCTTCATGTCAGAAGAATGCTTTTGCCTCTCTAATTTCCTATTTGGCAAGGACCATGCCCACCACAGCAGCTTCCCATTAATTTTGAAGATTCTTGAGGATTCTCACTGCTTCAAATAGTAGGTTCAGAGAATCACATAGACATAAAACTCAAAAAAATCAAAACTACAGAACTGACTGTTGGTCAAACTCTGACTGAGAGCAATATGGTACAATACCAATTAACCCAGGTAACCTGCTATGATTCCAGACTGTTCACCTGTATTTGTGCAGAGTGAAATAACCAAGCTTTTACCCTCCTCTGAGCTCGGGTACCTCCAGGATCTTTGGTTTCACATTTTTACACATGCAGCTGGCAAAAACCTCTCTCCCATTTGCAAACTGAAAGCTAAGTCTGCAGCACTCCAGCTCGCCTTCTGCCATATGTTTCAGTTTCACAAGTTTGGCCTCCTGTTTTCAGAGTCTGAGTGTGGGGTTTGCTATTCTTAGCATTTCTGCCTGATGAAAAGCTTGTTTTCTGGAGACTTGTAGCAGAGAGATCACAAAAGTTCCAAGACTCAGGTTCCAAGCTCTGCAGCATCCACTTCTTCCCTGATTGTTTTTAGCTTTTACTGCTCCAAAGCACAGCTCAGGCTGTGCTGGACTGATCCACAGCTTCCCATATGCACCAAAATGGGCTTTCTTCTCCTTTTATAATAAATAATCCAATAAAAAAGACAATGCATCTTATAAAGAGATTGTTATTCCTTTGCAGATCTCTCCAAGGGCCAGCAAACTTTGACCCAGCAGACTGACATCTCCGGGCATATCAGATTTTAAAAGAAAATACCCAGCACCTCTATCAAAATATCTATCACTTGCTTACACAAGCCACAGGCCACCTCAGCTGTTTCAGAGCACTCTGAACCTAAACTCCAAATCCAAAGGAGAATGGGGATTCACTCCACATTCTGTGGAGTGTTCTGAGGTGGCCAGTGGCAGGGTGACAAGGGGCAGCTTTAACTGAGGTCACACTGTGGTTGCCAACAGGGAAACAGAATGTAATTCTATGTTTTAAAGCAGCCACGAGAGCTTTGATTGATCCCACAAAGGAATCGATTGCTCCCCATCTCTCTCAGTGCCAGAGGAGGGGGGCATCAATGAAGCTCCATGTTACAAGTTAGAACAACCAAAAGAAGGGGACTTTGAGGCAGCATGATCTCAGATAATTGATCTCAGATAAAAACTACGTTAGTCCATCCTGTCTCCAGCATTCCTTTTTGGGCTCTCATCTAATTGTAGTCATGTAAGACCATTAGGTTAATTAAGTTTAGAAGATCAAAAGCATCTCAGTTCCAGATGAATCTGATGAATCCACAGAGAAATATTTTTGGGAACTAGCCTTTTATTCATGGGGATGATTCTCCTTGGCCAGGGCAGGATCGTTCCTCCAAGTATTCAGACTATCCCTCTACTTTTCAATACTCCCTTCTTCCCCAAAACAAAATATTCCCAGACTGCATTTAGCTACTGTAACTCATGGCCCAGTGATGTCAGTTACTTTCTCAACTTCTTCAGAGTTTCCAAGGCAGTAATTTCTCAGCTTCCTCATCCCGTTAGCTTTCCTTAGTTAGATCTGGAATTTAGGAACAGAGCTCAGAGCTTCTCCCCCTTCTGTGCCTCAGAGAGGTCTGATACCTTCCTCTTATATGGCACTATGCCCCTTTGAAACAAAACTGCCCAGAACTGCCAAGTTCCCTTTTCACAGAACAAATTCAACTCCAAATTTGTGTCCCCCATCAGACCCAGCTCTAACATTACTGATTATAGGTTTCTCTCCTCTCCTCCCTCCTACTATTGAAAGTATGTTTCAGATTAATTCCCTACACAGGTATTAGCTTAGAATTAAAAACAAATGAAACATTTCATCTCAAATTTCTAAGTACTGGAGACATTTCCAAACAATTTGGTAGGAAAGTACATTTGGAATAAGAAAGAGGCTGCTTGCATTTCACTTCAGATTACCATTTGCCACCTTGGATTCATTTTACAGTCCACTTCATCAACATGCTCTGCAGTTGCCAAACACACCCATGCAATTGTTGCTTTGTAGAATGAAAATCTAGCTCTACACACAAGGACTCAGGTGTCAAGACATATTTAGAAGGATAGCAACTATTGGAATTGATGGAGTCGCACACTTAAATACTGCAATAGAGCTGGGGTCAAATTTTAGACATGAACTAAGACAATGAAGAAGCTAAAACCACTCAAGAGGAAAGTTTTTCATAGTTTTGGCTCCACTGCCAGTGTTGTGACCCCTTGGATGTTGTCAATGCTTGAGAATGTCAGATAAGACTCATTACAGAGCAACCTGCATGAAATTCAGTGACCTCTGACACCCAGTGGATCAGACTAGACAATCTGATTACGCCTTCTGTGAACCTCCTAAGAGCCATGGATTAGATCCCCCAATGAAAAAGGCTTGGCAGGGCCCCCCACTGCTCTTAGAGCAGAGGTCTTGCCATCAGCATTTCCAGACAGAAATCAAAGTCAACCTCTCCGTCACCTCCCTTAAAGTTGACAATATTATTTTTTTTCTCAAACAGTAAGAACCAGAAACAGCTCAGAATTTCCATTTTCTAATAATTCTGCTGGAAGCACTGAGTGGAGAAGCTGGGAGTTTGTGACTTGGAATTTGGGCATGAATCAGCAAAGATGGGATACTCCACTTGGCAGAGTGCCCTTGAGTTAGAGGAAACTGTAAAAGGAGCAATTCTCATAGCTCAGGCTATTGGGGTTTGTGCCTTAATTCTGCACAGATTCACACACAAGCTGCTTCTCAATGAATAGATGGTGCTAGTGATTCTTGTCTCTCCCATCACTAAGTTTTATCCATTAAAAACACAAGTTCCTCCATGCAGAGCTGTTTCTATTGTAATATAAAGTGTAACTTACCAAAGAAAAATGGGGGATTGACATTTGCTATATTTAACAAAGAACTACACAGATATGATTTCAGGTACATGTGAAGCAGAAGGATGGGTCAGTGCATGAAAATGCCCAAAGGACAATGAAACATGAAAGATTCACAGAGCAGACACTGTGAATTGTGACAACTACTTGGTTTTTAAAATGCTTAGAAAACAACTGCCTGCATTTTCTAGCATTGTCTAAAAATTAAAGTTCAGCAAAACAAAACCTGTATATCTGCAAGACAGAGCACTAGTCCTGTTCCACATAGATTTACTCTTTTTTGGAAAGAAAAAAAGAAAGGCCACAAAAGAGGAAGCTGGTAAAGTCAGGCTACTTGACAACCACAAATGCAGCTCTGCACATGGACTGGTCACCTGCCAGGGATGGAGAACTTGCCACTGGGCAGTGAGCCTCAGCAGGAGCCAGCAGAGGAGAGAGGCTGCTGCTACATGAAGATAAAACTTCCACAAGGGAACCCACAGCCAAGGGTGGCTGCACAGGAGAAATTCTTACTGCAGCCCTCTTTGACCAGATTGCAGCTGCACACACCTGACCTGACCTGACCAGGGAGCTGCCCACAAACAGCTCTGCAAACAGCCTGGGTGGATTCCACCACTTTGAGTGGAGCTGGTCAGAGCTCACAGCTCACTTTCTCTGGATACTTCAGTGAAGGCAATCAAGGATAGTTTTACAGACAACAACTGAGAGCAGGGTCCCATAGATCCCATTTTAGCCTGCTTACAAGGATGTGTGGTCAAACACAAAGTGGGCAATTCTAAGATTGGGCATCCAGTTAGCAGTGCAAACAGAAACATGAGGCACCACACTGCATGGCAGGGCAGGTAAAATGCTACATTTCTCCTCTGGGACCAATCTAAATGTACATGAATAGACATTTGCTTTTGGGAGCAAAAGAGAAAAGGGAAAATTGTCTAAGCAGGTGAATAAGCCTGGCTGGCTGTGGCTGTGCTGGTGCACTTCACCAAGTGCTACCAGGTGCCAGCCACATGGATGGTCTCAGGGATCACCACAAGCCAGACATTCTCAAGAAGGAGCTGTCCTGTGGCCACCAGCAGAATTTATCCACACAAGTCCAGCTGTGCCCCCAAGTTCTTGCTTCGGAAGCTCAGACTACACATCCCAGCCCTAGGAATACAACCCCAGGAATCCCAGCAGGCCTCTGAATACAGAGGAACAACAAAAATGCTCTGATTTACTGCTGCTTCAAGTCTCCATCTCCCTGCCTTCTTGAGATTGTTGTTCTAAGAGATGCTTTTGCCCATCCCTGACTCCTGAGCAGCACTGGGGTACTCAGTGTTGACACAAAGAGAGAGAGTGTGTGTGATCCAGCTGGGATCTGCAAGGAGTTGGCAACCAAGCCCAATGGTCCACATCCAAACCAAAGTTCAGCTTACAGCTCGGAGCCTTTGCCCCCTAAAGTATTTTCCTGCACCACCATGTGCCAAGAAAATGAGTGAGCAAACAGAGAAAGGCAAACAGAGGAGGCACTGATTGCAAAAGTCTATTTCTGATATTCTTAATGTGCTTAGTGACATCGTCCATCACAGCCAGATGTTTGAGATTTAAGTTGAACAAATTAAAAGCCTGCTCTTTGCCCTCAGAGTATTTTGGTTTGTAGCACATCTCATTAGTGTGGTTTCCTTTAATGGCTCATTTGGTTTTTGGACTGAAAATTAGAAACTAAGCAAAAGCTAATTTAAGCAAACATTTTTTGTACAGCCACTTGCTGGCACCTCAGAACTTAGGGGGCTTAAGAAGGACAGGGGAAAAGGGGCTTTCTGTTTATCCACTTCACCACAAGTTTTTTGATGATAAAATATTCAGGTTCTAAACACTGCAAAGAGAATATTTGTTTTCTTAAAAAACACTTCCATGAGAGTTTAGAGGTCTGAAGTTGATGTATCTACCCTCAGTAGCCAATTTTAATTGGCAATATCCCTTTAAAAACAGAGGGCCTTAGCTGCAAAGGGGTGCTTTGAATGAGAAAACAAATTTGGTTTTGAGGAGTTCAGATGCCTGGAACCTGACATCTTCAAAGCAGAAAGAGCTTTCCTCAAGAGATTCAGCTTCCGAAGAAACTGAACTAAAGGCCAACAGCATTTGGAGAGGGAATCTGAAGAACTGAACAGAAAGCTTCCAAGATCTGTCTACATGAAAGGATCGAGTCTTTAAAGTTTGAAATAATAGCATTATATGAAGAAAATTGAATTCTTCTCTGTGAAGCTAATCACACTTAAAACTGCAGATGCAGAAAATGCTAAGGGTTTGTGTTAAGCAAAGAACCAGACAAAGCCCTCACCCTTCTCGCCTGATTAAATATCAGGCAGACATTCACAGTTGTATTCTAAATACTTCACTGTTTTACATTAATGACACACAATCTGACATCCCAAAGATGCTCCATGAAATTTCAGTGTTTAATTCTGCTGGACTTCTCTCCATCCGTTGTCTTTGCAGAAAGACATAAATTGTCTTCTCTCCATGCATTGTCTTTGCAGAAACATTTAGCTCCTCAACAGCACAATGCCAGCAGCAACTTTGGAGGTGGGCACCAAACAATGATCCCCTGAAATACAAATTACACGTTGTTCCAAGTCCCTTAGGCTACCCAGTGAATTCCATGATGCCCTGGAAATACAGCTCAGTCTGACACTCTCGGGGATCAATGAAAACGAAGCAGCAAATTGCACAAAGAGACGATGTTGTCCAATCCACAATTTCCTTAAATAAGTAAAATGGAAGGAACTCCTCCCTGTAGAAACTCACATGGCAAGCAATGTTTTTGCAGTGCTGCAAAGTTCTGGAGAACCTCCCACAGAGGATACTGCTCATTTGGGTGTGCATTACAACATTTTCAATCTGCATTAATTTATCCAGATCAGGAAGCTGCTCATAAGTGATCCCAGCTCTCAGCTCCCTTCCTCTGCCTCACAAATATATCTTGATAAAAAGTGATTACTCATTTCATCAAAAAACCCCTTCAACGAGACACTCCTGCAGCTGAAATCACCCTTACCCAGTCTCCCAGCTCTTCAAAAAAAGGTTTGAACACTTGTCAGATTCCAAGCCATGTAGAGGAGCAGAAAAGACGAAGTCAAAAGTCTTTCCCTGTTAACTCCCTGCAACGCAGAGGTGTGACAAGTACAGCAGGACATTTATTTACAGAGGCTTTTCCACAGGATCAGTGTGGTATTGGTGGAACCACAGCACTGCCTAGGAGTGCCACAGATGGCTTTCTCACAGGTTGGAAGGATGCTCTCAGATCTCAGAGCTGTGAGTGACTCTCGAGTTGCCAAAGGATCCTCTCTCAGAAGATGAACCCCAAGCTGGCACTGATGCCACAGGGATTTTTTGCCTTTTCTTTGTATACACATTTATGTATTCTCAATATTCTTGGTGTACATAGTTCTAGTTCTTTAAGCCTCATATCTTAGCATGGTCCTGGTATTCTGCTAGACCAGAAAATCGAACATCCCAAAGGCCTCCCAGCTGGAGGCCCAAAAGCCTCATGCTCTCTTGAGACACCAAGGTTCTCTCTCAAAAATATTCTGTAAACTAGGATTAAGCCCATCTGGAGAGAAACATTTTAAATAAGGAGATGTCACGCCATCCATTTAAGCCTCTCGTTGGGAAATCTTTGTCAAACATGCTAATTTGCAAAGTCTGTGAAGTTCTATACACGATATACTGTGTGTGTGCGTTTCAGCACATTCCACCTTGACAAATTGTTGCACCTAAGAATCCTTATTAAATAACGAGGTAAAAACCCTTTTAGCCCTTAACCCTTTTATCCCTCAGCCATGTTTGGCTCGTAATTCTAAGACCAGGGGAGAAAGCATCAGCACAAGGCTGCATAATTTCCATGAGGACAGAGGAACATACGCAGCCCCTGTGGAGGAGCTGGGTCTGGTCCTCAGCCTGAACACAAGAACTGATCTGTTGCTGTGGGTCACTCCCCAAGGACACACAGGACACGTTCTCAAGAGAAGGCTGAAAACTGTTTATTCAAATATCTGACTCTATTTTATAGTATTTTCACAAGGACCAGGGATTGGAGGAGAAGCTGGACCTCCATCCTGTCACACTGGTCAAGACAAATGTCAATCAGTCACTTTCCACTCCCAAGAGAAGGAATTTTCAGCGACCTTGTCTTAACATAAACAAGCTTCTAATAATAGCATCGATTCATGAGAAAGTGAATTAAGAACTACCAAACATTGAGTTAGAAAGTGCATCAGGAAAACTTGGAAGAATCAGGGCGACACTGATCTGCAACAGAAATTGTCTTGAATCTTTTAAGAGATTGCTCTTTCAAGCCACACATAGGTAGCAGGGATCACACCCTGCAAGGTCCTCCCAAAACTCCATCTGAAGCTGTAGAGGGCGTTTGTATGCACAGCCTGAGGAGGTCAGGAGGCACAGGCTGTATTGAAATGAGCAAAGTAAGTCTAGCTTGCTTTTTTAATCCAAATTTTCTCTGCTATGCTCAAAGGAAAATGAGATGAGTAGAGCTTGCCAAGATTTTTTTCCTTGTTACATTTGTTTTTAAAATCCATAATTTGATATCTAAATTATTTGTATATTTGGACTGAACACAAAGAGTTTGAGGAAAAATACAGTTCAAAAGTTTGTTCTTTTTTTTTTTTTTAATATTCTCAATGAAACATTTTGGATACTTTTCCCAAAGCTGTTTATACCTTAAAAATTAAAGGAAATGTTTTAAATTAAAATATTTCTTTAATGTCTGAATGTTTTGGATTAACTAGAAAGGATTATCCACCAGTTTCATAGCTAAATAAGAACAACAAAAAAATCCTGTTATTTCAATAGCTCTAAAGAATGTGGATTAGAAAGATGAATCGTGTGCAGCACTTTCTAATTTTTGGAAACATGTTGTGAGAAAAGCTGTAGGAGAGCTACCTACAAGGGCAGCCATAAATAGAATTGGCAACCTGTCCATGACCACTGCTGCTGTTTCACAGGTCCCTGTGAATATCACTGTGTTTTGTGAATATCACTGTGTTTTTTGAATATTACTGTGTTTTGTGAATATCATTCAGGTTTGGGGCAGGTGGAGTCACAGCACTGCAGCAGCTTCAGAAAAGCTTCAGCTTTCTGGACATTTTGTGCAACAAACATCCCGTGACAGAGAGGATTTCCTCTTTTTTTAGTGGCTCAGTACTCAATTTTGGTAGCTTTCTACAGATGCTGCCAGACTAATTGAAAAGGCTCAAAGTAAATAAGTAATGAAATTAGAGTCTGAGAACTGATTCAGAAGGAGTCTCGTTGGTTTTGTGGTTTGGAAAAGTATTTTAGAGGTTTCGGGCAGAGAGCCCATAGACTGAAACCTGCAAGTTAAAGGCTGTAAATCCAGAGCTTGTGGTGAATACACAAATCCTCTTTGAAACAAACTCCTGTAACTGGAACAGTCTTTAGGTATAAGCAGTGAGCTCCCCAAAGGCTGGTTGAATTCTTATCAGTTGCACAAAAAGGTGCTGCCCTAGAACAATTTGTCATCTGAAAGTTTGGGGTGAGCTTCAGGGACTCTATCAGAGCACAAAATAAAAAATATTTAGCTCAGATTCTTCACAAGTTTGAATTAAAGTCAGTGCTGTGTTTGCCATGGGATTTATTCATTAAGTTCCTGCTACCAGTAGTGTGAGCTGTGGGGAGAGCACATGACAAAGGAAATTTATCCCCCACTGTATCAGCAGAGAGGCTGGAACTCACGGGTGTGTGTGACATCCCAGTTTGAGCCAGAACCCAAAATCTGCTGGTTGCAAATTCCATGGATGACATTACAAACAGCAGCAGCAGTTTGGCTGTATCAGGCACAGGGTCAGGCTCGTGCTGGCCTTCAAAGCCAGAGCCACACAGTTCCTTGGCATGATTTTCCTTACGTGTTTAAGTCTTCTCCATGAATGTATTTGTCATCAATAATTTCACATTTCTTGGAATGTTTCTTTCCAGCCTCCAGCAAGTCACACAGAGCAGAAACAAATTAATGGCAACAGTAATCTGATTTGTATTTCTAGTGGTGAAAAATAGGGGTAAAGTTTGAGTTTGGAGCAGATACAACTAAGAGCACCATCACAACCAGTGCCCCAGTCCTCCAGAGTAGTGTCATACATGCTGAACTGCTTGACATAATACTGTGTGAAGGCAAGTTTATAGAAATAGCAGTACTTTGGAAAGGGTTTCTAATACCTGGTTTTGGAAAGGGTCTTTTTAAAGGATTTTGGTCTATATCTTAGAAATCTCCATTTACACATGGAGCTATTTAAAACTCAAATGAGCCTTTAATCTTAATTCCACTGAACAGAAGGGAGGCAACAACTTCATGTTCGATATGGACGTATAAATCGTAAGCAGCTGAGTTTATTTTTTAGAAAGATCTTTTCTGTTCTCTTCTCACAGACTGCCCTAAAAACATATCTCTGCTCAATTCCCAGTCTGACTGACTTCTAAAGCCAGCTGCTTTAAAGGTTCAGACTTAGCTAATCAGGCAGACAGCACCACTGCAGTCCCTGTAGCTCTTCTAACTCCTAATCAAAACCATTCCACGGTTCTTCATTTAGATACAGAAAATATATCACATTTCCACAAACCCACAGAGGCCTCAGCAGCTGTTAGTTTCCAGATTAGTAAACTGTAATTGGAGGGTAGGTGCTGATCCTAAGTCATTAGCAGAACCTCCACAAACGCTGTGGATGGCTGCCTGGGCGCTCCTCAGCGCAAATGGACCAGCAAAGAAACACTTTCTGAGGACCAGAGATAACAGAGGTCACCAGCATTAGGATCAAGGCTCCAGATAATCTCCAAATTAAAGGCCTTCAGGTGCAATGAAGCCCAGCTGGCACACACCAGGGTGATAATCTAAACATAATCCACAACCTGCCAAACTGAAGGCTGAATTAATTATAACAGTGAGGGGCTACGTAAAGGACCAGAGATTACTGAACTCCTAATTACTGAATTTGATTACCCTGGAAACAACATAGCTATTCATTTAATTTTATCACCTTCACTTCTGCTTTGGACAGACAGAGTTTTGTTGAACTGTTGCTGTATCTCAAATTAAGCCTCTGCAAGATTTGGCATGCAGTAGCAACCTTGGCTGAAAAGCCTGAAAATTTGACAGCTAGGTAAGCTACCCAAATCTGTTAGTTCTTTTCTTCAGAATATCAAGTTCCCAGAACAGGCTGCCTCACAAGTATCCTGCCATGCTTCATGAGGTGCTACATAACCAAGGAATAGCCACATTCTTGAAGCACTTTGGTTTTTTATTCACTCTATATTAAGAGGACAGTACTAAAAATAATGGGCAAAAGTAACAAATAAAAATCCAGCAATATTCATGTTTAATTATTTCCAGTTTTAAATTTATCACAACTGGTTTACTGAGGCCTAATACACTCTTACTCTATTTTAACAGAACTCAGTTCCCTGACAGTGGAATTCTCTACATCTGCAAATAAAAAACCTCTTCTTCATGCTTTCCAGATGCACACTGCCTAAAGAGGAATGATCCAAAATTACAGCAGGAAATGTGTTCTGTTCATTTTCATAAGCTATTTTTTTTTTGCAAAAGCCTTGTTAATATATTTTAAATAAACCCACATTTGATTCATGTGATTTATGACTTATAATACAAAACTGCAGAAAAAAAATTTATTAACACAGGGATTCACTAATCTTTGTTCTTCCACTTGAAATTAAGGTGGAGCTATCAGTTAAAAATTTCTCCTTGCTTACTGAATTGAGCCTTACTGTTCTGCTCACACTCTCCTCTTCCAATACAGCATTTTTAAAACACAAGGTTTGCTCCCCAAAACACACCAACATGCCATGATTTGTCCGAGTCCTTTGAGCAAAGAGACCATCAGCTTATCTCCAGAGCCCCAATCATTCCCTTGCATGTTTGACACTGAACAATGGTGGAATTCTGCCTCAATTTGCCATGCAAATTTGTGCCCACTTTATTAACAACACATCTTTGTCTGGAGCACAAGGTGAGCAACATTAAAACACTGCCTCACTACACTAATTCAACTCAGCCTCTGTTCCATGGATTTAAAGCACCTTCTTCACAGACAACAGGAAACCCAACATGTCACAAAAGCACACCAAAGAGCTGGAGGGTGAAAAAGAAACTTTACCATCAGATCCCAAGGATGACAAGTACTAGGTTCAAATGCAAGAGATTAGGACTAAGGCTTTGGTGGAGCTGCATTTGTACTTTTTTTTTTTAAGAAAAGTGGCAACCTGATTGATATTAAGCATCACCTTTACATTATTAACCAAGAGAGACTTTTCCCCCCACTTGTATGTTTGTTCTGCTTTGCACAGTATCACTTTGACCTGGAAGTAGAAGTCTGAAAGTTTTGTCTGAAGTCACCCATTTCCAAAATTTCATTCAAGGCAGAATTTGAAAAGTGCATTAATTGTCAGAAATTCCTCCTCTCAAAAGTTAACTATTTTTTTTTTTTTTTAAATACACATCAGGTAATAGTTTTGCAGAAATCTACAATTATACTTTCCACAGGCAAGGAATATCAGCATGAATGAACCAGGATTTGTTTGAGGCTATGAGAAGTTGTAGAAAAGGGCCAAGGAAACCAGTCTCCTGAGACCTAATTCACAGCTGAATTCTCAGGAAACATGCTGGTAATAAACACAAACAGATGAAAAAAAAAAAACTTAGAAGACTTCTAGGATTGCTCCCTTGAAAAGAAAAAAACACAATGAAGATGCTCCCTGCCATGCCCCTTCCTCCTCTCTTTTTTCCCCACATGGTTTCTTAAATGCTGGAATTATCTAATTTGAACATTACTCATTATTTAAAAAGAAAAAAAAAAAAAAACAAACTTTGGCACAGCAAGTATTCTCAGAAGGAATTTCACATATTTTTAGACTAGACCACAGTTTGTAAAGTCCCCAGGGCGTAAACATGGAAATAAAAAGCATTTTAAACAATGAAACTACAAATATGCTGTAAAATGAGCACAAGCTTTATGGTGATTATGCTCATAATTTTTAAAANAGTGATTATGCTCATAATTTTAAAAAAATTATCTTACATATTTTTTTAATTTTTTTTTTTTTACAATATTCAGCTTCTTTGATAAAATACTCCACAGGTCTGAACTGACAATGCCTGAAGCCAAGACTAAGACCCTCTGCATCCAATCCTGCTCCTTTCTGCACTGACCTTGGGGGTTCTGATGCCCAGAGAGGCTCCCTG
>VYXF01001221.1:0-34171 GCA_013397295.1 Polioptila caerulea
CAGGGCAGCCTCCAGAAGGCTTCGAGGCCAGGGTGGAATTGAGCCCGTGTGTGTGCCCAGGTGCATCCTGGAGCCTGCCCAGAGCCCAGTGGTGCCCAGCTGTGAGCTGGAGAGGACAGGGCCATTGTGAGCCCGAGCCCAGGAGCGCCTGCCAAGCTCCCAAATCCGCTGGCGGAAGTTGCTGAGCAGCAGGAGCACAGAGTTGGTGTTTTTTGGGTTGGGTTTTTAATTTTTTTTTTTTCTTGAAAACACTAAAGAGATGAGCAGTTGAAAGAGTAACCAGCACAGTTCAGTGCCTCTTTAGAAAGGCCTGGTGGAATCCCAGCCAGCAGGGGAGAAGGGCTTGTGAGGGAGATGAGAAGTGCTGCTGATGCCAAGCCCAGACAGAGAGTTCTGGCACAAGGGTGGCAAAAACATCCATCCCTCTCACAATCTCCTGTGAGGAGGGGAAAGAAAAATTAACAAAAAGAGGAAAAGAGAGGGAAAAAAAATAAGGAAAAGTGGGGGGGAAAGAGAGAAAGAGAGAGGGAGGGAATAGCAGCCCAACGTGGTTGGAATAACTCAGCTCACTGCAGCCTGTCCAACAACAGCCCTGGCGGATCATAAAACAGCCTCTCACATCCATGTGGTTTTTGCTGCTAGGAGACAAGGTACAAAACACACAGCCTCACAAGGCTCCATAAAACCTTACATCCCCCCTCAGACCCAGAGTTCAGCCGAAGAATTTGCATCACCTAATTAGAACCAAGTTTTAAAATAATCAAAAATAGTAAAGTAGAAAAAAAAATGAATAGCCCCTTTCCTTTTTTTGCCCCCTTTTTGTGATTTTAGTTACCATAAAACTTGAGAAGTACCTTTTGGACTCTTTTCCAGGCAGAATTTCCACACGGAGACTTTGCTGGCAGGTCTTAAGCACTGAGCACATGTGAAGGCAAAATCTCTTCCTCTCGTGGGCTCCAGTCAGGTGTTCCCCACTCTCCTGCCTCCATGGTGGGAGCTGCTCACCTGGGAAGCACAAGGAGCCCTCAGCTGCTGTTGCAGGGTTGGTTTTGTGCACAGAGAGTGGGAAGCCAGTCTTTGCTTTCACAGACACTGTGATAATGCTTCTCTGTTGTTGTTTACATCTTTATATTCTCTTTCAGTTGTACACTGGGGTGAAACAGGTGCTTAAACTGGTGGTGTCTCAGTAACAAAGACAGTCCCAGCCTACCTAAGGAACTTTACCACAAAGAATTTCCTTTGTGTGGGAATGCACAATTCCTGCTACTCCAAACTCCCTGTGCAGTTTCATCTGTTCACCCTCCTGCTGGCCCTGCCAGGGCCCCCCTCATCAGGGCTGCGAAACGGCCCAGCAGTCCTGGGGCTGGTGAGACACCCAAGGGTGGCCAGCACGGGCTGGATGTGCAGCCTGGGGTCCCTGACAGGGAGGGTGGGACAGCCTGGACACCCTGCAGGATGCAGCTCGATCCCCCCAGCCAGGCTGCACTTGCATTTTCCTTCATCAGACCTCGGGCAGGGGCTGCACCTCCTCTCCTTGCAGCCCGAAGGACAACTGAGCTCCTCCTGTGCCCACCCAGTGCCCGGTGGTGGCAGGGGGGGATGAAACACACCCACCCTGGCACAGCCACGGTGTCTGCCAGGAGCCCTGGGCTGTGTGCAGGAGGAGTGTCACAAACACAGATTATAAAGTTGGATTTTTGCAAATATTCAGAGGAGAGTTGTACATGTAAGGTTTTTATAAATACAGATTATGGGATTGGGGTTTTTTTCTTTTCACACCCATATAGGGTGGATACTCTCTGTGTGGGATGGAAATGGTTTAAAGAGAGAGTTCTCACAGGAGTAAAGTTGATAAAGTGTCTCTGTAGGGAGTGAATCTGCTGCTGCTATCCCAGCTCCAGCACCGACCATCTGTAGGAATTACAGACCAAGGCCCAAATTAAGGCTGATCAGAAGAATTAATTAAAACCACAGCCCAGAAACATGCCTGCTCTAAAATGGCAGGACCAAGGAGTGACCATGCAAAACAGCTCCTAAAAACATGGAAATCAGTTCTTAGAGAAGTTCAAATATCCATATTTAATGGGGTGGGGGGTCTCTGGGACAGGTGTGCTCTTGGCCAGAGACACCCCGGCCTGGATTTTGCTTTATTGCCTTGTCCTTATTGTCTTTTATTCAACCTTTTCAATCCTCCCAGAAAGTGAACTTTGTTTTTCACAGGGAGGCAGCTGCTCTGGCAGGGGGGTTGCTCCAACCTGACCTCTGCAAGCAAAGCCCAGCCCAAGTCCTGCAGTGCCCACAGAGACAGCAGCAGGGAGCTGGGCTGGGGGTGCCAGGGAGACCTGGTGGGCACCGTGTGTGTCACTGCTCCGAGAGGAAAATGTTCTCAGGCAGGGAGAGCAGAAAGCAAACAGGAATCCCGAGGATCCCATGCTCAGAGGATGCGAGGGGAACGGGGTCAGTTCCTGCCAAGCAGCTCAAAACAAACCCATTGTTCTCAGCGAGACCGTCCTCCCTCTTGCACTCCCTGGGAAATCCATCTGCCCCTTCCCCCTGCCCTGGCAAATCGGGCAAGTTGGTGAGAGCTGAAACGGCACCAGCTCCTGGCTGGGCCCCTCACGTCCCCAGGAGAACAGCAGCAGCTCTGGGCTGGGGTCTGCAGGAGGAAACCCCCTGGGCTGGACCAGGGATGCTGTGGGACACAACCACCAGCCCTGGGACCGACTGTTTCTGCCAGAAGCACCACATCCCATGGTAGGACACTCAGATTTTGTGCCCTGTGTGTTTTTTCCTGGCCTGTCTAGATCTGCCCTGCAGTAACACACACCAGGATTAGAAACCCTGCCAGCCCAGACACATGCTGCTTCCTGACCTCCAGACTTTTCCCACTACCTGCTCTCACCTCCTGGAAAGGCTAAAAGGGACAGACATTTTTCTAGAATGAAAAAAGCAACATCTAGGCCTTTGTATGTCAGAAAAAAAAGCCCCAGTCTTTTCCTTGTCTCAACTCCAGTGAAGAAAGTCTCTGCTGGGTTATCTCACACTTATTCCAGGGCTTATCTGTAAGACATTTCAGCCCTGAGCAGAGCTCCTGTCCTGGATTTTGCAACCTTCTAAAGACTGTGGCCTGGCAAAACGCTGCCAAAGCAGAGTTTTCTGTCCTGTCCACAGTGCCCTTGCACCCCCAGCCCTGCGTGGAGCCCAGGCAGGCTCCAGGGGTGCACATGGAGCACAGCAGCCTTGTGCATGGAATGGTTGCTTTACAAATTCCTCGAGACCCCAGCGCCAGGGAAGGGGCCCTGCACAGAAGATGAGAACGTTGTGCTCCCCAAAATGCTGCTGTGGGCCAGCAGTGCTGAGAAGGGAAGCTCAGCACGGCTGATTTCTGGCTGCCTTGGCTCCCAGCCAGCTGGAATCCCCCAGCCTTGGGAGAACCCAGGGGCTGAAATGCTGAGGAAGTTGTACATCCTCCAGAAGAGTGGAGGAAAAACAAAGTGCAGGCTTTCTAAACACGGTGTGTGTGCACTGTCAAAGGAGGCTCCTTCTGCTGGGCTTTGGCTTTGTGTCTCATGCTGCCGGCCAGAAAGGCTGGTTGGGAGCAGGAATTTGGGGATTTCTTAAAAATGACAGTATTGGGAAAATGTTGAAATGTTGACATTTCCCACCAAATGAAAGTTTTGGGTTCTTTTTTTGGTTGGGATCCATCAAACTCTATCATTTTCCTTCTTTTAAAATAATACCCATATTCAATATGATTGTGTGAGCATGATTCTTTCAATGTTTAAAAGGGACCATGAAAATGTTATGGATTGCATACCTGCACCTTTATTTGTGAAGAGAGAATCAACCCACCAGAAGCTTTTTAAGCTTTATGATTTTCTTCCTTTTCTTTTTATTTATTTTTTTTCTTCTCTGATCTGCCTCTCCAGCCTGTGGGGCACTTCAGCATCAGCTCTGCCATCAGGAAAAGATCAGCACATGCTTTAAGTGAGCATTAATGCTTTCTCTAATAGCAGCAGTAAAGAAAATGCAATCAGAGCATCTCTGCATGAGAGGCATAGAAATGTTTTCAGTGCTCCTCTGTGAAACCTGGGAGATGCACTCCATCCTCCAGCTCCCTACCTGGAAATATTTACATTTCTGAGACACCAAGCATCCCCTGCATGGCCCCAGCCAGCTCAAGTCCATCCAAAAGATGGCAGAGGAGGTGAGAAGGGTGCAGTGCCTGCCTGCACACAGCCAGCCTCTCCTGCCAGGCTCTCCCAGGTTAGCTGGGCAAGAGAAGGAAGGAAAAACCCAAAGCCTCAAGACTGTTTTTATTTATGATCATGTTCATGGGCCACTCTTTGTCTAGACAGCTGGTATTAGCATCTGAGGCTGTCCTGGAATCTAAAAAACCATTTATCTACAGGGGAAATAAAGCCCTGGATTAAACAGTCCATAAAAATAATCTGGGAATTGACATGGGGCCCAAGGAGACCAAAGGTAACAAGATCTAGAGCAGGGATCTTTGTTTGTCTTGGCTGTGGGGATGTTTCCTCAGAAAACAAAACAAAACCAAACAAAACAAAACAAAGCAAAACAAAACAAAACAGCTTCGCCTCCCCAGTAACCCCCCCAAGTAATTCAGCTTCAGGACAGTGTTTGCTTTTGCTTCTTCTCCTCCCACCTTTGTTTGATTGCTTTAAGCACATCCCCATCCACCACCAAGTTTCCCAACACTGGAAAGTGGGGCTGCAGAGGGGCAGCTCCTCCTTCCAGGGATGTCCCTGGAGCTGTGAGCTGCCCTCTTTTCCTGCAGAGAGCCTCTGAAGGCTCCAGTTTTACTTCACTAGTGCCTAATGTGGGGTTTTCTCGTGTAGCCATTCTGGCAGAGCCCAAATGGATGGGTCATACTCAAAGAAAGTACCAATTACAGTTGGCAGTCCCATTTTAACATTTAATCCAAGGAAATCTGCCATTTTGTTCTAATGCAGACAGTAAAGGGTGAAACAAAAGGTCAATGCTAGATTAGGACGAGGGCTTAAAGCAAGACACAGCAAAAATGTCACCGAATTTTGGTGCTTGTCTTTAAAAATCAGCTCTGGGGAAGAGCCTGGCTGCGTGCTGGGGGCCCACCCAGAGCAGAGGCCTCATTGCCAGCAGTGGTGCAGAGCTCACACAAACTGCCTGTGTTCTAAAACCCCACCAACAACCACGCTAGGTATGGAACATTCCTCCTCTGGGGGCTTTGCTCGTGGTGCAGAGGACCCCCAGCACAAAGGAGGGAATTCCAAGGTGCTGCTCAGCCTCCCTGCACGACCCCACAGGGCCCCTTCAGGGGAGCAGCTGGGCCTGGCTACTGCTGCAAGATTTACCCAAATCTCTGCACCATGGTCCTGACCCAAAGATGGCCAAACGTGTCAGAGTGAGAGAGACTCTGCTGATGAGGTCAGAGTCTGAAAAGACAAATTCCAAAGTGCAAAGAGAAAAGGATGTTTTCTTTTCCGCTGGACAAAACACAACTTTTCTGGCAGGCCGAGGCAGGACAGTCTGTCCACTTTGGCAATTCCCTGCATGCCTGGACGGACACAAATGTGTTTTTACATGCAGCCTGGTTTGATTACTCAATCTCTCTCCAAGAGAATTTGGCAAGAATGATATCAGAGAGAATGTAGAGCCAGTGCAGTCTGCAGCGTGCTGCTTCCCTCACACAACTTCCAGAACCACTTGGAGCCACTGCCACTGGGAAAACACCCCAAGAAAATCACCCTCAGTGCTGCAGGCTCAGCCTCAGCTGCCCCAGTGTACCCACAGACCTTTATCCAACAGCTCTTCTCACTCACCCAGCCCCAAGCCAAACCCTCCCCACCCCTCTCCCTTCCCAATTACGATTCTGAACCTTTGCCAAAGGCATCTGGTAAAAGATTCACATGTCAAAGGCTTCTCCTGACCAACAATCTTTTTGCATCCTGGCTCCTTCCAGAGTCAGAGCTGCTCTTGCAGTGTCCCTGCCCTCCTGAAAACACTTTAACACCCATCTGGAGAAACAGTGTTCAATGCTGCAGCTCAGCTCTTCTAAACTGCAAGTTAAACTTACTGGGAAATGAATCATAGCTTGTCTTGGGATTCTCATGCTTGTTTAGGTTGCAAACACCCCACCTGTTTGACCCAAATATTATTTTATTTGCCTTTGCTGTTTGCAGAGAAAGATACACCCCTTGTGCTTACTGAAAAGTTCTTGTGATTAGTGCCAGTGCCAGGCAACCTGAGAGAGGAAAACAAGTTTATCCAAGTGAAAGCCATGGTTAGTCTTGATTAGGAGGTTCAAAACACAGCTAGCAAACACAAACACAAGAAAACACAGGCCTGAAGCACGTGTGCCACAAGCCTCTGCTGTAAATGTTCGGAATCCTCCAAGATCCACATTCCAGAGCCAGGCTCTGCAGTCCCACCTCAAGAGTGTCTGAGCTGCAGGATGCAGCTTCTCAGGGTGGGTTCCTGTCCTGTCTCTCACCCTTTTAGACTCCAGGGTTATTTACATTTCTCTGTTTTTTTAATGCAGATAAACCAGTCAGATTGAACATGAAGAATCACCTTTTTTCTGCTAAAAAGGATCTTCCCACACAGCTCTTCACTTTGGAATAGGCAGCTGGCATCTGCGAGAGCATGAATTGAAAACATTTCTATTTATCCAAGTAGGATGCATCACAAGGACCTTGAGTGGTCATTCTTCCAAGTTTTCCTTTACAATCAGTTGTAAAGTTCATTTCTGGCTTTCTGTAAATCGGACTTTCACTGCTGCACTGACAGCTCCAGTCAGTTTTCATTTAACACCATCTCACCAAGGGCACGTGTGAAACACCCAGAGCTCCCTGCCCTGAGGGTTTGCTGTGTCTGTGGGGTTATCAAACACCACAGCCCAGAACTCCTGAAATCCTGACATCTCTGCACCCTCTGCACCAGGTCAGAATGAAAAATGCCCGAGTGTCAGTCCCGTGATCCAATTCCCTGCCTTGTCTGCTTGGTTGCCCGTGCTCCCCTGGGTTTCCATCCACTCCTTAAACAAAACAAACCTTTACAGAAAGGGAACGTTTGACATGATTAACAACCTTTGCTAATGTGTGCAACCCACCCAGGTGTCGAGACAGTTTGAAAAATCCAGATCATGTTTAGGAGTAACAGCTGGTACTCCTCAAGTCTCTCTGCTGGACCTCAAGTTAAGTAGGAACAGAACTTCTCCATATCAGGTGGTTCTCTCCCAAAGAAAACATCCAGCCTGTGGCAGGAAATTAAGTTACTGCTTTGGTGGATGGCACTTTACCTGCAGCCTACTGAAAGTTCTGCACTCAAAAAAAGTGAGAAACAAAGAGTTCAGACCCGTTTCCATTGTGGGGAAACTTTCAGTATTTTTTCATAAAAGGAAAAAAAAAAAAAAATCAAATCAACACCTGTGTCCTACCAGATTCCACTTTAGGCAGGTTTGTTTTGCCTGCCCATGTACCTTTTTAAAAAATAAGCTGGAGAACCTGTTTGCTTGTGCTTTAGACTGAAATTTTGTTAGGTGCTCCTAAAGAATGGCTGAATAAGAGATTGTGAGAGGGAACAACGACAGGCTCTGGTCAGAACAGGCATTACAGGGACTCCTCAGGACAGACCAGGTGCTCCCCACAGGGTTTCCCAAAAGTGGCTCCTCTGCCTTGGCTCACCCAGCACCTTTCCCAGCAGAGCTTCCCTTGGCCACGAGCTGCTGGCTCAGAGCAGCCACAGAGGGTGTCAGAGGCAAGAGCAGGGCTGGGTGCCCAAAAAGGGTGGGCAGGAGTCCTCTGACTGTTAAAGCTGAGCAAAGTGAAACACTGCAGGTCGAACCCATTTCATGAGGATGCCCCACGTGCACAGGACGGGGTTTTCCAGGAGTGTGAGTGGGGCAGAGGCACAGAAAGCCAAGGAGGTGCCTCTAAACAGGATGGCAAAGGGGACTGCTCCCAGTTAACACATTTCACACAAACCTTGTGCCAAGGCCAGGCAAACACGAAGGAAATCCCAAGGTATTCCCTGTTCAGCAGGTATCTCCCTTCTGATGGAGTCAAACTTGTCACAGTTCAGAAAGAAAACCCCACAAAGGTCTTTGCCCCACTTCATTGTATTTGAGAACTTTTCATCCCTCTGGTTCGGGGGAAATAAGATTTATAACTCAGCTGAGTTCCAGTCCAAGAGGCTGCCCAGGCCCGGGGCTGTGGCTGCTCACCAAGGGCTCACTTCAGGCCCTGAGTGCTTTTATTTTGAGTAAATAAATGAGAGTAAATCACCTGAACTTTCACAGAGCAGAGGAACGTGGCTCTGTGCTGGCCCCAGGGCAGGGACAGACCCCAGCAGAGGTGGCCCTGAGCCTGGCAGTGCCATCCCCAGATCTGTGCCTGCCCCGTGGCAGGGAGCAGGGGGGGTGCCCCAGGAACAGAATGCACAGGGCAGCCCCAGCACCCGCTGGGAAGAGCAAACTGTAAAACACGAGGCAGACAAAACATCTGGCAGCTGCTTCGAATAGTTTTCTGTCTGAAGGGCAGACAAGCCTGCAATAGTTTCGAGTGAAAACATGTGCAAAGGCAGGATCAGTGCTCCAGTGTGTTTTGTGCAAGCATTGAATGAGTTTTGTTCCTTTCAGCACTGTTTTGTAAGCCAAGAAAGGCTGTGCTTTGGGTTAGGTTTTTAATTTTAATAAACTTTACTAAATAAATCATTATATTTCCTTCTCCAGTCAAATGCAACTTTGGCACGAGACCAACAGCATTAGCTCTGCATAGGAAGCGAGTGGGAGAGAAGAGGGGCAGTGTGCTAGGAACTGTTTTTCATAATTGTCTTACCTTATGCAGGAGAAAAGGTGTGACTGCCAAAAGAAGTTCTTGAAAGTATGACACACGTTCTTTCAAGTTCCCACATCTCAGGCTCCGGGAAAGGGAAAATTGCCTTGATAATACTGGCAAAGGACTTGACAGGTACAGACTGCTGGCTGGGCTCCAAGAGTTTGAGCTCAGAAATGAACTCCCAGTCCTGCAGACAAAGGAGAGAATCGCCCATTGTCCTTCCCCCCTCCAAGTTTTCCTGTCCTGCCGTTGTCACAGCTCTGATGAAGCTCCACAGGCTCAGGTTTGTGCAGGGTGTGACCTGCACCCTTCCCTTGGGACAGGAGCATGACAAGGATGAACATTTCCTCACCAGCTACCCCACTCCTCTGCTGAATTTCCCCTCTTACACACTGTTCTGGAATGACTTTCACAAAGACTCAGCTAGGAGGGAGAAACAAAAGCTACAGCACTGCTTGTGCAGAGCCGCGGGATGCAATGGTGCCTGCAGAGTGGTGCAGCACCGCTGCAGCACAGGCACGGCTGCAGGCAGGATCTCAGGGCCAGGAGCCTCCCAAAAACGCAGGAAGAGCTCCGGGTGGTAACTGAGCTGAGTCAGCAGCAGCAGGAGCATGAGATGCTGGCAGGGCAGCAGGGGTGGCTCTCCAGGCAGTCCTGACACAAGCAGAACTTACAGCTTTTCCTGCTTCTCCCAGAGGCTGAGACCTGCCTGCCCCCATGGCAGGGCTGGGACGGAGGCAGGAACAGCAGGGGAGCAGAGCAGCCCTGATTTATTGGGCCTCGCTAATCTGTGATTTCATTTGTTGATTCCAGCAGGTCCCGTCCCCAGCCCATGGCTTCCTCCCCTGTTGCCATGGCTCTGTACATAAACACCGCAGGCTCCCGGCCCGAGCAGGTCATTTGTTTCAAATATTCCATGCAGCTGGAACACGAGCCTGTTTGGGTGTCTGGAGCTGAGCATGAACTCATTCCTCCGTTTTCTGCACCCGCCCCACCTTCTGCCCCCTCCCAGCCTGAACTGCGAGGGAACTGGGCAGAAAGAGGCACAAAATCCGAGTTTCACTGCAGTCACCTGCTGCCTGCAGCCAGCCAGAACTGGGAGTGCTGAATATCCTGGATGCTGAACTCGGGATCCACAAACCTTCGTCTTACTCACGTGGTTTTCCACATGTAAGAGACACCCAAAACTTAAAATAAAATAATTCCTGTCCTGACTAGAGACAAGAGGCAAGAAGCCACTTGCCTGTTTTGGAGCCCTCCCTCCCCACCACCATTCTCAGGCTGAGTTGAACCTCACATGGTGCAGGGTGTGTGTGAGCTGATCAGATTTGGCTTCCTCACACAACTTGGTGGCTGCAGGGAGGACAGAGAAGTTTGTGGACAGGAGGAGGCCTTGGAGCCTTCACCACCAAAAGCACCACCAGGCTCGGAGGGGCTGGACCTCAGTGCTGACACAATGTGGGAGCTTCTCTGCTGCACAGGCTGGTGAGAAGGCAGAGCCCAGCAGCTGCAAAATCAGCTGCAAAATCAGCTGCAAAATCAGCTGCACACACTCGGTCACCACAGCTCTGCCCTCCACCTGTGCACACCTTTTAGATGCCAACTTTAAATTGTTATTCTTCCAGGCAGAGACAAGGCCATGGCAGCCCCTGCTCTGCCTGTCTGGGCAGCCTTCCTGGGAATAAGCTCACTGCTCGTGTAGAAACAAAGCACAAAGAAATCTGATCAGTTCATGCAAATAAAACCCATCACCAAGTCATATTTAATAAAGTTTATTAGGTTACTGAGTATTATCTACAGTCATAAAATAGAAATAATTTTAAACTGTACAAAGTAACGTCCTGGTGAAGTGAGGAGAGATGGAAATGAGGGAGCACAAAGAGCATTAGAAGTAGGGAGAACACAGCTCCTTCCCTGGAGTTCTGGAAGACACTGGTTCAAGTTGAAGGCAACCAAGTAGGGCTCCACACACTGAATTTGTGTCCCACCCTGCAACAGAAACTAGTACAAACCCCTGTGTTGAAAAAAAACTCATATATAATATTAGAATAAAAAAGGGGCACATCACACCCCACCCAGTCTTGGCACCAACTCTGTGCTTTAAAAAATATACTATGCAAGTAGTTTATTTTCAAAAAAAGGTACCCTACAGCAGCTGTTTAAAACATGTTCTTATACATACACCACAAATATATATATTAACATTTTCAACAACTAAACTCATTTGTACCTACACAAAACTGAAGGGATAACTCCAAAGCAAAAAAAAAAAAAAAAAAAACAAACTCAAAACAAAACAAAACAAAAAAAAACCAAAAAACAATCACACCAACATTTTTCAAGAAAAAAACACGAAGAAATGTGCAAAATAATCCCAGAAAGGCAGCATAGTAACCTGTGGAGAGGTCAAGAGAGCAGCTCCTGCTAATAAAGGAGTGTCATCCTCTTTACTTGGCTACTGAGGATCTGTTTGGGATGTGCTGGTTTTGCCTGAATTGCTGTTTATTGCAGCTCCCTGCTGCTCCCCGGCTCCGGAGAGGTTCAGTTCCTTCTGGCTGTGCCTGAAGATCACCCCTGGCCTCTGCTGAATGCTCCCCATGCAGCAATCCCTGCCCGGGCTCCTCTCCTGCTGCTGGCACCACCCTGCTCTGCACAGGCAAGGCCAGAGAGCCACTCCTGCTGCGAGTTCAGTGGAGATTGGGTTGGTCTGGGACAGAACAAAGCCTGGCTTGGCTGAATTGAAGCAGCTTATCCCAGAGAATTCCCTGGCAGTGCCATTAGAGGGACATGATCGTGTCTCTAAAGCCTCAGCAGGGACAGGAGCTGCAGCTGGGCCAAGCTCACCCAAAGGCAGGGTCTGTCCTTCCTGCTCCCACAGGAACCCCAGGGCAAAAACTGCAGTGAGGAGGAGAGTGAAGACACAGCCTGACTGCAAAACCAGGGAGTCAAACCCCCTGGGAGGAGGCAGAGCAGAGGATGGAGCAGGGGAAGCAATGGTGATAAACAAGAAATCAGGAGTCCCAACCTGTGAAACAGCAACAGAGCAGGGTGACAAGTGCCAGCACAGATACAGACATCAGCAACACAACCACCACCTCCAAAATAAGGGTCCTGGTGGAAGGGCTCTTGGTTTTGGTGTTTCAGGGCTTGGGGTAGTACTTTTTATTTTTTGGCTTTTAAAAAACTCATCAATTAATTCTTTATGGTATTCCAGCCTCTTTCCAACTCTGCTGGCCATCCTGAGCCTTTCCATCCTTAGGACCTGGTCTTAACATTTCTATTCCTAATGCCTCCTCTTTCCCCAAATTCTGTTTTTATTCTTACTCTTATTACTGTTCTTTCATTATCACCCCTCCCTTTAGCTGGTACAGAAACACCATTCCCTCCTGGAATGGGGGCCCTGGAGCCCAGAGGAGGCAGCAGAGCCTCTGTAAATGTTCCTTTTGTGAGTGTGCTGGGGAAGTGACTTCCAAGGAGCAAAGCACTCAGCTGTGACACGAGGGCTGCTGGAGAGCTCCCCAGGAAGGGCACACAGAGGCTGAAGCAGTGGCAGGAATCCTTTGGCCAGGCAGCTCCAGCAGCAGGGAGGACACGAGGGTGGAGAGCCCAGAGCTCTGCAGGTCAGCCCCATCCATTGCCTTGGTTCCACCTGTCCTGGAGCACGAGGGTCATTGGTAGAGCAGGTAACTCTTGAGGGAGGCTGGCAGGGGCAGCGTGGGGATCTCAGCCAGCCTGTCCTTGCCCAGGGCAAGCCGCACGGCTCGGCGGCACAAGTCCATCAGAGGCAGTGGTTCAGCTGGGGAGAGAGAGCCCACACATTACCAGCCCAGCCCAGAGGGACAATCCACCCTGCTGCTCCTAATCCCCCAGGAAACACCGAGCAAGAGAAGGGAACACCTGAGCCACCCAGCAGCTTCAGCTCCCCAAACACCCCAGCACAGCACGAGGTCTCTGTGGGCTATTGCAGGTGGGAAGGAAACAATCCTGGAGCACCAACTGCAGGTCCCTCCTCTGCAATCCCATCCATTCCAGTCAGAACACATCCTCTAACTCACACCTTGTACTGCAGCATCCAGAAACTTTTCTAAGAGTCACTGAAGTAAGAGACTACAGCAGCCAGAGCATCATGTGGTCTGGGTACCCAGAGAGGACCATGATTTATCTCACACAGGAGGGTAACAACTGTCAGCCCCTCCATTTATACTGCACAGTTCCCATGAAAAACAAAGCCATCTGTCAGAGCTTCACATCACTGTTTGCACCGTGACACTCCCCTCTAGAGTGTCACAAACCCGGGAAGCACACAAGCCTTTGGCTATCTTTTTCTGCATCCTGTACTTAAAGCCCTGAACAAGAGAAGACAGGTTTTTCAGGAATGGCACATGGGGCCCTTGGCTGCTGAGGAGTCACTCCCAACACAGAGGGGACTGAGGCCAAAGCCAGAGCTAAAACATCCCAGCTGCACAGGGGGGATTCACACCAGCTCCTCACAGCCTCTGCTGCTGAGCCTGTCAAAGCTCCCTGGACACTGCTGAAGCCTGAGGGCTTTGTCCTGCCCCCAGAAGGGCTGGACATCCAGAGCAGGTGACAGGACATGCTCCCATTGCCTGAGGGCTCTGCCTGCACCCCTGGAACACCTCCTGCACTCGGCTGAACAGACACCAAACAGCACCCAGTGAGTTTGGCTGAGGAGCTGCAGTTTCAGTAACTCTGGCAGACGCCTGCAGCTCCTGCAGCTGCAGCTCCCACTGCCACCTGCCAGATGAACCTGGCTGCTCACACAGCTGCCCCAGCCCCAGCACTCCCCACACTGGCTCTGTGCCACACCACTGCACCAGCCCTGGCCCTGCCTGCTCCTGGCCCATTCCAGGCCCGTGCTGGGACAGGTTCCTGCAGCAGCCTGCCCCTCTCAGCTCTGCCTGTGGCACTGCCAAGGAGCCCCACTGCTGGCAGCACTCCTCTGGCACTTCCCAGAGCAGCTGATTCTTCAGCCACTGGGACACAAACTCACTGCATCCAAAGACTGCCCCAGTTCAGCCCAGAGACAGCTGGGACAGAGGCACTGCCCAGAAGCATCCCTGGGGACAAGGGGCCTGACCTGCAGAGCCTTGAGGTATTCTCACAACAAACACATCTCAGTTTAGTGGCCTTAAAAGGAGAGGATCTTCCACAGAGATTAGGTTTGTCCTCACCTAGCTCGCACTGATAACCCAGCCTGACAGGAGCCCACAGGAGAAAGCACACCCATCTCTGACCTCCTTCCATTCACAAGCTCTGCAGTCACTGGACAGTGTTGCTATTGAATGCTCACAAGTGCTTCGAGCCAGACACCTTCTTTCTGTCTGTGCCAGAGCAGCCTCCGTCACAGCTGGCCCCGCGCCACAATTCACTCCTCAGCTGAGAGCACACCCCAACCAAATCCAGCCCTGGAGGTGGCTGCTTCCTTGCTAAGCTCTGTGCCAGCACTTCCACAGACTTGCTGGCTTTGAGTGGAGCTGCAGGTTTTGGCTTTGACCCTCCAGCAAAACCTGGTTCCTGAGCTGCTGACATTCTTTAGGCTGCCGAGGCAGAAAGAGCTGGGCTTGCTTTGGGTGAGAAAATGCTCTGCCAAGAGCTCTCTGTTTGGTCTTGCAGAGTTGAAGTGTGTTTCTCAAAACACTTGCAGATTTTGCTCCTGCCCCTTTGCAAGGCTCTCCTGGTCATTCTGACAGCTCAGTTGTTCTGGTGGCAGCTTTGTTGTCCTCAGGGTTTACAGTGCTGGGCCAGCATTAGGACACCTCCAGCACAAACAGAAGAGTCCAATATGCTACAGCCCTTGGGCAGACACTGTTCTGGAATGCAGGGGAAACTGCTCTTCATACCAATACTGCCAAATTTTATTCACTAGCAACATAAATTCAGATTTTACTCCACTTCCTTCACCTCTCTCCTCCACCCTACCCAGAGGACTGAGTCACAGTCTAGCCCCATGGGAACTTCTGCCTATGAGAGATAACAGACTTTAGCACATTTGGACAGCCAAATTTATTACTAAGCTTAGCCAGAGATGGATGTGCCTGTTAGTAAAAGGCCTGGCATGCAAGTTGGGCTGACTACAGCATCCAGCCCCTCGCTAGAAGGGAGCACACCCTGCTCTGAGAGAGGCAGGGAAGTGAGCTGCTTTCCTGAGAGATGAAAAACATTCCCATTCTCTTAGATGGGAAAAATGTGTCCCTATCCTTGCCTGCAAGGGATTTTAAGCATCCCTTCATTATCCATTTAAGGAAGGGGATTGTTTCAGAGACTGTTTTCTGTGTAGACACCAGGATTCCAGTGCCAGTAATGCAACTGTCAGAAGAATGTTCCTGCTGCTCTTTTGGCAGCAATGTGAGGTTTCCCATGTCTAGCTGGACAACTGGCCTCACCTTGTCCCACCAAACCCCCTCCCCAAGCCCTGCTGCTCCCTGCAGAGTGCCAGGTGAGCAGTCAGACAGACTTGGTGCGCTGGCCGCCGAGGATTCAGAGCTGCACCCAGCAATGCTCCTGCTGACACGAATCCTCCAGAGAGAGGAAAGCCCTCCCCAGGGTGGGCCGGCAGGGGCAGCCACAGGGCCGTGCTGCCAGAGCCAGCCCAGGGGTCATACTCACGGTCCAGGCCGTTCAAGTAGCACATCCGGATTTCACAGTGGCCCCACACCGCGCTCACCACCGGGTAGAGCTTTTTCCCCTTGAGTCCTCGGAAGGCAACCCCCATGTACTGCCCGTCCACAATGAAGCTCAGAGTCCCATCGTCCATGTCCAGAACCACCAGGAAGGAGTCGGGCACGATGAAAGTCTCGTCTGGCTCCAGGAAGGCAGGGTAGGTTTTGCTGGGCTGGTTCTTGCCGTCGTGGTAGAGTCTGTTGCGCCCCAGGTCCCAGCCCCAGGACTCGTGGTTGTTGCCCACGAGCGTCGTGTAGCCCACGGAGTGCAGGGGGGCCTCTGCAGTGGCCACCCCCACCACGGCGTGGGTGCCCCGCTGGCGCATGGCCCACGTGATCTGCCACACGTGCAGGCCCCGTGTGTAGCCCACCTTGCCCCTGATGGCATCCGTGCTCTGGGCCACCGGATGCCGGTGAAATATCAGCTTGTCATCCTCCTTCACAAACACGTTCAGCGAGCGGTCGTCGTTGTTCCACGAGTGCAGCAGCTGCACCTCGTAGGACACTGGGGGCATGTCCAGCAGCAGGTCCAGCCGGGTGGGTTTGCTGTAGTCCAGTCCCTGGAGCTCCTGTTTCAGTGGCCTGTACACAGGGTCCCTCATATCTACAGTCTTTATCCCACCTGTGACCTTCTGACCCATTGTGTGTCCTGACCTCGCCTCCTTACAGGCTCATCGATTTACCTGGCAGCTCCTGCTCTCATTCAGCCCTGCAGAAAAGGTTGCCAGGAGACTTTGTCAAGATGTGCACCACTCAGTATTGCCTAATGGATGGAAAGAAAAACAAGAGACAAGTTAAACATTAGCACGTCCAGCCTTGCGTGCCACATCCACAGAGCACAGCTTTCATCTGTTCATCCCAACAACGTGTGCTGAAGGAAGGGCTGCACACAGCAGAGTGCTCCCTTTCCAGCAGGGAAGGGTTGCAGAGATCAGTGTGCTCCCTTTCCAGCAGCAAGGAAGGGCTGCACACATCAGCTGGCCATTGATACAGGGCTGAGGAGGTAATTCTCATCAACTAAAGCTTTGCTGGGTACCTCGGAGGTCTGACTGCAAGTCCAGAACTGCAGACAAAAGCTGCTGGGTCCAGCCCTGGGGGACACTCATCCCAGCAGCTCCTGGCCCTCTGAACCCCTGCAGCCAAGGAGCAGATAAACCTGCTGCCTGCTTTGTCCCAAGTGAGCAGCTTCGGTTGGGGCAGCTTCTCTTCTCCAAGAGGAAAAAAAAATCCCTAGTTTCAGTTGCAGAGTCCAGGAGGAGGAGCAAGATCCTTCTCACAGTTTAGCAGTTTTCCTTCCAGATTGCAGAGAAACCTCTGAAAGGTTTAAGCCAGCTTGGCCAGAGATCCTTGCTCACTCCGTGCACCTCTCCTCCAGCACTGCATCCACTGAAGTGTCTCTGCTCTCACTCAGCAACACAAACAACCCTCTGTCACACAGCTGCCAAACTGGGGGCAGCTATTAGGAGAATTAGAAGTGGGAGGGGTGCAAACGAGCTTTCTAAGAAAAAAAAGTGTTATTTTAACATTTCCTGAAGTGAGGCAATCATGCAGCACTCCTGCCAGCTACAGTCACAACACTTACTCACAACCAAGGACCTCATCTGGCATAGAAAACAGAGCATGAATCAGATCTGGTTTAAAAATAAGATTACTGGACATCAGCAAGGCTTCAGCTAGAAGGTGACCAGGGAAGGCTCACATATGTTCTGGGTTAGGGGTGAATTCAGCAGCTTCCCTACAGGTTTTTACCACTAGTCCAAGGTGTGCCATTGGAACAGGGAGCTAAACCCCAATTCTTAAGTAACAAAGAGGCAAGACTACTTTTTCTTTCCTTACCCACTTTTTAAAAAGTCATAGATGGAGAGGAAAAATGCCTGGGAGTCTTTACAAGTCACATCCCAATGCAGAGGCTGCACTACAGCTACTTCAAACCATTCAGGGACCTCAGATGTTGGGCACTGAGACAGAAGATGCCATTTAAATAGGCCAAATCATGTTATCAGCTGCTGAGCTGACCACCACATCCTGGAAGGTAAATAAATACCATCCACAACATCCAAACAAATCCTGGACCAGTGTAAGGCAGCTGGAAAACAGCTGAAAACAAGCGAGGAACAGCAAAACCAGCTGGGGGAGGGCAGTCACTGGATGCCAGGGCATCACCCTCCCACAGCTCATGATTTAGCTGCTGTGCCCCACAGCTCCTGCCTGTTTCCATGAGTTTCCATGAGTCACAGGCACTTCAGCCCCTCCAGGCACAGCTGCCTGAGGAGCAGCAGCAGCTCAGACCAAGGCATCCCAGGAACAAGCCAACACAGACATCAGCTGAGCTTCCCCGGCAGAGGCACACTGATGCTGACCCAAAGCTGTAATTTCAAAAAGCCTCAGTGGAAGCTGTGTGCTCAGGCTGGGATCAAGCCTGTGGTGCTCTGCAGAAGCACCAGGTGAGCTCCCTGGCATCCCAAGGCTGGGCACATGGACAAGAGCTGTCAGCAAGGGACTGGCAAGGCACTCGTGGGAGTCCACAGGCAAATTCAGCTGTCGGAATTTTGATTAGGATAAGGGAACAAAACATTGGCAGAGAGAGGAGAGGCAGAGATTTCCTGTGCAGTACATGTGAGAACACAGCATAGGAAACAAGAACCAAAACAAAGCAGACTGCAGGAGTACTGGTGCAGACCTCTTTGGAGCACAAAATACTCAGGAGAAGTAAGGGAACACAATCGTGCTCTTCATTAGCAAAACAATGCCTTGTTCACTGTGGCTTTTTGCCTTTTGCCAGCATAAGCTTCCTCGTGTTTCTCTGGGAATCACCCCCGGAAAGGCAGCAGGGACTGAACCCACGGGGCAGCACAGCCCTCACTGCCTGCCCTGCCCCAGGAGCAGATGGCTGAACACAGGCACCACTCACTGCCCAGGACTCTGTCCCAGGCACACTGCTAGCTGCAGATGAGACAGCGGCCAGAATACATGGAAAGGGTAAAGAAAGGAAAGGGATTGAAGCAAAGGGCTGGTTAGAGCGAGAGCAGCTCAGGTACCAGCACCCCATGCCCAGACTGAAGTGCAAAACAGCTCCTTATTAGGGCAAGGCAGTAATTCCTGCTCACAGCTGGCTCTGCTGCTCCTGGCACCAGGCTGGCCCAGAACTGCAGAGTGGCACCTTGCCCTGCAGCCAGGAACACAATTATGCCCTCGTTCTTACCAGGAAAAGCCTCTTCACACACAAGACAATACAGGCACTTTCCCGCAGCAGGAGAGACAGAAAGGCTCATCCTGGTAAATTAATGGATTAATGCCCTGGGCAGCTTGATATGAGACACAGCCAGCCATAAATGAAAAGATGTGCTGGGGAATGAGCTGCTTCAAAACCTTTGAACTGCTACAGGTTTACGTACAAATGTAAACACTGAAAGTGCTTTTATCTGTCTTATCAACAGCTCAGGCTTGCAGCAACTCTGCTCTGCTTTACCAACACGAGCTCATCCCCATGATGCTCGCTCCTGCTCCCATGCTATTTTCAGTTCTACTGTTAACCTTCTGGGCTTAAAAACTGGGGAATGAAATTCTAAGGGTGCCTCAGAGAAAAGCATTCACTGCTATTTTCAGTGAGAATTAGGCCTCCCTCCCATTCAGGTGTTCAGAGCAGTTTGCCATTCTGGAACTCCAGGTCCCAAAACAACTGCTTGCTGCAAACAGACCAAGGCAGGAGTCAGCAAAGACTTTTGAATGGAAGGCAAAGTCCTGCTGTTAAACAGGGAGAACACAGCTCTGCAGGCAAGACACTGCACATGGCACAGCAGGGCTGTGTCCAGTTTCTCTTTGCTCTTCAGAAAATCACGGCCCCTCACAGGTCCTCTCTTGCTCTGCACCTACAGACACCTGCCTGGAGCACCAACACCAAGAACACGTGAAGGGTCCAAAACTCCTTGACTCCTGATCCAGTTTTACTTTATTTCTTCAAGTCAGTTTACTGTGGTTTTATCTCCTTCCCATAATATTCACTAGGTGTACTTCTACAGATAAGAGGCCAAACATTCAAACAGCTCGAAGGCTCTGGGTGCTCTGCAGACAATGAATCAGAGCCCTGCCCTAGAGATTTGCAGCCTGGAACACACCTCAGGAGAAGAAAAGGCAATATATGCACATGGTCACTGACTTGCTTACAGCTTTAGAAGCTGAACTAAAGGATCCCAGACAGTACCAGTGAATGACACTAAAAAAGCCACTGTAGTTTTGCTCATGTCCCCATGATTTCACTAGAAAAGCACAAGGAAAACTTGGTTAACTTTCTTGGGCTGAATGTTCACCCTTCAAGCCAACAGCCAGAGGGGCCACACAGCTCCCAATCTGCTGGCTCACCTGCTAGCAGGTAGAAATGTGCACAGCCAACGTGGTGTCAGAAACCCCACAAATACCCTTCACAATGCCTTCCCTTCTTTAGAAGTGCTCCCACAGCAGGGATTTCCCCTCCTCCCCTGGTGGGGCTGAGAACACATCCCCTGATCACAGATATTCCCAGGAACCAAGCTAAAAGCCAAGGGGGACCAGCAATGCCACAGCACATCTTTAGTGGGGCGCAGGGGGAAGGACCCTCGTGCCCCTGACAGCATCTGAACTGCAGCCCCAAAGAGCCAGGACACTCCTTTCTCCCTGGTGCTGATTCTGAGCAGCAGAAACACAGCAGGTGAGCTGCACTGTGTGCTGGTGCCTGCTGCAGAACCCGGGCTGGGCAGGGCTGTGGCACCCCGGGCAGGGGCTGTGACAGCCGGGCAGGGGCCGTGCCACCCCGGGCAGCAATCCTGCCATCACTTCAGCACATCCTGCCCTCAGCACCCTTCCCACCCACTGAACACCGACCAAAGCCCAGGCAGGGAGCTCACCTGTGCTGCAGGAGCTCTCCAGGGCAGTGCTGGCAGCGATGGCCAGAGCTGCCCCCGCAGCGCGGGCACGGGAGTTTCGGTGTCGCAACGCTGCTGGGATCAGGACTGGGCAGGCAACCCTGGCTGCATAGCAATGGCTTTGGCAGCCTCCCCTCGGCCTTGCCCCACATGGAGAAGGTTGCCACAGGGACAACCTGCTCAGCCCCACCTCCTGAGGAGCGGCAGCAGCTTGGCTCAGCAGGTTCAGCCGCTGGCAGCGCTCCGTGGCCTCCGCAGAAAGTGAAACTGCGGCCACACATCACGAGAGGTTGGGCAAGAAAGAACTGGGAAAGGTGGCACGAGGCCCAGGCAGCAGCAGGAAGGAAAACCCTCCAGCAGAGCAGGAGGCCCTGCAGAAGTCGCCGTGCTCGAGATGTGTCAGGGAGAACAAAGTCACTCGGTGTTGGCAGGGCTGAGCTGCCTGGACCAGAGGGTGACACCTGCCCTGCCAAGCAAACAGCCCCATCCAGCCCCATCCAGCCCCATCCAGAGGGCTCTGCTGGCCCCCCAGCCTGCAGGAAGGGCTCCTGCCCAGGAGCAGGGCTGTGCAGCACTGCCAGGACCTGCAACCAGCGAGCACCAGCCCGTCTGTGTGAGCACAGCTCCCTCGGTCCTCACCTTGGCGTGACTCAGGCAGCTCCTGCTGAAGTTTCCTGGCTAGTTTTTGGATGCTGAGGGCAGCATGGCCTCTTACCCCGTCCCTGCTTCTCCAGAGCAGAGCACTGAGGTTACTCAGAGCAGCACATCTGAGTAAATGAAAACCTGAAGCAATAACCACCACCCATCCTCAACCAAGCCACTTACTAGACACCAACTTAAACAAATTTCCACTCTCCACCTACCCAGCCAGTTCCTGTCAACTACAGCACTGCACAGTCTGGCAGAAAATAACTCTGAGCAACAGGAGAGAGTTTACTTTGCAAAATATTTGTAATGATGGAAGCAACTGAGATGGGAGCTGCAGAAGTTCACCTTCCTCACACCTCTGTACCTGTCCAGCCACCTTCAGCTGACTTCCCACGTGTTACTGAGACTCTGCATGTGAACAGGCACTGCTTCCAGAAGAAGCCTCACAACCCTTTAAGGCTGAAATCTACTCTTGGCACACTGCAAACACAACCCCTGTTTTATAACCAGCACTTGAAAGGCCTGGTCACACTGCCATGCTTGCCTGATGATTTTCCCTCCAGCATTGGAGCCATTTGATAGGCTGCATTTAGAGAGGCATTTCCTCCACAATTAAGCTCCGGTGAATTTTAAACAGTAAATGTTTATGTTCAGAGCCATTTGCATTAAAGAAGCCCACACAATCCAGAATAAGCTACCCTCTTGAACTCCCTGCTTCTTGTTATTTCCTCACTTAATTTGCAGCTTACAGTGCCCACTGTCCATCCCTCATCTCTGTTTAAGATCTGGATTCACTGGTTTTGTCTGACAATGAGGGGAGCAGTGGGTGGGAAGAATGAAGTTTGATGTTACTACCTGTGCCCAGAGTTCCCACTCCTGTATCAAAAGCACTTTTTTGGCTCTGACTGCGAGATTGGCCAACACCACCACCAACCCATCAGGACAAAATTTTTGATAACAAGGCACTGTTTTCCCCTAAAAGCAGTTCATGAATCACTGTGGTTTCTTGCCAGCAGCAGCTGCATTAAAAGAATTCCATGTTCCCAGCAGTCACCCACCAGAACTCCCCTTGTGTCCCCCTCCCAGGTGACAGCAGGGCACAGCAAAGAGACTTTCTCAAACAGATGGCCTGAAAATGTCCACGGTGTGAGGATGGCAATCCCTGCTCCTAAAGGCAACACAATATCCTGTGTCAGGAGGCAGGCCCAGCAGGATTCCTGCTCCCAGGTAAAGCAGTTGGAGCTGCAGCTATTTTCACATTAAGGTTGTTCAGTCACTGTCTCTTCCTTTTTTTCATTTGAAGATGTCACAAGCACTGCTAACAGTAAAGCAAAAATCCCCTCAACAGAGCAGCTGCCAAGCACCAGATTACTCAGCCTGTTACCCTCAAACACGTTTATTGTGTCTGAAGCTTCAGCACATTTATTTACATCAAATCCATCTCTGCCAGAGGGGAAGTTGTGCAAGTGTCTGGTACTGCTCATCACTACACAAAAAGCATCGTTGCAATCTGGGCCACAAATAATTCTTGGTCCATTGCAACAGAGTCTCTGCTCCCCCTCAGCAGATCCTTTCAGCACTGGGAGCTGGATGCTGTTCTGATTCAGAGGCCAGAGCAGCACACTCAGCAAAATCACAAAGTTATGTTCCATCCCTGCTTCCCTGGCACTCAAATCTTGTTTTCTCTCTCACCAGTTTACTCTTGTAAACCTTCAAAACCAACCAGAGCCTGTACAACCTCTGGGCAACCTCTCCCAAGGCTTGGCAAGCTTCATGGTGACAAACTTATGCTTAACTCCTTTTTGGGGTTAAGCATCTTCCTCCCTGTGCAAGCCACTCCAGTTTCTTAACCAGCCACTTTCAGGTTGAATTTTGTGTTAATCCTCATGTGAAATAAATCCCAAACAAGTGAATCCAAGCCCTTGTCCCAGCTGTTAGTGCCTTCATACCACACAGCAAATCACTCTAAGCATGGATTCAGTTCACATGCCTTATTCTTACCTTGACACATGGAAAAACTCAGCATTCCTCTACAATATTTACCCAGATCTCTTCATCCTGGGCTTCCTAAGCATTGGAAAAAAGCACTGAAGTTACATCCTTGTGTGTGAAGACCCCAGTGGACCTTTCACACTTCCAACTTTACAGGTTCAGATCCTTCCTGTCTGAGGTCTGTGGAGTCTGAGGGTGTCACCACAAGGACAAAAGCCTCACAAGAGGAGACAGCTGAGTCACTGAGGAAGTGACTTTTTTCAAACTGTTTAGGAAACCACTCTGTTCACTTAGCAAAAGGACGTTTGCAGCAGTCAACAGCCCTGCAATGCATGCAAAGCAGGGGCTCAGCACACAGTCCTGACAGGTTCTTTAGAGCCAGAACCCCAGAGCCTGTCAGTCTCCAGTGCCTGCCCACAAGCAAAACCACCTTCCATGGTGTCCCTCAGCCAGTCTGGAAGTTCCAGCAGGTATTTCCCTACCCCTTCCCTCAAAGGAGATCTTGGACCACGACCTGCAGAGCAGATGTGCCTCTGCTGCATCAGACACTTCTTGTAACGTGCTGAATGATTACAACATCATCTTTTCTTCCACGCCCTGGCCACTGGCCAAGCCAGTCACGGCCTAAGTTCAGGAATTCTCCATTTCCTAAAGTCACCTGGCACACGAGCAAGGCTGTGGCTCAGCCCTATCCATCAGCCCTATCCTCCCTCTGAGCACAGGCAGGCTTCAGCCTCCCCCAGCCCTCTCATCTCCCCCTGGGAAGCACTGCAGGAACAGGGCTCCTCTTTTTAAGTGGAAAAGATGAAAGCCAAACGCTGGATGCTCACATGAACCTCATGCTCAGAAGAAGCCTTTGAAGGCAGGAAGGCTGGGGAGGGCAGGGTGGGCTGGGACAAACAATCCTGTCTGGCTGGAGGACACAGCAGTGCCTGGAGGGCTGTGCTCTCCCCAGCCCTTCCTCTGCTCTGCTGGGTGGTTGGCACCCTCTGACAGCCTCAGCCACGCTGCAGCTGGAAGGAAAACCACCTGCACACACACAGTGCACTGACACCAGTGTCTGGCACCTCCTTCCCCCTGTGCAGCTCAGCTCCATCCACGCCTCCCACCCCAGAAGAAGCCACTGATGCTCCCAGGTGAGCAGGGATCTGTTCACTCAGGGTTCAGGAGCCACCAGCTCTCAGATTTGTTTGAGCAGCTCCAGCCTGAGGTCCCAAGATAAAACCAGCAGTTTTATTATCAAAGTTAACTAGGTACTTTGCTTTGAAATACAGTTTCTTCCCGTGCATCAAAGAGCTGTTAATTTTAGTCTTGTAGCAAAGAAAAAGAAAATAAGTAGAAGAAATGAAAGCAGCATCTGCTTGGAAGAGATGAACGCAAGATAAAAGGTGACTGTGACAGAAAGCTGGCAGCAGTCTTATGTTTTCTATTCAAGTCTAATCTGGGAACAACAACCATCCTTAAACACAACAAAAGCTGTGGAAAACCCCTTTCCAAATCCAACAACATAGCCAGAAGATGCCATTTCTCTTCTCCAATTGCTGCAGCAGTCAGTTGAGGTGAAGAGTCCAGACAAATCCAAGCTTTGCACACCAGGGTCACCCAGAACCTCGGCTTGCTCAAGCCCACCAACATCCCTGCTTCAGCTTCCAGCTCCCTCCTCCACATCTCCACAGCTCCTGGGGGTCTCCCACAGCAGAGGGGGAGCAGTCACACCACGGCACAACACCCCCAGGCTGTCTGGGCATGACTGGTTTGCAGCCCAGCCAGCAGCACTGACATTTCCCACTGCCCAGGACAGGCTGTGCTCTGCACACCCCTGCTGCAGTGGAAGAAGTGAAGCGTGGCTCCCCAGCCTTGCAGGGAACAGCAGGACTGTGGAAAGCTGCTCCATGTGACCTTTAAACCATCTGGAACTACCAAGCAGGAGAGGCCAGCACGGTGCACCCTGCCTGAGCCAGCCCTGGGAAGATGTGCTGCTCACCTCCTGCCTGTGAGGCAGCTGCCAGGACCTGTGCCACTCAAACACTGGCTGTAGGAGCAGAAACCCAAGGAAAGAGCTGGATAAACATGGGACAGGCCAGTGCTGAGACATTTGTCAACATCCAGCAAAGCACTCCACCAGCAGGCTCAGCCAGGGGAGCCCTCCACGTCCAGGAACACACAGCAGCAAGGAGGGATGGCCCAGCAGCTCCCAACTGCTGAACTGAGAGGATATTCCTGGCAGACAGATTGCACAAGAGACAGCTCACACTGCCAGCTTTACTGGAACACACTCAGCAACTCCCCAGAGCAGAGCATGCCGGGACGATGCTGGATTTCTGACTTGTCATTAGCCAAAAGAGTTTAATGACACGGCTGGACTCTGTGTTTAGCTATAATTGACCTGGGACATCCCATAATTAGGAAGAGACACTGCACCTCTCACTGGAGCTGGCAGAGTGCAGTCTCAGCGTGATGCAATGTTTTGTTTTCACCATCACCTGAAAGGGTCCCTGGAAGTTGCTGGGGAGGTTTGAGATAGGCAGGGGGACTCAAAAGCTCTGGCTGGCTCCTTAAATCATCCACCAGAAGGCTTCACAGAGCAACATTTTATAGAAGCCTCTCTAGCTTGCCTGCTTGAAGTTTTATCCCTGTAAAAGCTCAACGAAACAAATCATATTTGAAAGTGCAGAGAGCACCAAAATGAAGAGGATAAAAGCACATTGTACAAACTGTGGCAGCAGGAATGCACACGCTGCTTTCAGAGGACATCTGCACTGTAAGGTGGCCAGATATCCCAGAGGAGCTTCTTCCTGGAAATAGCAGTTGTGGTCACACAGAACAAACGTTTCTGCCAAAAGAAGTGACCGAGGCACGCACGGCAGCATTGTCCACAGCAGCTGCAACACTGCTTCAAGGGGCAAGGGGTGAAATCTGCCCCTCAGTCTTGGGACACACTCAGAAACTCACTCCTAAGCAACAGCTACCCAAGCTTGAACTCTGTAAATCGAGTGATATTTGAGGTGGCTTCCTCAGCTCCTGCAGCGTGCCAAGGCTCAGCTGCACCTCCAGGCACAGTCTCCTGCAGGGGAGGCAGGAGCAGCTCCAGCCTGAGGTCTGTGTTTGGTGGTGACAGGGAATGCTAAGGTGGTTTTTACCCCCTCTGCTTCCACCTTCCAAACGCTCTGACACCACCACAGAAGCCTGAGTAAGCAGGGTCTGAAGAACATGCCTGTCCTTCCTTCCCTCCCCAGGGCTTCTCAGCAGACTAAACTGTGGGTTTCCCCTCCAAAACAACAAAATTCCATACCTGTCATTGCGCCAGCAGCTTTCTGCTGTGACTATCCAGCCTTTCCCATCTGGGTCCTTTCCATCAAGGTGACCCACTGGCAAACCTCTCCAGTGTAAGAGACAAGAAGCAGTGCAGCAGTCAGGGATGAAACCCTCGTGAGTGCACTCCCGGGTCCTTATCTAGGCACTAACAGCTGCCAGCACTTCCAGAGTTCAAAGGCAAGACAAAAGCTGTACAGCCAACCTATCCTCCCTACATACCAGAGCCACCACAGGTCCTCATAAGTCAACATGCCTTCCAAATAAGTGTTTAACATAAACATTTGTAGAGTCACTTAATTCCTGGTGAACCCAGCTATTTGATGTGGGCCACAGAAAGCTCCCATGACATCAATGGAAAGTTTCCAGTTAGAAAACCAGGTTTGAAACTGATTAAGAGAAGTTGAGAAATAGAGATGAAGAAGCCTTGTAGAAAGAGTCAAAAGATCTGTTCTTGAGCAAGATGCACTCACTATACTCAGGAATCAGCAGAAAAGAGGAGCTGCCTTGCTTTCTCAAAGTGTAGCGATCAAGAACAGTAGAGACAAGCCAGTTTTGCTGGCTGCTGTGTGTAGGCTTCTGTCTTTTCTGAGGCTGCTCAGTCTCAGTCAAAGTATGCTCAGCTGTTTCTTGGCTCCTGCTGAAGTTCTTATTCCTCCTTTCGAGGAGGCTGGATGGCTTGGTCAAGACTTGCTGAGTGCAAACACCAGTTTGAAAGCCATGAGAAAGCCACTGCCACCCACCACCCAGGGCACCACAGCCTCCCAAACACGGGGTACATGTCAACTGTCTGGAATATCCAATGTCTGCAACATGGAACAAAGCCACCACATCCCACAGTCTTTTCCTCCATTAAAACCTCACACCAGACTAAACTCACCTTGTGGTTTGATTCCAGCAGTCAGCTCATTACACTGCTGCTGCTGCCATTCAGTGGAAGCATGAACTGAACCCCCTGAGATAACACCAGGCCCCTGGAGACACCAGCCCAGACTGGACAAAGCTGCCTATGGAGCTGTTCACCCCGCAGAAATTCATCTGAGCACAGCTAATGGGACTGCCCAGCTCCTGTGTCAGACCTGGAGGCAAACCAGGGTTCCACTGAGGGACCACGAAGCCCCCTTGTCCCTGTGGCCACCCTGCCACCTGCTGGGCCACCTGCTCTGTCCACCTGGGCCCCAGGACTTGCACCTCACACCTCTGGCACCACAAGCCTGGCTCAGACACCATTTCTGTGACAGACTCGTTCTGGGCTGCCCCAAGGTGTGCCAGAACAAGACTCAAGGGCACACAGGACATGAGAAGGCTTTTATCAATCCAATCACTGCTGTGCCTTCTGCTGGGCTGTTTTGCAATGGAGATTCCCACGAGGCCAAGGATTCTTTCAAAACCAGTCTAGACTGAGATTGGTTGGTGGTTTTGCCAAGTTTGAAGACAGCCCAGTCCAAATAACACAAGAGCACGTGCCTCTGAACAACTGCTGCTTATAATACCTTCCTCTGCACCTGAATGACCCTAAACTTAAACCCCATTCTCCTTCCTCAAATACACAGGGGGATTTGTCCTCAGCCCTAATACACAGCACATTGCTCTCAGTGCCCACCTGCATCCAGAAATCTCTTCTACCTGAGGCTCCAAGAGCCATTCAATTCTGATTTCTTACCAAAACGAACGAACAGCCCAGCAGCAGGCTCACTGGAGTGCCTTGCAGGCAAACTTCTGGAGGTCTCTGCCATCCTGGAGTGGCCCAGCACTCCTGGCAAGCTCCCCAGGCAGCAGTGCCCTGCTCTGGAGAGCAGAGGGCAGTTGCACAACCCCGGCCTCCCTGCAGATGTGGGCACTGCTCCTTGCAGGCTGTCAGGTGTCCCCTTCATCAGGTGTCCCCTCCCATGGGAAATGTTGACACACGAAGCTGTGCCTCTTGCAAATCCAGTTCCGTGTCACAGCAGCTCTATCAGATCACCCAGATAAAGCCTGGGGTTGAACATTGTCACTCATGCCAGAAGTGCAGACCTGGGCCTGCGTGGGCACACAGGACCTGCCCCTCCAACAATCTCACAACAACATCCACAGCCACCTGAGAGCCTGCTGGCCAGAGGAACACCAGTCCAGTCCCACTGACACCAGTGTCAGCGAAACAGGGAAGATGCAGCTGAGCAAACCCTCCAGGAAAGCTCTCCCATTCCTTCCAAAGCTGCTCCTCGACACAGTAAAGAAAAATTGCAGCTATTTAGCAGCTTGTTGGTCCTTGAGTGGATCATCTGAAGATCGATTAACTAAGGCAGCTACCAAGACATGACAGTACCCAGGTCCCTGGATGGATCTCAGTCATTGATACACTAAAAACCATAAGATACACAGCTTGCCCTTTCTTAGTCTGCCCATCTCAACCCTCAGCAAGCCAAACCCACAGCTTGGAAACCCAGAAGCTCATTATGGTGGTCTGCCTCCACTCCCCAGTTTCTACCATCACCCAAGCTCACAGCAGATCAGCTGCCCCTTTTTCACTTCTGCACAGCAGCTGTACCTTGGCAGGCCAGCGTGCCACATTCCTGACCCTGCAGCAATATCCTGCTGGAATCAGGGCCATGTGTGCAGCCCTCCTGCCCTGCTCCTCCCAGGCTGCAGCCTAAGCTGTGCTGGCACAATCTGAGAGATGCAAGTGCCTGAACCAACAGCAGTCAGGTGTGGGGCTGCAGCCACTCACAGGTGCCCACCTGATCCCTGCCAGGGGAAGCACAGCAGCCAGGAACACTGCGAGGTGACAGAGGGCACAGCAGTGCCTGGCTCGCTGAAAATCAATCGTGCCATGGTTTGATTCACTCCCACTCCCATCTGATCCAGCTGGAAGTGCACCGTGTGCCACATGCACAGCCCCAGAGCACGAGCAGGGACCTGGGGGACACCAGGCAAGGGAGCCCAGTGCTCAGAACCCTGACAGAGGGTGACAGCACAGCCTGCAGCAGCTCATGCCTATCATACCCCCCGGAACAGAAAGCCCAAGCAACTCCATTTCCTGCCCACAGGCATCAAGCCAGGTACTTTCTGGATTCACACAGGCCCACAACCTCTTCTCAGCACAAGGGTCACCAGGTTTATTCTGCAGCTGTTGGAGTTTACAGGAACTGGGACACAGACACGACACAAAGCCTCCCAGTTTGGCTTACCCCTCACCAGCTGACTCAAAGTTTTGAGTATTTCTTTACACGGGCACCTCTTGAATCTTCAAGTCCCAGAGGCCTGACAGCCCTGGGATCAGTGTGGAACAAAGCAAGCCCTCCCTCATTGTCCACATGCAACAACATGTCTGGTTTAGCCTTAAAACAGCACGGGCTGACTGAAGGTCAGGGGAGAGTGTCCATGCAGAGAATCAACCCCATGCACTCCTCACCCCCAGTGTCCCCCCAAGGCAGCAAGGGCCACAGGCCACTGTCTGGAAGCATTTCAAGAGTCATTATTCTCTTCTGACTGAGCAGCAATGCTGCTCTCCCTGCAGCACAGAGCCTGAGGTACCACCCAGCAATGAATTAGAGAACCACGCTTTGGCAAACTCCAGGGTCTACTACAAACCTCCAAACACTAGAGTTAGGATGCAGGCGTTTTTCACATCTCTGCATTGAGCAGACTTTAATTTACAAGAGGCCATTCAAACCAGAACTTATCCACAGTGAAGTTTGCAGAAGTTTAAACCAAGAATTTCTAAACATCTGAGACCAATGCAGCCTTCTCCTGTAGAGAACAGCTTGGCCTTACCCCTTGCTTGCTTTTCTTGGCTGTTTACCATCTGTGGCTCACGTTCTCCAGAACGAAGTTGTTTCTGCAGTTTTTGTGCAACTGAGTGCCTTTGTACATTTATGGTGTCAAGGCCCCATCTGGGATCTCCTCAGGACAGATTCCTGACTTGATAACATACCAGCTCTCCAAAGAAAGCAGTTCCAAGCTAACATCCACACAGCTGCTCTGACTTAGAAGCTTCATCAAATTCCCCTTCCAGGCTCAAAGACAAAGCCCATGTTTGGTAACTCCATTCAGACATTACCACCTTCTGCCCCAAAGCTCTCAATTGCTCCCACTTTGGTACCAGGCAGATGGTGCTGGTTGGTGGGGTCTCTCTGTTTGTTTAAGTAAAATGCTTTCTCCTCAAAGAGAAAGGTTTCTATGAGGACAAAGAAATGTGTCAACTTTCTCCTGCCAGGGGAAGTTTCACTGTTACACAGCAGCAGCACTGCTTCAGCCTGAAGTCTAAAACAGGAAAAACTCACAAAGCCACGAGACAAGGAAATATCAGTGCACGAGACTCTGCAGCATTAAGGAAAAAAGCTAAGGCAAAGTCATGTGGCTGTTTCTCTGTCAAATGAGAAAAAGAGGCTAATCCAAAAAACTCTGAAACTGACCTTCAGTGCTGCTGAAGCACAAGACAAAACCAGAAGGGAGGATGAGGAGGAATCTTCACCTCAATGGAACACTGGCAAGCCAATGCCTTGCCAAGCCCCAGCTCCTCACTCTGGCAGGTAAGAAGAGATTTCCCACCTTTTCCACCCCACTGCCAGAATGAGCCACATGGCAGAGCCCATGAAATAAAACCTGGTGTCAGCATCAGCCCAGCCTCAGGGTGCAGACAAAGCATTGACTTCATTCTGTGCCTTTGGGAGCGATGGCAGCAGGGCCACACATCCAGGCAGGTGTGGGGCAGGATCAGCCCTGCACTCACCCCTCCAAACCACACTCCCTGGGGCACACAAACACTGCCAGGTTGCCACAAGCACCAGCTGGAAAGCTCTGAGGGTCAGACCAGTCCCAGGCAGGGCAGTGTGTGACAAAGAGCTGTCCCCAGCACTCACACCTGCTCATCCCTGTGCTCCAGAGCCCTGGGACAGTGTCCTTCCCTCTCCTCTCTCCAGCTAAAGGGCCCTGCAAGGGCAGCCTGCAGCAGCCAGGCTCACTGAGAGCAGGACATTGATAATTCCTGGTGCAGCTGGGTGTTCTGTCCCAGGCTGGGCTGCTCCTCCACACAGCACCCAGGCCACACCAAACCACCCTTACCAGGCAAATGCTTTTTGTATCTCCTTCCCTTAAACACTCCAGAGGTTCAGGCAGCTCATGCCACCCCAGAGCCATGGATAAAAGCAGTTCCTGTACCCATTTAACAGCCAGAATGAGGATTTTTCTTCTTGCTGTAAAAACCACTTAGTCTGCAAGAAAATTTTCTGACCAATGCCACAGACCAATTTACTTTATCCCAGGAGTTTCCAAAGCATTACCATTAAGGGCAGAGCAGTGCAGAGTTAAAAAGGAATGGATGTTTTAGTAGTCCCTGGGAAAACACAGTTAGCAGTGGCACATTTCCCCACCATGTGCTTGGAAACTATTATTTTGTAGCTGTATTTTCTCACACTCAGCAGAGAGTATTTGGCCATTACCTGTAGCACATATCCCATCTTTGTTGAGGATAACTGCACTCTTCTCCCAGCAATTACTCATGGAAACAGAGGCAGCTGTAGCAGTTACTCACATGGAGTAACTCAAGGGAAGATTTCTTTGTTTTCCAGAGCAGTGCAGTAACTGGAAGTGAGTCAACGCCTTGACATGAGCTCATTCTGCAAAGGCCACCAGCAAAGGAACCCAGTGACTGCAGTCTGGTACCAGACACTTACTCACTTTGATTCTGCAGGCATCACACAGCTTTGTCTGAGAGCAGCTGGTGTCTGACTCGTGAGCTGACAAGGTAAAGTTGTGGGGATGAGCTCCATCACACACCTGGAAATACAAAGGAGCAGGGCAGCAGCTCCAGAGCCAGCCACAGACACTGGCCTTGGGAAGCTCACAGCTCATGCAGGCCTAGTCAGCTCCTCCTCCAGTTAATGCAGGTACAAGGCTCCTGCCACAGGACGTGAAGACAAGCTCAGCCCAGCTGAAATCATCCCTCTGGTACTCCCTGCCAGCCCCAGTGAATCCTCACCCCTCGCCAACACCAGCCCTGGGTGGCCTCCAGGCTCAGTAAGTACAAGCATACTAAAGCCCAAAATTACAACCACCACTTGCAGTGGCCTCTCAGCCCATCAGATGCCAATTCCAGTGAATGCAGAGGCATTAGCCACAAAATGTGACCAGGACACAAACTTCAGAGAGCCACAGAACACAGTCTGTTCCACATCTTATATTCTTCAAAAACTACACTGTGATTTGGAATATTATCTGTCAGCACTGTCTGCACTCAGTTGCAAACCCTGGCACAGTGTCCTCACTGGCTCATTAGCTACAGATTTTTAATTCCAGGAACTTAATGAATTCTTGATTAGCCCTCACAAGACAAGCAGACCTTGCAGACTGCTTTCACTTTTTTTTCTGAGGAAAGGAAGTAGGGTCCAGGGAAAAAACCCAACCCAGACACAGGAGAGCAAGGAGCAGAAGAGATTCCCCACATCCAGCAGCCCTGAGTGGCTGCACACAAACACAGCACGAATCAGCTGGCCAGTTCCTGGAACACAAGCCCACGTCTCAGAAATATCCAGCAGGAGTTTACAAACAAGCCCCAAAGCACATCCCAGTGCACTCCAGTGACCTCCAGAGCAGAGAGAGGCTGCAAAGGCTGCGCTGCAACAGCCCGAGAGCCCCTGAGGAATACACTGCTGCAACTCATCCCTGCCTTTGAGGGGGGAGAAAGAAGAGTAAATTGCTGCTTTATGCATCCATCATCAGCACTACTGAGAGCCTCGGCAGGGCCGGGCACGGAGGCAGGGCCAGGGCAGCTCAGGGAAGATGCTCCTCCACTTGGGCGCTTCCCGGCACTGCCATCCCCTCAGTAAACAGCAGCACGGCTCCGGCGCATTCCCGGCTGCTCCCTCACTAACTCTCCACGGAAATATCTTTCCTCGCAGGCTGGGAGAGCCACTGACCAGCCTATAGCCAGACCTGTCTTGCTATGAGGCACTGGAGGCTCGGCACAGTTTGGTCCAGGGGATGCAGCAGCCACCTTACACCAGCAAGTCTGAGCTGTCTGTGCTACTGAGCTCTGCAACGCTGCATCTGGTGTAGAAATCAGATGTTAGAGGGGTGGGAAAGACACAGATTACTCCTGGGACAAAAGGTTCATTGAGCCATCCTACATCTCTATCATGGAAAATAAAATAAAATTTTTAAAAGGGTGATCTCTCTCCAAGGAGCAACTCCCATTTTTACAATCATTCTTTAAACTTCCTTATCTTGAGCCAGACAATTCACAGATTTTGCATCAGGCATGGCCACCAGCAGCCACCAGGCACTCTGACTGCTCACTTCAGCCAGGGAATAAGGACAAAACACAGCATAGTCCAGCAGGAGGCTACAGCAAGGCTGACCTTATAACAACAGTCTAGGTCCTTCACATAGAGGATTATGTAAGTCCCCGTTGCATTCGCAGAGGTTTATGTAGAAAGAAAAGAGACACGGTAACCAGACCTCGTAAGGCGTGCTCCGGAGCCCACCGCGGTAGGAGCAGACCCTGAACAAACAACCCCGCTGCCCGAGCGAGGGGAGCGCCCTGCGCCGGCTATCGGTGCCCGCTCCCCGGACCCGCACACGGCCACGCCGCCCGGGCTCCGGCAGCCGCGGCATCCCCTGCCGGGACCTCGGGGCGCCGCGAGCAGCGGAGCCCCGGCACCTCCAGCACCCCCATGAGCCCCACCAGCCCCAGCACCCCCACCAGCCGGGGCTGCCCCCGCTGCCAGCGCCGGGCCGGGCTCCGGGAGCGGCTGCAGCCAGCGCCGGCCTCTCCCGGCTCTGCAGCTGGCACCGCCCGCGGCCCTGCCCGGCAGAGGCACCG
>VYXF01001221.1:34517-49274 GCA_013397295.1 Polioptila caerulea
CCCATCCCCGCTCGGGAGCCGGCCCCGTTTCTGTGTGAAAGCTGCGCTGCTGTAGCGCTGTTCTGCCACCTCGCTCCGGGAACGGCTGAAAGCAGCGGCCAGTCCCAGGCGTGGCGCTGAGATCGCCGCGCACGGTGCGGGCACTGGGTAGCGGGTCGCATGCTCGCTGTCCGCACATGCACACCGTGTTCCGCAGTTCTGCACATAAAGGGGGATCAGGCACTGCAAGGGCTGCCCAGGGAGGCGGCGGAGTCTCCGTGCCCGCACGTGTCTAAGGAATGCCCGGCCGTGGCACTTTGGGCCATGCTCCGGGTGACGTGGTCTTGTTATGTCACAGGATGGACGCGATGATCTCAGAGGTTTTTCCAGCCTAACTGATTCTGTGATTCTGTGATTTGTTTCAACCACTCCTAGGAATGTCTGTTTGCTTTTTAAAGACTCATTTGTCCACTGAAATAAACCGAGGAAGTACAATTCTGTTCATTTCAGTCCTCATCCAAAAAACAACCCTTTGGACAAATCTGACCCGCTAGCGTCCCTTTGAGATGATTCATTTTTCAGTGTTTCCAAACAAAAAGAACTTGATTGTAGCAATGCTGCTCCAGCTCCAAACCCGTGGATTGTCATAAATTCAGCAAGCCATATTGCATGAGATACCTCCAAGGACCACCTAGNGTTTCAACCGCTCCTAGGAATGTCTGTTTGGTTTTTAAAGACTCATTTGTCCACCGAAATAAACCGAGGAAGTACAATTCTGTTCATTTCAGTCCTCATCCAAAAAACAACCCTTTGGACAAATCTGACCCGCTAGCGTCCCTTTGAGATGATTCATTTTTCAGTGTTTCCAAACAAAAAGAACTTGATTGTAGCAATGCTGCTCCAGCTCCAAACCCGTGGATTGTCATAAATTCAGCAAGCCATATTGCATGAGATACCTCCAAGGACCACCTAGGAGCTGCAGGAAGTGGTGTGAGTGACTCAGGAGGTGGCAGCCTGCCACCTGAGTCAGTGTGGAACGAACGCCCCTGCACGCTGCTGGAGCTATTGTTCTTTGGGATCGGACATTGGCACGGGTCGTGACATGTCTCATCACTGATGGGCGTGGGGCACGCGTGAAAAAAGAGCACAGTTAATTCACGTGTCCTCAGATCTTTGCAGGACTGAGGCATTAATTTGTTGAGCATATTTTGATGTCCATGGGGAATAGTTGTTCTATGCCAGCCACTGTGGTCCTTTAAAAAAACACATTCACATCAGAATAAATTGATTATGCTAGCTGACTAGAAACACTGGGGAGACTGTAGATACAGCACAAATATGTTCTTTCACACCCTACAAAATAAAAATAGGAGGGTTTATGTCAAATAGATACATATTTGGGTAGCTTTTTCAAAACTACTTTGCTCTGACCCGGTCCTGCTCATATTTTACTTTTCCCCACAAATTTCAGGGAGAAGTGGGGTGGAGGAGCCATAGGACAGCAGGGAAGCTGGAGGAAACCAGACGTGACAAGTGCTGAAGCAGAACTTCTCAGCTTTGTGGTGGCTTCTCGCCAGATGAGATCACAGCTCCTATGGAATCTTGTCTGCTTTTATTTCCTTACTATTTGACTTCCTTGCTTCCTCCAGAAGCAGGAATTGCTGATCTTCAGTCACTTGCTTTGAGCACTGTCCACATCTCAAACCACTGCACAAACAGAGGCAGAGGGGGGTGGCTGACAAGGGCCAGTGTTTATGGCCTGCAATGGGGTCCCCCTAAGCCTTTTTGGAGAACTGACTGGGGATGGAGCCTGGATTAGCAGAGTCTTTTCCAGCTCCCATCCTTGTGAATTTATGCTAAGATGATTAAAAGGAAGGTGGGAGGAGGAATGACTTGGCATGCCTGCTTTCCTGTGGTCAGCATTCAGCACTGTAGATCAGCTCCGGGGTCTGGACGGGGATGAGCATCCACCTTCTGAAAACTGCGTCCCTTTTGAATGTCTGAAGTTAAATATTTCAATCCTTTGGGCTCCCAGCACGGGCTCTGAGGCTGGCACAGACTTTGTGGATGTGCTTTCTGCCTCACTGACGCTGCCCCTGCAGCAGGAGGCTGGCGGGCTGCAGCAACAAAGGGGATCCCATTGCCTGGCGTTTGAGGGGCTGCACAAAGACGGGCAGGCAGAGAGCCCGGAGCTCTCTGTGCCCTGGGGAGAAGTAATCTTTCATCCACTGTGCCCGGAAACACGTAGGTGCTGCATGCAGGCTGTGCCTGCGGGACACAATGCAACAGACAGCGAACAATGAGAGCCTGTGAGCGCAGCCACACAGGCAGAGCGAGCCAGTGTGCTGCAGCACAGAGGGAGGCTGTGAAAACAGCCTCCGAGGGAGAAACCCTGCCAAGCACGCCTAGAGGACAACCAACAAACCCTCCTCAGCTGGAAGATGGGCTGGAAAAGGGAGTCAAAGAGAGTGGGATGGAGGAGGAAAAAAGAGGCATCCCCCAGGGGCACTTTGCAGGAAGAAGAAGTAATCTTTCATTTTAGTCCCTTCTTGAGAGCTGAGATGTCAGCACAGCCAACACAGCACTTCACACACTGCAACACAAGTAAATGAGGCTGCTGAATGAAGTGAAACCCTTTATAAAAAATAAAAGTTAAAAAGTAGAATCCAGGTATTTTGCTCTCTGTTCACCTGGAGACCAAAGTCTTGCTGTGATGTCTACTCTCTTGACCCCTTTTGCCTTTCTGTTTCAGCACAGGGTGCTGGATGTGAAGAAGCTTTAAAGGATGGGATATATGTAACAGGAGCACTTGGATGCAGAATTTACTCCCTGTTCTTTTTGGAGCAACACTTACAACTGCAGCTGACTGCCGAGTTACCTCTGAGGTACCTGTGTGTGACTCTCCATGAGGGGAGCACCCCGGGGAATCGCCGTGATTTACCAACTGCCACGGGTCCTGCAGGTGTGGGAAAGAGGCCACCCCAACATCCTTGTGCCCATGGGGAGCTGAGCACAGGGTCACAGCCTGGGCAGGGGAAGCCTCTGCGACTGGGAAAGCAGAGAAATTACTTCCCTGCCTTTTTGATGGATGGCCACGAACAGAAAATGGTAGGCAGCAGGACGATACAGGAGCAGCCAGGCAGGGAGCCCGCCGTGCCCCGCTCGTCCCTGCGCTGCTGTCAGACCCAGCTGTGCTGGCCTGGGCCTCTGGAAAGGCTCCTCCGGCAGGACAGGGCTGGGAAAAGCGGCTCCCGGCAGCGCGGGCAAGCAGCACCCTCTGCTGCCGGCAGAGCTGGCTCCGCAGCGGCTCGGGGCTCCCAGACAGGAGCCGCGGGAAGGCACCAGGGGCAGCGCCGCAGGCAGGGCAGCTCTGAGAGCCGGGCAGGGCAGCTCTGAGAGCCGGGCAGGGCAGCTCTGAGAGCCGGGCAGGGCAGCTCTGAGAGCCGGGCAGGGAGCTCCGGCCGGGCAGGGCAGCTCTGAGAGCCGGGCAGGGAGCTACGGCCGGGCAGGGCAGCTCTGAGAGTCGTACACTCAGCCAGGGCAGTTCTGCACTGCTGCAGCCCCGTGCCAGTTCTGCACTGCTGCAGTGCCCCGTGCCAGTTCTGCACTGCTGCAGTGCCCCGTGCCAGCTCTGCACTGCTGCAGTGCCCCGTGCCAGTTCTGCACTGCTGCAGCCCTGAAGGTGCCAGGTGGGATTTCCCTTTGGAATCAGCCAGAGTGGAGCCAGGACTCCACTCTGGGCCCTGCCAGCCCCGAGCCACAGCCCAGCTCCTGCTGCAGCTCCAGCTGCACCCCCCGAGCTCAGTCAGAGCTCTGAACGCAGCTCTGTAAATTGCCTTAGGAAACAGCTCTGGATGTGGTGACAGTAGCCATGGAAATGCAACCCAGGGAGTAAATGTGGATCAGGGGAGGCTTTCCCGAGGCCTGGCCATTCCAGGACCCTGCACAGCACTGGGTGACTCTGTCTCCTCACCTTAAAAGGGCTTTGGCTGCTCCTCGTGTTGGAAAGTCCTGGCCTTGTCAGGATGAACCACCAAAAAAGAAAAAAAAAAAAAAAAAGCAAGGGTTAGAGTGAACATTTAATACCATTGTCCAATTGGCACAACTAAAACTTCATTCACCAGGACCACTCACCTCTGGAAGAAATTAAAAGACACTTCTTGTTAAAAACTATTTATTTTTCATAAATATAATTCTTCATTCATTAAACAACATGAAAAGAATCACAAAACTTTACTCATGGGAAAAAAAAGATTTTACAGTTTGATTTATAAAAGTTGAAGTGAAAAATGAGTTATTTCCAGTGTTAGTTTTCTGTAAAACATATAATCATACCATTGAATGGTAGGAATGCACTTGATATTTTAAAAATGAATTAAAAATTGGCATCAATAATCACTTACAGGAGAACCAGACTGTAAAAAGTTACTCCATGGAGCTGCCTTTGCAAAGAAAGGTTAATACAAGCTCTCAAGAAGGTGTACACCTTCTATTAATAACTTTCACAAAATAAAAATAGCCCTGCTTCCTTGGCCTACAGCCCAGTGGATTGCTACCATTCCTCCTCATTGGATTTGTTGCTCATTTAACCCTTCTTCCCATCCAGTCTCTCTCTTTACAGTCATAAATTTTGTACATTCAAAAATATCTGGTTTTCATTTAGCAAATGCTAAGTATTAAAGAAATTTGACAGGAATTGCCTGTGTGAAAAAAAATACACTTCTGAAAAGTCCCCCAAACAACCCAGACAGCTCCATTCACCAAGGAAAACATGTGGAAACTTTTAATGGAATTTAAAGAAATCTAAGATCAATTTTGAGGTGACCAACTAGATAGAGACTTCACAAATAAACCCTATTTTCAGCTGCAAAGAACAGTAGCTCCTGGGAAAAAAAAACCATGTGCTGGTTTAAAAGTGCAAATAAACCCCTCAGAGTTTATTTCAAGAGGTGCCAGCCACATATTACCAAGCAAGAATGCAAAAATAAGAAAACTCCAATGCCACAGTCACTTGTAAGACAGGAATAATCTCTGTCACTCATAACAATATAGTTACTCTCTCATAGGCCAGTTTTTCCTTAAAACTTGTTCCCTCACACCAAATACAAAAGAACTGGAATGACATTAATGTGGACATTTTTGTTTGAAAAGATTTCCCTGCTAGCTAAACCCAACAATTCCTCTGAGCACCAAGCTTTTCCCTCAGTAATTACTGCACTGCTGGCAACCAACAGCTCTGTGAGCCCGTCCCCACTGGTTTAGAACCCCAAACAGGAGTTTGTCTTCCTTCCCCATCCCCGTGGTACCAGCCAGCACTCAATGAATGCAGCCAATTACTGCTCCCAGTCTCTGCTGCTGGGCACTGTGTGAAGGCTCAGGACTGCAGCGAGCTCACAGAGCAGTGTCAGCATTTGGGGGCCACTGCCCCAAAAGTCACAGGGTGCCTGTGCTCCCAGGGAAGCCCAGACACAACTCCAGCCATCATTTCACTGAGACAAGGACTCTGGCCCAGCCAGACTGAGCAGGGCAGGGGATGAACGTGTTACTATCGTCTTTTAGCCTGAGAATTACATAAAATTTAAAAGCATTTGGCAGGCAGTTGATTTAAGAGGTCTCCTGTAGTGCCTGTGAGGTAGTTACATGCCAGTAAGCACAAAGGCCTGACAGGAAAAGTGAGGCACTTCAAGGTGAGGTCATTTGTCCCAGGTCCCAGTCAGAACCCAGAGCAGAGCCAGAAATTCTGCACTGGCCTCTTGGCTCCTCCTGAGCTCTGGACACTGAGCCCAGCTCCCTCCAGGCTCAAATGTCAGAGGTGCTGCAGGCCATGGATCTCCCAGAAGGCTGGAGGTGCCAGGGATGAAGCTGCTGTTGGCAACAGAGGACCGTGGACACCGTGTAGGAAAATCCAGGCTGGAAAGGCCACGCAGACAGGGGAGGAGGGACACTGTGAAGGCATCACCCCAGCAGAGCTTCGTAATCCACGTACCAGACCAGCTGGCCAGAGCTGGGGCGGACTCCCGAGATCGGCCACTTGCTGGGCTCGTGGCCCACTCTGCTGAGCAGCGTGGTGATGTCGTGCTTGCCCTTGCCCAAAACCAGGACAAACACCTGCCTGGCCCTGTTGATGAGGGGCAGGCTGAGGCTCATCCTCTGGTGAGGCTTGACAGGGCTCTCAGTCAGCAGCACGGTGGGAGCCCCTCCCAGGCCGTTCTCGGAGTGGGGGAAGAGCGAGGCCGTGTGCCCGTCCGTGCCCACCCCCAGCAGCACCAGGTCGAAGCTGGCATTGGCCACCAGGGCCACGATGTCCTGGGCATAGAGCTGGGCGCCGCCGTCCTCCTCCACGCAGAGGCGCCGGTTGAGGTGCACGGGCATGGGGTGGATGTTGAAGTAGGGCACCCTGACGTGCTGCAGCAGGTGCCTGTGCAGGCCCAGGAAGTTGGACTCGCTGTCGGTCAGGGGCACGCAGCGCTCGTCCACCAGCCACACGTGGGTGTGCTGCCAGGGGAAGCCTGGGTGGTGCCTGGCCAGGCGCTGGAACAGCCCCACGGGGCTGGAGCCGCCCGACAGGGCCAGGTGGAACTGCCCCGAGCGAGCCACGCTCCTCACGGCTGCCTCCTCCATGTCGGACGCCAGCCGGGACATCAGCTCCTCGGCCCACGCCGACACCAGGGGGCTCTGCCGAAATTTGGACTGGACTGCCCTGAAATCACTGGGCATCTGCCCGCTGGGGCTCAGCAGCTGTGCTGGCTCTGCCAGGGTGAACGCCACTCCCCCACCGCTCAGCACTTCAAAGTCCAGGAGGTGCTGGTTCTCCACACCCCCGGGGTAGAGGCGCGGGGGCTGGTGGGAGGTGCTGGCCAGCAGAGGTGTCCAGAAGGCCCAGGAGGCCAGCAGGCTCTCCGTGGTGATGAAGAAATCCTTCCTGCCGTGGTAGATGTTGGAGATGAGGACAGAATATGCATCCCTCTCTTTCACAGGGCTGTACACGTAGAAATCAGACAGAGGCTGTCCAAAGACGTGCAGGTCTGGCTGAACCTCTGCTTCTTTCCAGCTGTCTTTGGGCATGACAGGCTGGAAGAGGTTCCTGCTCACCAGCACCGCAGGGGTGCCGAGTGCACCATGCCCAAAGTAGAAGATGATCTGCTTGGGTTTACACTGGCTGTGCCCTGCATCCCTCAGAGAGCCACTCTGAGTGCAGTAGGCCCTGTTCTTGAAGAGGACACGGGCATAGCCCACGCGCTCGTCCAGAGCCTTCCCGGAGGTGAGGAGGAAAGGGACCCCTTCCCAGCGCAGGCTGTCGCTGCAGATCAGCACCCCTGCAACAACAGAGACCCACCTGAGCAGCAGGCACTCCTGGGCACCTCCATCACCTGCCCATTCCTCCTCAGCTCCTTTGGTAGCCACGGTGTCTCTAGCCCCACATTCAGCCCTTCTGTGACTTCACTGCCTACCCCGAACTCGATGATCTTTATGGTCCCTTCCCATCCAGGCCATTCTGTGATTCTCACTCTCACCAGCTCCCCTGCTGTGCTTTCTCCCAGCTATCCCACTTGTTCAGCCTCCTTTCATCTTGCAGGAAACCAGTTTCTGAGCATGAACACCATTTAGACAATTCTGTTCATGTTCCCAGCACGGCTAGAGATGGCCTCGTGGTTCACTCAGCGCAGAGAACAAAGCTTTACCCCTCAGCTGCAGAGAGCAACTCAACTTCATGAAAAGGCAAAGGAGTTTACAGGCCACTTCTAAAAACAATGCAGAGATTTTATAATAACAGGCCTTGGCTCTTACACTTCCCATTCCTTGGATCATTGGTTAACTGACAACAGCGTTATCTTGTCCAGCTCCCAGTTATCATGCCAGTGGATGCCTGGGCACATCCCTGAGTCAGCAGTGAGCTCCAGAGCCACGGAGCTGGTACTGCATGCAAGGGCTCACATCTCCTGCTCTCCTCTGCTCTGACTGCTCCCCTCGCCAGGGCACAGCCCAAACTCTCACCTGCAAAGGTCGGTGTGGTGCTGATGTAGCCCTGCGCCTCCTGCAGCTCCTCCTGCACCTGGCTGTTGTAGGCCTGGTACTGCCCCAGCACGGCACTGCTCCTCTCCAGGCCCCACAGGGACTGCAACGCCTGCAGCTTGTGCTGCACCACCTCCTGGGCACTGCTGACGTTGGCAGGCAGCTCCATGATGAGGAACATGAGGGCCTCGGTGAGGTGGTTCTGCAGCACGTCTCGGATGACCCCGTACTGCTCGTAGAAGCTGGTGCGGCCTGGGCACAGCGAGGAGGCAAAATGCTGCTCAGGAGACGTGGCTCCCTTGTCTGCATCACAACGTGGGTGCCGGGGACAGCAAAGCTCCAAGCTCCTCTCCTTTCCACCCAGCAATTAACGTGAAGCAATCAAGCTCAGGGAAGCTGTGGATGTCCTGTCACTGATGTGTTCAAGGTCTGGTTGGGCAGAGCTTTGGGCAACCTGTCCTAGTGAAAGTTGTCACTGCTGTAGCAGGACTAGATGGTTTTCCTGCCCTCAGAAGGCACTGGCTGAGCCATGCCCTTGGGAGACAAAATTTTGTGCACAGAGCCATGCTTCCCTTTCCCTGCCTGGCTCCTCATGCAGGTGGGAACAGTGGGAGAAGGACAGTGCCCCTCTGGAGTGACTCCAGGCTGTGTGTCACCAGCAGCAGGCTGTATCACAACCACAGGCTTCTCCTACAGACTGACAATTTATCTCCCCCGCTCTAATCCAAAGGCACATTCATTAATGGAATCAATGCTGCAGACTTGCTGGGAGCCAGGCTGCCAGCTGAAGCTGCACAGGGCAAAAAAGACATCAAATGACAAATTACAAAGTTGTTCAGAGAGGGGAGGGCACAGGGAGGAGCTGGGGCTGTGCACAGACAATGCTGTTCTCCCTAAATCTCTCTGCAGTGCATCCCTCTCCCACACACAGGCTCAGGTGAGCTCCAGGCTGCCGAAACAAAGATTACCACCCCAAGTTTGCTAAAATTGCATTAAGTGAGTCTGTGGTGGCTGAGGGAGGGAGGCAGAGGTGAAGTGAGTGGGGAAGCAATCCTGATGGTGCAGAAGCCAGGACACCTGCCGTGCCCAGAAGTGCTGTGGGTGGCAGCCCAGCCCGGAGCTTTGTGCTGAGCACTGCAGAGGGGATGGATGCTGCAGCATTGCAGGGAGGCAGTGCAGCCGTGTCCTTCAGCAGGAGACCCACGCTGCCACTCTGGGCTGGGACTGTCCCTCTGCAGTGCTCTTCCTACTACAGACAGGGGGGGAAAGAAACAGGCAGAGACTGACCCAGAGACCAGAAATATCCAGGCAGGAGATGCACAAGCACCTCCCAAAGAACAGCACAAAGGCACTCTCGGGGTGAGCCTGATGTCTGACAGGACAGCAACACAAAAGGGTTGCTGCTACAACAGCCACATTACGGCTGCACTGAGCTGAAGTGGCCCTAGACTGCACCAATTCCAAATGTTTACCAAGAACTGGGATAGAAAGGTCAGCAATGCCCCCAGAGCTCTGCAGCAGAAAAAGGTGGGGGGTTCTGCTCCTGCTCCCAGATGAATTGCAAATGGATTATTTTCTTAGAGGCAGCAACCCCACCCAAAAGTGAGTCGGTCTCTAGCACAGGAAGTGCAGGACAGTCCCTCTCTGTTTCCAGGGACCAACACACCATTCACTTACTTCTTTTTTATTTCTGTACCAGCACCACCTCAAGGGCCACCTCCCCATTATCAACGAACCTGCCAGTTCTCATTCACTCTGCATCCCTGCCTTACCAACCTTTAGCATCCACAGTCTCCTTCAGGACAACCTCCACTCTTTCCACATGATGTCGGTTCCAAATTGGGTCCAGAAACTGTCGGTTTTGATCCCGAAAAGGCAGGATATGGGCCACAGCCTGTAAGGGGAAGAATTCAAAGACCCAATAAAAACTCAGCAGATTCCCACAGTGCCTCTGCCTCACTGCCCCATGCAGCAGAGCAGAGTGGGTCAGAGAAGAGGAAAGCACCAGGAGAGCAGTGATGCACAGTAGGGTTGCCAGTGACTGTCCAGAGCAGACATTAAAGGTCTTCCTGAGGCATTTTGAGGTTTCATGAGAAAAGGCTGAACTACAAACTGCAGAGCACTCGGTTTGTATCTGTCAGAGGACAAAAGGCTGAGTCAGACCATCCTGCGACTAATGTAAGGTTCCAAAGTGCTGAAATACATCAGTTCAGATGCTTACTAAAGCCATCTGCTCTTTTGGGGAGACAAAATAAATCCCCCAAAACAAAAGAGAAAAAAATCCCCCCTCTCAGTGGAGATGCTTTCCTTGCAGCTGAACATGCAACTTCTGAGTAAAACCCTGCCACACTGCCATGGCTGGAACAGGCTGCATTTAAAGTGTGGCATCACATTGCTGAGAAACAAGGATGGCATGTCCTTGAGCACATTCCCTCTGGGACAGTGCATCTCCACATCCTGAGCTGTACCTGCAGCAGACAACCCTTCCAGCCCGGAGTGCAGCACAGGGCAGGAAGAAACCTTCCCCCAAGCATCCCACAGAACTAACATCCCATCAGCTCCTTATCATATCAAATGAAGGAGTGCTTCCAGAAGCCATGGCTAAGCAGAGAGGCCTGTGTGTAATGAGATGTGGAGCTGTGAGAGGACAGGTGCTGCTTACTCAGCGAAACCAAAGCCCTGACCTTGGGGAGGAGGCCAGAGGAGTTCTGCATCTCTGCTCCAGGCACACAGAGCCCAGCCCTGCTCTGCAGAGGGGACCCTCATCACTCCAACAGGAGGAAGCCCTGCTTCGGTCTGCACGTTCCCTCTGCCCTCCCAGAGGATGGACAGCAGCACAGGACAGAGAAACAGGACAGGATTCCAGGAGCAAAAGGAGGCTCTGGATCACACTGAGAGGCTCTGCAGGGATTTGGGAGGGAACAATGCTCTCTCATCAGACGCAGAGCTGACCACCAAGAGCCTCCCTGGCACTGAGCCCCTCAGCCTGGCAGGGGCTGCGCACTGCTCACCTGCTTGCCCAGGTAGTGGTCCACACGGTACATCTCCTCCTCCCTGAAAAAGCCTGCCAGCTCTGCAGCCAGCTGCTGGGCAGACTCCAGGTCGTGGCCAAAGGGCTTCTCCAGCACCACGCGCAGCCAGGCGCCGGCGGGGGGCCGGCAGTGGCCGTCGATGAGCCGCGCGATCTCCGTGTAGGCAAACGGGGGCACCGAGAAGTAGAAGATCCTGCCAGCCTCCCTCAGCCCCTCCTGGCGAAGCAGGGCCTCGATCTCTCTGTTCAGAGCTGTGTAGTTCTCAGCAGTCTTTAGCTGGTGGTACTGGCTCAGCTTCAGGAACTGGTCCTTGAGCACGGCGCACCTGTTGGGAGCCTCGTCGGGGGGACAGGACAGCTTCTTCAGCACGTCGAACATCAGCCTCTGCCCAGGCTCCAGAGCTGCCAGGGCTGCCCCGTGGAAGGTGAAGCTGTGGCCACTGCTCACTTGGTCCATGTAGAGCTGGAATAGACCCTGCCACAAATACTTCTTGGCCAAATCACCCGTGGCTCCCAGCAAGATCACGGAGATGTGGCCCTGGGATGCTCCAGCTGGGGATGGGAGGGCTCCCACGAACAACACCGTGCACAGGACTCTTCCCAGCATCTTGAGGAGATGAGGTAGAGCCAGGAACACTAGAGATCAGGAATAAAAACCCAAATCAACTCATGTTGTAGCACTGCAAAACACAACACAAGGTGCCTGCTTTCCCCAGAAGAGACAGGGGCTTCTGCCTGGATCCTGCACCCAACAGCCTCTCTCCCCTCCATGATCTGAATCAAGGCAGTAATTTGGGGTCTTGACAAACCTGCAGCCTCCTTCTGCATCTCAGAAGTGGAAGGCAGTGTGTGCTGAAGGTCTCTGGGCAGCATGGACACTGTTCCCACAGCTGAGGGGTGTCAGTGCCCATGCACAGGGAAACTGAAACCCATTTACATCCAGATTCAGAGCAGGCCACCGAGAGCACACGTGCCTGCACACTGAGCACACGTGCCTGCACACTGCATCCTGCCTCCAACGTCCTGGGTGGGACTTTGCTCAAACAGTGCTGGGCTGCCTTGGCATGGCTTCATGTCAATATTGTCAGAGCAGCTCAGGGACAAACACAGGCAGTCCCAGACTCTTCTTCTTCCACTTAATGGCTCCTGTGCAGCACCACAGAGCTGCTAATGGCTGCTGGGACACTGGTGTGATAAAACCACTCTGGGGAAGTTCAGTCTTCAGACTGACATGATGCAGTCCAGAGGCTGCCTGATGGTATCTGTGTCTGCAGCCAGGTGACAACTTGGGGTTTGTGTTCTGCCTCCTGCAACCTCCACCACTGTCTTGTTCTTCTCCAATCTGTGCTCATTCAAACCACTGCAGCCAGGCCAAAGAGTCCCTTTGCTCACGCTTATTTATTCAAAATAAAGTTGTTTTTTTCAAGAGAAAAGACACATTCATCACTTACACTGAGAAGCACAGCAATGACTTTGCATCTCAAGAGATGTAATGTCACTGAAGAGAGGTTTAGTCACTCCTGTATGAGTGACTAAACCACTGTGCTGCTCTCATTACATCAGGTATTATTTCAGCAGCTCTCACACTGGCTATCTCCTTCCCTTTAGGTCATTTTCTGAAGCTGTGTTTAGTTGAACACAGCACACAAGGTTATTTACTTCTTTAAAAACTTTGAATTCTGGTCAATAAATGATAACTAAATAACTACAAGGAACATCTGGATATCTCTCTCTGTCTGCAGCTTGAACTGGTCTGTAGAAATCTTATGTTTCCCTCTCCAGAAGACTCACCTGTAACACAGGAGCTTTAGAGATCACGGTGGCAAAAGCAGCTGGAAATTCTTCTCCTGCACAGCCTCTCCCAGTGCAGATCTGGCTCCTCCTGTGACTGGGTGTCTCTGATCAGTGGTCGGGTGTGCAGGATAGATAAGGCAGGTTGGTCCCTTCCTGGAAAATGGGAGGATTACAACAGAGAACCCAATTACAACAGAGAAAAAACAGTGAGTGCCTGAGCTAGTAACATCCCAGTACATCCCCACTCACAGTCCTGCCCCGCTGGCTGTGCTGAAGCCTTTGGCTGCTGTTTGTGAGCAGCTAAAACACAGGCACATGAGGCAATTCCTGCTCCCAGACAGCTACAACAAGCTGTAATGCAGTCTGTAAGTTTAACTCCTCTCTCCTCAGCCCTCTGTCATGACTGTGTCCCCTCTCTCCCTTCTCTCCTCGCTGTTTGAGCTCCATGGACCCACTGAAGGAATCCAGCCAGCAGCACTGGCAGTTGCAAAGGGGCACTCCTGAGGTTCTGCCTGCAGAATAAATGATTATCTGGTTTCCCCTCCTCTGCTGTGGGGTTATAACGCAGATGACAAAGTTTCTCAGTGCAATAAAGGGCTATTTACACTTCTTGAGCAACCCTTGTTCCAGGAAGCAGAGGCACTGACACGCTGCCCGCTGCACCCTGGCAGCCCCTGCTGTGCTGCAGCCAAGGAGCAGGCACCAGTGAGGAATGGGAAGGGTCTGGGTGGGCCATGCTGCTCCAGACCCACGGAAAAGAGGGGATTCATTAGCCAGGGAACTTCCTGGCAGATTCAGCCACAGTCACGTGTATTCCCAAACCAAGGGAAAGCCAGTTTCACAACCCTCCCAATTGCAAAATATTGAGCTACACTGCACAGAATAAGCTCAGTAAACCTCGCAGTGTTTGTTTACTGCTTTCACATCAGCTAATCACCACTGCTCACATTAAAAAATAATACTCCAAAAATCCCCCAGCCAGCCAGAACAAAGTTATTCAGTCAGGCTTCAGGAAAAGACTCCTGGGCCTGATCCACATAAAACACATAAGAGTTTGGCCCAGCAGTCAGGCTGTGCATTCCCCTGCACAGCCACTGGAGCTCCCACTCAGCAGGAGCTCATTTCAGGTTTTTATGGAAAAAATGCAAAAGGTATTTTTTGTCACTGCTGTATTCCTACTGAAAAAAAAATTACCAGATGCACAGCCAAAAGAGCTGGACTTTGATGATCCTTCCAGCTGAGGGTCCCTTCCAGCTGAGGATATTCTATGATTCTATGATAAATGCAGCATGACCTGGGGTTCCCACAGGGCTCTGCACAGGTAACAAACGAAGGAAAGGGCTCTGAGATTCCCTGAGAACTGGGGAAACCCTAATGGTCTTCTGTATTTGCAAACATCAGGGCAGGAATTACCTCACCATCAGCTTCTGGAAAACTCCGAGGCTTAATGAGGAGACTCACATTAAAAGCAAGCTGAGAGGTGCACGAATTCGTGTTTGGCCCTCCTGGCTCTGACTCAGCCTCACACGGTGTGCTCTGGCCCCAGCATCACGACAGCAGCTGCTTCCAAAACCCTGGAAAAGCAGGACAGGGGGACCATGAGGAAACCGCCCCAGTGCGTGGGCAGCGCATGGAACCCAGGGGATGAGCCCACCTGTGGCAGGGATGAGCCCCGTGTGACAGCGGCTGTCACAGCCCCCGCGCACCGAGAGGGACCCGCCCGCGCCCCCGCACATGGCGCTGGAGTTCCCCGGCCCCGGGCAGGCCGGGCCGGGCCCCGCGGGCTGAGGGCAGCGGGGCCGAGGGCGGGCGGTGCCGCGGGGAGGGGCCGGGCCGGGGCTATTCCGCGCCCCCGCTACCCCAAACGCCTCTGCCCGTGCCTTCCCCTCGCCGGGGGCCGGGAACATCCCCGTCCATCCCCGCATCCCGCCTCCATCCCC
>VYXF01001221.1:49499-65058 GCA_013397295.1 Polioptila caerulea
GAGGAAAAGCCCTCACGGCTGAGGGGGCTCTGGGGACGCAGAATTCGCCCGGGGGGACACGGACCCCGCCCAGCGCGGTTGCTGGCAATGCGCCTGGGCCCTGGGAATGCGCCTGGGCCCTGGGAATGCGCCTGGGCCCTGCGCTCGCACCCTTTCCGCGCTTGAGGGCTGTGTCAGGCCATGTCCGCAAGGATGCGTGTCTGGTGCGTTCTCCTTTCGGGAATTTGGGGTGGAAGTGTTCGGAATGCACCATTACAGCAAAACCTTGACCGAAACCAGGGCTTTGGGAACCTCCAAGGCCAAATGTGAAGTGGCACGAGCAACCCGACCGAGTGGAAAGGGTCCCTGCCCACGGCTGAGGGCTGGAGCCAGGTGAGCTTTAAGGCCTTTCCCAATCCAGACCATTCTGTGCTTCCACGACGTGACTTTGAGTCTTACTCACAGTATAACCCCTCGATTCTGTAACTTCCACCCACCTGCTAAGGAAGTTCTTGCAGCAGCAGGTGCGAGAGCCCCTGAAGAGGCCGTAGTGCCGCCTGAGAGCAGCGGGGATGGGCGGCAGGAGCGGGGATCAGGCCTTGGGAGGGGAGGGAGGCCGGGCCCGGTGATCCCGCCGAGCTCCTGGTGCAGCTTTGGGCCGGAGCGTGAAACCCAGGGAGGATTCAGCACAGGCAAGGCCCAAACGGTGCAACTGAGCAGCCCAAACTGTGTGGGAGGGGAAAGAACTGGTCTGGAAGGGCCGGCTGGACAGAGAGCCCCGGTCCGGGGACCTCCCTTTGCCACTCCAGCTCTGGGGACCTCCCTTTGTCCCTCCGTGTGACACCGCTGCACCTTTAGCCAGCAGCTCAGGGTGATGCCTTCTGGAGGCTGATGTGGAACAGAGCCCAGCCAGAGCAAAAGGATAAAGCAGGAATTTATTAAAAGGCCTCAATGGTACACCTGGGCCACACAAGAGCCCGGCTGGGCCGCACCCAAGGTGAACCCGAAATGGGCACAAAATGGACACCCGGTCAGAGATCCCACACTTTGATTAGTTCTGGCTCATTAGCACACTGGAGTTAATTGTGCAGTTCCAGCTTCAGGTTATGAAGCTCCATCCTTCTTGGTTTTTCTTCTCACTTCACCTTTGTTTTTGTTCTTGGGCCTGAAATTTGTATTGGTTGTGCTTGGTCCTACGCTGGAAAAAGAATTGTTTTGTCCACCTGCTCTGTGAAGAGAGCTCAGTAGCACTGAATATGAAACCTAAAACTACCCACCAAAACAGCACAGAATCTAAAAAATATAAAAGCTAAAACTTAAGGCATCAAGGGCAGCAGGGCTGTGTCCCACAGCTCTGTGGTTAACCCGTGAATGCCCTGGTGGCAAAGCTCAGCTCTCAGGAGCTGCCCCGGGCCTGTTTGTTATTATAGACAGAGCTGGAAGTTGGGAGCAGTAGCAGTTTAACAACTTCTATTGAGAGACCATGTTTTCAGCTAGTTATATGATGCCAAACTTTAAATATTGAGGCTGAAATTGTAGGGGTGGTTTGCTTTATGCAGTAATTTTTTTTTTTTGAAAACTGAAAAAAAGAAAAATAGTGCAGCTATTTCTGAGCTGAAGGTCAGAATATAAAATAGGTTTTTTGACCATGTTAAAAATATCTCAGCTTTTTCATTAAGGAGCTCTAACATCTCATAATTTGGGGCAAGTAAGATTTTGTGAGGATGATGGTTTGGATCAGAATGTGCTTTTGTCAAAGCCTTTTCAGACTTCCTCCGCTGTGTGTGCCTTTAAGGGAAAAAGGTCCAGTGTGACAGATGAGACATGTGATGGCAATAGAGGAATAAAAGGCAGCTAGCAAGGAAAGGGACATTAAGGAGACATATGTTCTACAAGCAAATAAAAAGCTCTATAGGAAAAAGAGCTGTTCTGGGTGGTGTTTAAAGATGGTGTTTCAGAGGAGGAGGCATTGAGCTGGAGCGAGCAGCTTATCAATTCAGAGCCTCTGTAAACCCAGGGCAGAGGCTGTGCTTTGGCATTGCAGTGGAAATCCATTCCACAGCAAGGAGTTCTTTGTTTGGGAGTGGGGAAAACAATGTGGAAAAGTGAGTTTGCAGTGGTGGGGCCTTGCTGCTCTTTGGTGCTGCACTGCAGGCCAGACCCAAGGTGTGGAGAGGGGACACTGAGCTGGGGTGGGGTTTGCACTGCAAAGAGGCAGAGTGAGCCTCAGTAGGGCAAGATTTTGGTGAGGTAACCTTGGAGGAAACTTGCCTGGTACCTGCCAAATCTCTCAGCCTCTGCAAAGGCGTTTACTGCCAATGAACTGTAGATGTGGCTGTAAAGGAGTAATTTCTGGGGATGCTTTCATTCCTTGGTTCTGGTGTGTTCTGTGAGCTGGGAGCCCTGTGTGGTGCTGCTGCTGCTGCAGGGCTGCTGGAGCTGGGTCAGGGCCTGTGCTGGAGGATGAGCTTCCAGGAAAGCTCTGGAGTTCTAGGTTGTCAAGTTCACATGTAAGGCTTTGAGCACTGCTGTTAACTTCTGCTGTGAAGCAACTAGGAACAGCTGTACAGCAGCTGGGGTTCTTAGAAAATAAAATTACTGTCTTGTGGCTTCTCGAAAACCAGACTGCAGAAATGATAACAGCAGCTCCTAAAGTGGTGTGGGGGAGAATAAGAAAGAGGGGGTTTGTTATGGCTGCTGGGGCAAATGAAGGACTCACCTGCTGAACGAGTTCTGGAGTGTGGAGCTGGTTTGTGGTTAGGTGTGCTGAGCCTGACAGACAGAAATCCCCAGTCCAGTTTAAGAAGTTTGGATTTAAATACTTTGGCCTGTTTGGTATTGACCAATGCCACTTCTGTGGGTCCAAACTCCGTTTAGAGGCTGGAAAGCTGCTCCAGACAGGAGCAGCATTCCCCAGACCCCACTGCTCTGGTGTTCTGCCTGGCCAGCTCAGCTCTTAAAGAGCTTAGCATCAAAGTACAGCTGAGACACTCCAAGGTGAGAGAGTATTAGAGTAATGCTGCTTCTTAACAGCTTTTGTTTCTATTGTTTGCTGGCTTTCCTCTCCACACTGTGGCTTTTAAATGGCAAAAACCTTGTCCAGGGAATGCCACTCGGGTGTGCAGCTGGTCTGGGGATGAACACATCTGCCTTGCTGTGAGGGTGGCACTGCTGGCTCCTTCCAGCCCCTCTCTGCTGCTTCCCCAGCTGCTCCTGGGACTTGGTGCCCATGGCAAAGCCCCGTCACGGGGATCAGGGGAGCCTGGGGTGCACTCTGGCACCCTGCAGCACCCAGGACACAGCTGCAAACTCCATCAAAGCAGGGGCAGGGGGAAAGGGGCTGGGGCTGGGGAGGAGAGCTCATCTCTACCAAGTACCCTGCTTGAATCAAACAGAACTGATCAATCCAGTGAGCTGTGCCTGCCTTCTGCCTTTTGTGCTAAGGGAGTGATGCTCTCATCAGCTTCATCAGCAGATTAGAGATGGAGTGCTGGCATCTTCCCCAGGTGCTCCTGCAATGGGACAAGCTGCCTTCTGTCTCTTCCTCAGCCTTGGACTAAATGAGGATGAGAATGGAGGTTCTAGGCTAAACATGCTGTTTCTTGCTTGTAAAATGGGGAAATGTGAGGTTCCTCTTGGGCATGGGGGCAGAGCATGTCAGGCAGCTTTGCAGAGCCAAAGACAGTCCTGTGCCTCCTGAGGGCTCCTGGTGCAGTAACCTAAAGAGTGACTGGTACCTGTCCTAGCTGAGAAAAAACAATCATAGAGCAATGACTGCTTCCCATTGTTGTGGACACAAAAATGCAGAGATGGGCTGAAATCTGCCTGCTCCAGGAGCAAGGGGAGCTCACGGGTGAAGGCACTGCCTCCTCTCTGCCAGGAAAACCATCCCTGTTGGTTCTCTGGCATGAACTGCCCTCAGTGTGGTCCAGACTGATTCAGAGCTTCAGCAGCTTTGGGTCTGTACCATGGCCTGTTCATTTACTTCAGAAAGAAGCCCAGGGTGGGCACCTGGTGCTGCTGCCTGGCTGGCACCAACAGCTTTTGACAGAAATTACTTCTCTTGGCTTGTGATGTCAGAGGTAGACACAAGACAGGCATGTAGGAAGTGCTGTCATCATTAACTGAAGTTTCCCCAAATGTACTTGATTGGAGTTTAGTAGTTAGTGTATCTTGGATCAATATTGATTGCTGAAGGATGACACACTGAGCCTTTGAGCCTCACAGGGGGCATTGCTGTGCTGGTTATCAGTTTCCTGACCTGGACTGCAGCAGAGCAGGGTTGCACTGCATGTCAGAGCTGATCAGCCCAGGCTGCTGCACTCGGAGCACAAATGCAGCTGTGGAAAGTCAGGGGTTTTCTCTGAGCATCTGACAGCTGAATGGGAAGGCAGAGTTGAGGAGATGTCCCTCTGCTCTTATCTCTATGTCCTGTTAAGATTAGACTCACTGATAAAGCTTAACCCCAAAATCCTTCATCGTAACATCCTTGTTCTCCTACAGCAAAGTGAAATGCACCAAAATGCATGAGCATGTTGCTATAAATGGACTGTGGTGCAGCAGGGAATTGGTGCAGAGTTTGGGATGGTACGTGTTGTGCGCTGCAATCCTGGCAGCCTGCACACAGCCCGGGCACTGGGGCTGCCAGGCTCTGCACTGGTGCTTCTCCTCATCCTGTCTGCTGCAGATTAACTCCCTCTTTCTGCCTTGTGGGCTCCGTGGCCTTGGAGCTGTGAAAAGCTTCATTAAATCGGCGTTTCCTAAGCCTTGGCAAAGACAGGTGACATTTCAGGGAGATATTTTTGCCACTCAGGGGAGTCTCTCCTTGCTGCAGGTCTCAGCACACTTTTGGGTGCCACGGTGGGGTGGGCTGGGAACATCCTGCTGTGAGTGCTCCCTCTGCCATGCAGGAGCTGCAGCAGTGCCATGCTGGCAGCAGCGCACAAGGAGCTGTGAGCACAATGCTGAGTACCCAGACTGGTCTCTCTGTGCTCTTCTGGGGGGTGTAAAACCAGGATTATAAAGTGTGTTACCTTAAGCAACAGGTATAGAGAAGTAAAAACTGATCTAGACCTCTGCAGAGGGGGACAGTGCAGTGCTGGGTGCAGACCTGAATCTCTGCAGGCAAGGAACGGGCATCCTGCGCTTTGGGTTGTGCAGGTGATGGGTGTGAGTGGTCCAGGCAAACAACTAATCTCCAAATGGAAAAGCAATGATGGTGAAAGGGAAGAAAAGGGCTCCAGGGCAGCGCCAGGACTCTCTCAGATGCAGATAATCAGCAGATCTCAAAACTTGATCTGAAAGCTTTCGAGGGGGGTAGCAAAAGGCAGTAATAAATTGAGATTGACCCTGAGGTACGCTCGGAGTTTTGCTGTGATGCATTGGAGGGTGCAGATGAAAAATTAACGTGTTTCAAAATTATCCCTTCGCAACGGTCGGTGCCAGAGCCAGCACGTTGCAGAGGTCTTGGCCAAATATTTTAAATGCTCTGTGCCCCTGGAAATGTCCTTCAATAACCTTGAGCTTAAAGTGGTTCCCCCTGCCTCAGTCTCACTGAAGACCAGAGCAAGAGAACCAGGAACCCTTGTGCTTGGTAATTCCAGGAGAAAAAGTCAAGTGTCTTCTGTGGCTGCTTGTTCCTCTGGACACTTCTCTTCCACAGAACAGAAAATGGACTGGTGTCTGTTGGCTCTGTGCTCTGCCATGAGGATGGGCTGGATCCCCACGGAATGCAGGGTCTGCACAGCATCACTGGCTGCAGCCTTCCAGGGCCTGAATCTATGGAATAGCTAAAAATGCATTTTGTCAAACCAGTAAGGGGCAGGAATTAAATTACACAGGGCAGAAAGCATTTCTAGGCCTGAGCTGGTTTAAAACAACTTACTTTAGCTGAAGTTAGTGACAGGTCTTTGGATGAGGTGTTGCACTGTTGTGTGTATCAGGAAAAAAAATGTCAAGTGCTGGGGGATTGAGCTTTTTGTTCAGGGTGTTTGTTTTATTTTTTTTCAAATTTATTATTTATAGTTGCAGCTTCTGTCTGAATTCTTGATGTGGCTAAGACCTCTTAGCAATGCCGTGGAGGATGAGATTTTCCCCTGTTCTTTCTGTCACCCCCTGTCCTCCCTGGCACAATTAAAGAGCGCATTCCCTGCATCTCACGCTGGAGGAGACACTACTGACTCCTGAATGAGCTCCAGCCTGCCCCCCAAATTGAGACCAGCTCAGGTGGGAGCAGAGTGCATTTGGGAGGCTTCTGCAGATGTCTGGTTTGCTTTTCACTTTTGCTCTTGGAGGAGCAACATCGCCAGGTGAGGAAAAACTGGCAGCAATCAAAGGTCTGAGTGCCCACCTTGTTGGGAAATCCGGCTGCACAGGGAGCCGGTGGCGGCGTTTCAGACCCAATCCTATAGGATCAGGGTTCTTGCAGTGTCAGGGATTTAAGACTTTTTAACTCCCCCTCCCCCGTTTTTTTTCCTCGCCTGTCTGAGCAGCTCCGGGCTCTCCCGGCATCACTTCAGTGCAAGCACCCGTCTGACACCACTTCTGCCAGGTCCTGCCTCCCTCCCGGAGAAGCGGCTGCAACTTTTGCTGCTCCAGACGACGCTGCATCCCTGGGCAAGCAGAGCTCCTCGGAGCGGATTCGGGGTAAGAAGAAACAACTTGGGAGGGAGAGGAGGTTTCCTAACCCCGTTTAATGGAAGCTCTTTCCTTTGCATGCTCTTTTAGGAGGGGAGGTATTTTAAAGAGGCTGCAGTCCTTCCTCCTGCAGGGCTGTCTTTTATGATTGATAAAAGCTTAAAAAGTGCAACTTCTGCTGTGTGCTTGCTAATTAAACTTCATTCAGTTCGTTTCCTTTCTGCCTTTTAAATTCTCCTTGGGACCAGTATGAGGAAAGCTGAATCAGTGGAGGCTTTTTTTCCCCCCCTCCCCATTCTGCTTTTTTAAAAACAAGCCGACAAAACCATATAACAAAAAAAAATAATAATAATTAAAAAACCAACCCCCTCGAAGCAAACCGAGTGGAAGGAGTGGCGAGGACCTGTGGTTTGGCATGCCGGCTGCCGGTCCGCAGGCGGGCGCTGGGATTTTCCCCGCTGCCTGCTGGTGCAGTTGTGCTGCAGTCCGAGCCCCGTGCTGGCTGCGGAGCTTTGCAGGAGTGCAGCAGGACGCGCTGCCGCTGCTGCAGCGCTCAGGGACGCGAAGTTCCCGCAGCTGCCCCGCCGTGCTGGCACTGCCCCGCCCGTGTCCCCGTGTCCCCGCTGTCCCCGTCCCTCCGGAGCGGGGGGCGCGGGGGGAATGCGGCGCTGCCGCTTTAAGAGTGCGGAGGTGCCCGGGCGCTTCTCCTGCGAGGGATCCGCAGAGCAGCATCCTCGGCCAGGGATCCCCCTCCTGCTCTCGGGGCTGCAAAGCCCCCAATGGGTCCCTTTCACCCCGTTTCCAAGCAGCAGGGTGAAAAAGATGTTGTGTCTTGAAACGTCCGGGCTCGGAGCCCAGCCCCAGCAGCCTCCTCCCAGCAGAGCGTGTCCTTGTACCTGCTGGGCTCAGCCCCGAAAGTGTGCTGGGAGAAGCTGAGAGGAGCGGTCTCATGACCTCCAGGCGTTCCTGCCTTTCCACAGTCGTCAAAAGTTGAATTTGCATGGGAATGTGTCAGCAGAGCCTCTTGCTGCAGAAGTTTAACTTGCGTTTTCTGGAGGCATGTGCAGTCTGATTTATTAATGGCGCAAGGACTGGTTGGTTTATTTTAACTATAAAGTAAAAAAAAATTCACTTTGACATAAATATCTGCTAGCAGCTTGCATTTTCCTGGTGTAAAAATATCTATTAATTGAAGTGTAGCTTCTTAGCAATTCCAGAGTCTTGGGAACTGTATGGGGCAAGGGGAAAAAATGCAGTTTGAGCAATTATCAATTCTGTTGCAATAGCAGTGAAGTCAGCTGTGCTGAAGTCCCTGCAGATCTGGGTTTGATATTCCGTGTCTGGGGGAGGCTGCTCAGCAGTCAGTGCTCACAGCACACCCAGAGCCTCGCTGCAGCCTGCAGTTGATGCTAGGTGACATTAGCAGCATCTGAAATGACTAAATATTTGACTTCCCTGTTTTAGTGATGTCTCCTGACACCAGGAAGGGTGTTCTGGTCCCCGCTGAGGCTGAGGCAATTACTGGTGTCTGCCACTCTGTTTGAGAGCAGTAGTGCATGTTTACACTGATTAGATCTGTAATTGGGGTGGGCTTTTATCGTGTGCTTGCACAAGGACTGAGAAAAGTCCCTCAGATCTGTAGGAAAGGTGAGTGTTCTCCCCAGCACAGAGTGAAGTGTGATCTCTCAAGGTCACACAGTGCCAGCTGATGGCAGAGACATCCCTTGGCACCCTCAGCTCCCAGCTGTTCCTTTAAATCCAATGAAACTTTCATATCTTCCTTCAGAGCTGTCTCTGGCCCCAAGTCATGGAGGCACAAGATGTAAGGCCAAAACCTTGAATTCTGTGTGATTTAATGCAGGCTTTGTGCAGCACACTCACAGCCTGTTACTTCTCTTCCTTGCATCATCACCTTAATGAGCAAGGAGGCTCCAATTCATTTGTGCAGTACGTCTGCATGAGTTTGTGGCATTGATGGAGAACTCTCTAACTGGTAGAACAGGAACAAAGGAAAAGTAACTGAGTTAAGAGCAGGCTTGGTGTAAATCACTGAGGTGCAGTGAATGTGCCAGGGTGTTCCTACATCAGGGTGTTGTGGAAAGGTTCTCAGCATAAATAAATACCAGTCTCTGCCTGAAGGAAAAAACACACAGCTGCTGTAAAACTGAACAGAACAGACTCCCCAAAGGTGGTACAAGTGGGGGGAGCTGCTACATCCCCTGGAGGGCTGCTCTCCAGAAGTGGGCAGAGAGCCCCTCCAAAGGGCTCTCCTCATGCCTCCCCACAAGCCTGGTGTGATGAGTGTCCAGCAGAGGGAAAACAAGCATGACTGTAGAGGACAAGAGTGAGGCAAATCAAAGAACTGTGGGTTTCAGCTGGAAGCCCCTGCACTGAAGTGTCTCTGGCCTGGTAATCAGGTGGTGTGTAACTGGTGCCCTGCTGCTGTAGGGGAGTTCATGGCAAAGACCCCTTCAGAGCTGAGCAGTGGCAGGAAGAGCCCCAAAAGGCAAAATAACACAGAGTGCAAAGGGCAGGGAGGATGCACTTGGTGCTGTTTCTCCTCTTACATCCTCTGCTGCTCAGCGATTCTTGCTTTGCACACCTGGAAAGGCACCCTCAGCACACCTGAAATATTAACAGGAATGCACAGCACCTCCAGTGCCACCTAAACTGCTGTGCTGTGCCTACAGCAGCCCATGATAGATCCTCAGGCAGTGTGAACACAGCCCCAGGCCGGTGCTGAGCAGCCTGAGTGCAGAGATTCAGTGCCCCTGACACCTCAGCTGTGCTGTGCCTGATGAAAGGCCATATTTCAGCTGATCTCTTCCTTTAATGCCAGTCTCTGATCTGGAGAGCAGTGATCTTTTCCTGGCTGCCATAGTGAATTCTAGAGCGAGTTTTAGCATTTTGGGCTGCCTGGGGTATTTGCTCCTGCTGGAGTCTTTTCTTTTAGTAAGAGTAAAGTGTCTTGAGAAAGTAGTAGCTTTATGAAAAGTAGGGAGGTTTATTCCTAGTGCTGATGAGCTTGCACAGAGAGATGCCATCTGAAACCCTCTGGTTACAGCCAGCACTGCTGCCACAGCCTCAGATGACTCTGCTTCACCACATGTTTAAGGAATGGGACCTGAATTGTGGCTTGCTTGTTGCTGCTTGACTTTTCAGTTCTGTTTCCGGGGGCTGGTATAGAAATGTTTTTGAAGGGCTGGGTCAAGCAACAGGATGTGTTTTTGGAGAAGGTCAGGGATCCTGTGCCTGGTGCCCCACTGCAAAGGGCAGAGAGCCATTAAGTATCTGGGTGTATTTGTTTGAACTCTTTGGTGCTGCTCAGGCAGAGGCAGTGCAGTGCAGCAGCAGGCTCTGTGCTCGGCTGCAGGGCTGGAGCTCCTTTCCAGGCTAATTTGTGCTCCTTATTCCCTCCCTTAATTTACGACAGACTCTCTGGGTATTGAGCAGCACTGCAGCAAACCCACGTGCTCCAAGTTTTTCTTCCAAGAGCTCTGGTGTTATCACGAGTGAAGAAACACACAAGTGCTGTGAGGAAGGGTCTTCTGGATAAAGTGGGATTTAAGAATTGCTCCGGGGCCCCGGTGGAGGGTCACTGGCAGTGCCTGTTCCTGTGAGGGCTTGGGAAGATGCACTTTTCCTTCCTGGTTCATGTAAAGCAGCTTTGCCCACTTTCCTGCAGACCTGGAACTCTCGGGTTGGGGCAAGGAGAGAAGCTGCTTCTTGCAAATCCTCTGCAGGTTCTTCCAGTTGGCTTTTCCCTGCAGAACTGGAGTGATCAGGAGTGGGGGGTTTGTTGGCTCAGTCCTGTGCTGTGATGCACCAATATATTAAAAACCCTCACCAGCTGCTGTAAATTGCTTTCTGCCCATCCCTGTCTGCCATGTGAACACAAGAATTCCCATGTGCTGGGAATCTTAATGTTTCCTTCTCCTACCTCTGTGCCTGGGTATAAATGTCCTTAAGATGTAATTTTTCCAGCTCAGCCTTCAGAATTTCTAATTATGCTGGGAGAGCTGAGCTGCAGTGGGGCTGCCATCCGGCTGCCCTTGTGCCTTTCCCCTGCTTCCCAGACAACTGAGCTTTTGAGAAGGGACAGCCCCTGCTGCTGAGTGAGGGAGAACTACAATTTGGCAGATCTAAATGAGTTTTCATTTGTGTCAATATTCTGCAGCAAATAACTTTGCACATTTGTAAACAGAGGGCAAACTTACCATGTTTTAAGAGCTTTCTTGGGATGAATTGGAGCTACTCTGCTCTTGTCTGAAAGAAAAAAACTCAGTGAGGGATGTGCTTATCGAAGATGCCTCTCGCTTGGTTTAGCAGCAGAATTTGTGTTGAATCCTATGGAAACAAAATAAGGTCCCTGCCCTAGAAAGCTCAGAGACAAGAACTTATTCAAGAAAAGAGTGGAAATGGCCTTGAATTGTTTGTTGACCTTGAGTTGTTGGTGACATTTTTTGTTTTCAAGTATTGGTGGATTGCAACTGAGCATCAGTCGTAAGGCCTTTGCCAGTCCTGTAATTCAGAAGGGCTTGGCTGGTCGGGTACCGTTGGATTAGAGGGAAGTGATGTGGAGAGCCCTTTCCCACCCTGAAGGTCACTGGCACTGGGCACAGCAGGGAGGGGGTTGGTGGCTGGGGTCGCCCCTCAGGTGCTGTGTTTGGCCCCCGTGGAGCTCCCAGGCTCTGGAATGTTTCCCCACACCCCCCTTCTTCCAGGGCACACCCGAGTGTGCCTTTGCACACACTTTGGGCACACTTTACTCACTGTGCCAATGCAGTGACACTGCCATGGCAGGACGTGTGGCTTCACCGGTGGCCCTTGCAGGGTTTGTACAAGTGTTTGACAGCACTGCTGTGCCTCACAGCACCCCCGGCCTGCTGCAGGCACACAGGGCCTCAGGGAAAGGTCCTTGAGGTGAAGGGCAGCAGGGACCACACACTGGAGGCTGTGGAGCAGCCTGGGCTATGGAGCTGTGTAGGGGGAGCAGTGGCTGCAGTCCTGAGCAGCCAGACCTGGGGCTGAGTGCCTGGAGATGTTCCTGGAGCCTGGGAAACGGGCGTGCTCCGCAGAGGGGCTGTGGCACAGGGAGGGTGGCACGGAGCAGGAGCCTGGGCTGCTCCCGGGGCTCCGGGCACGGTGGTGCAAACCAGACCTGCTGCTCCTGGGAGGCTCGGCCCTGCACTGGCTCAGGGCTGGTGTCCGGTTACCGAGCATCAGCTCCCGCGGCTGGGGCAGAGGGGAGAGCAGGGAACACGCTGTGGTTTGCTGGCAAGTCACCCGCTCTTTGATGCACTGCAGCAAAAGCCCGGTCTGGAAACTCCTCAGCAAAAAGGACATTGCAGGGGAAGGGGAGGGGGGACGATGGACGCCCAAAGATGCTGCTGCAAGTGCTGTGACAGCCAAGCCTGGCCTGTGCTGCTTCCCCTGCAACCATTTAGTGATTGAGTTGGCCAAGCCCATTGCCTTGTGTCTGTGGGTGGAATGCAGTGTCCTTTCCCTGGATGTCCTTCAGGTGCTGGAGGGACAGGGCTGCGTGTTGCTGTGTCCCCAAGGGCTCAGGGCAGCGATTCAGGGACCTGCCAGGGCCAGGGAGCAGCTCCAGGAGCTGAAGTGAACTTGGGTGAGAAGCCACCACTGCAGCAGCCGCTCTGCAGTCGCCTCAGGCAGGCTGCTCCAGCCTTGTGGGGACAGAAGTGACAGATGCAGCGCATTGTGGAGCAGCAGTGCTGGTAGGAAGGGAGCTGAGGACCAAGGAGAAGCCTCCTGCTGATGCAGTGCAGGTGATTCTTGGCTCAGTGTTGCAGCATGTGCAGGGTACCCTGCCTGTACTGCAGGGCAGGAGTGAGATAAGGGCTGGTTCCTGTGCCTTATCTACTGGGGCTTAAAGCTCCTCTGTTGGCAATGGCCCTGTCTGGCCCCCACTTAATTCCCTGTTGCTGCAGATGAAGCCTGCAAGCTGCAGGCCACCCCATCAGCTGATCTGTTCTGCCCCTCCTGGGGGAAATAAACCCAAAGTGACGACCCAGGGATGGAGGAAGATCCCCCTGGTCTCTGGGCAAGTGCAGGGCTGCTGGCCACAGTCTGCCAAGGAGTGCTCAGAAGGGTGGGCATCCAAGCTGCACCTCTTGGCAGCACAACAGAGCAGAGTTTGGCCACCTTGCTCGGGAAGGAGTTGCAAGGGAGTGTGGTAGGACTTTTAAACTTGGTATTTCAAAGTGAACCTGTTATCTTAACCCCTTATACTACAGAAGAAGTACTGAGGAAGAGAAGGGGGATGCTTGCTGATGTTACCTGAGCTGCAGCTTCCTGCGGTGCCACTGACTGATACTTTGGCATTGGAGAAGCAAAGTTTGAGGAGCCCCCAGATCAGAAAAACCTCGCAGTTCTGCTCCTGCTGCTTGTTGTGTGCAGTGCCACCTCCATGGCTTCCAACTGCTTTTCCCCAGGCAGGAATGGGCAGGCAGTTTGGAGCAGGGTAGATTAGGAAAAGCATTTCCTTCCATGGCTGTCATTTTGAGAAGAATCAAGGGGTTGCCATGGCAGGAGGGAAGTGTGGGCAGGTGAGCAGAGTGGCAGCTTTCTGCTGGCCTTGCACCATCCCTGGGTGCAATGCTGCTGCCCAGACTTCCCTCCCTATGCACCTCTGCGTGTGAGGCACTGAACCTGACCCCTTTTCTTGATGGAAGCTCTGTTGGTTCTGCAGATGTGAGCATGGAACAAAATAAAAATACCTGCAGTCTGCTAGGCATGGGGGAGGGAAATAAAGCTGACAGCAAAAAGCCCAGGCCTCTTTAAACTGACGGACTGAAGAGACCCTTGGTTTCCACCTCCCAGCCAGAGCTTCCCCCAGATGTCACTGAAGGAGACTGTCCCATCCATACCCCCCTGTCACCCAGGGAGCCTGCAGGGGCCCTGCGTGGGGAATGTCTCCTCAGCAGCTTGGAGGAGGCCAGGAGATGTCATTCCCAGGACAAGGTGTCCCCTCTGCCTGGCTCCCAGCAGAGGGAAGCAGCAGCTCACCAACCTGCAGCCCTGAGCTGCCCTGTGCTCCTCCAGCCTTGGTGTCATTAAAGCACCCAAACAAATCCCCACGACACCTGCCCAAGTAAAGATTCATTTCTCTTGCTGCTGAACAGTAAAACCTTTGAGTAGCAGGGAATTTCTACCTGTAATTGCAGCAGCTAATCCTACCTGCAAGCTCTGTCCTTCACCTCAGGTGCTATTCTTAGTTCAGTCCCTGCTGGATTCCTGACAGAGCAAATGCTGAGGCTTGGTCTGTGCCTTTGGGTTGATTAGTGGGATGAGTGAATTGGGAAGAATCTTCCCTTTTGTTCTCCATTGTGCAGGAGAATAATGGAGACCCTGCTTTTCCACAGGAAGTAAGTGCAGTGCTGATGGAAATGCTCAGAAAGTGGTGGAAATGCAGATGATGAACTTGGTGAACTGTAGCTGGTCCTAACTCAGCCTGAGGGAGCAAACGGAATGACTTCAGTTTCTTGTGACTCTTTGCTCTTATGACCTTAGTCCAAAAGTCTCTCTTTTGTCTTTTTGCCTCTTTTTGATCTGAAACTGGCTCTCCAGCTAGCTGCTCTCCATGTTTCCCATCAGCTAATTGGCAGAATCCGTGTGCCATCCTGGCCCTGCTCCTGTGGGTGTGTGACAGTGGCATCCCTGAGAGCAGTGACACAGTCCAGGAGATTTAAAGGGTGTCTGCTTGGTACAGGGGTAATGGGGCTGCCACGTCCTCAGCAGCATTTCCCTCCACCAGGACTACAGGAACAGATTTTTCCATTGCACAAAAAAAAAGCATAAAATCTGTCTAAGTCCCTTTACCTTGGGCTTTTGCAGCCACGTGGAATTCAGTGTCTCAGTTTCTCAGTGGTCCAAGTTCTGTCTAACAGGGCAGCAGCAAGACATGCCAGTGTGTTGAGATGTACCTGCACCTGGCAGCTGAACCTTCCCAGGGAACAAAAATCCTCCTCTTACAACTGGTGCTTGTCTGAGCAAGACCAGACTGCCAGAGGGAGGGAGGCACTGAGCCTGAGCAGTCTGATGTTTCCCTGGGAGCACTCAACTGCCTGGAACATCACCCCTGCTCCGTGCTTGATCTGGTTCAGTTCCTCGTGCTGCTCCTTCTGTTTCCTGTTTCTGCAAAAGGGGAACTGCTCACAGGCTGTTCTACCCGCAGCGTTTTGGGAAAGCCTTTGCCAGTGATCCTGGGGCTCTCTCATGCTGGTCGCTTTGCTCTGTGCAACTCAAGAGACTTTGTGCCCATCTCATTATCTGTGATTTGCCTCTACAAAGTGTGTGTGCAGTCATGCATGGCTGCAGCAGAGGTGCCAGAGGAATGTGCAGAGGAGCTTGAGCAGAGCTGGAGCTGCAGCTGAGTTTTCCAGGCAGCAGGGTCCTGAGCAGCCTGAGGACTTCTCCTGTGCTGCTGCTCCAGTTCCAGCTGGTAAATGTGCCTTGGTCCCCGGCCCTTGGCCCCTCACTGCTGCCAGCTTTGGAGCCAGCTTTGCAAAGTTGTGGGTGACATCCCTTTGCCAGGAACCTTGCATTCCTCCCCCTCCTGTGGTCTTTCTCAGTGAAAGAGATTGGATGCAGCCCTGGCACAGTGTGTGGCATTTCGGGGTGTCGGAGCTCCCCTGGCCCCGGCGCTGTGGCAGGAGCTGTGACAGGAATCCCGTGGTGTGACAGGAATGCCGTGCTGGGACAGGAATCCCGTGCTGGGACAGGAATCCCGTGCTGTGACAGGAGTCCCGTGCTGTGACAGGAATCCCGTGGCCGTGGCCGTGCGGGGCTGTCCCCGCTGTCCCCGCTCCCCCGGGCGGCTCCGCGCGGTGACACCGCGGGGCTGGCGCTGCCTCCGGCCGGGCAGGCTCAGGAAGAGCCTTCCCCGGGGCTTGTCCGGGCTTGTTCAGGCTGAGCCCGCCTC
>VYXF01001221.1:72043-94097 GCA_013397295.1 Polioptila caerulea
CCCGCCCATGGCCACCCCGCTGCCCCCCACGCCGCTGTTCGCGGCCGAGCGCGGGGCCGTGCTGGTGTCGTGCGCGCTGTCCTGCCTGGGCTCGGCGCTGCTGCTCTGCACCCACGCGCAGTGGCCGGAGCTGCGGACGCGGCCGCGGCAGCTGCTGCTCTACCTGTCCCTGGCCGACCTGCTCTCGGCCCTCTCCTACTTCTACGGGGTGCTGCAGGACTTCCAGCGCACCTCGTGGGACTGCGTCCTGCAGGGCGCCCTGTCCACCTTCGCCAACACCAGCTCCTTCTTCTGGACCATGGCCATCGCCCTCTACCTGTACCTGACCATCGTCAGGGGCTCGCCCACGGGCACGGGCTTGCTCTGGGGCTTCCACGCCGTCAGGTGGGTGCTGTGTGCTGCCAGCTGGGACCCCCAGACACCCCCACCCCTGCGCTGTGCTCTGCTCCTGACGGAGCCTGGGGTGTCGCTTGGAGTGTCTGGGCTTTTCTTCTCCTCTTCTTCCCCTCAAATTCCTTTGAAACAGGAGTTTTGCTGTCTTTTAACCAACTGACCCTGCTTGCTCCCCCTTTTCCCTTCCCAAGTGAAGAGTTGGAGATGTGGAAAAGTTAAAGCTTTTTTGTTCAAGGTTGGTTAGAAGAATCTCTGGCAAGTTCTGATGACTGAAAATCCTGGCTTCTGCTTTCCCTCCAGTCTGCTCTGGTGTTCCAGGAATAGTATAACAAACCTGGTGTCTGTGATACCTGCCTGCTGCTGCCCAAGCTTCTGTGTTTGGGATCTGTTTCCCAACTTCCCCCTGTCAGCCTGTGGATCCTTCCCCTCTGCCCAGGCAGGTTGCTGTAATTCCATACTCATAGGAGAATATTGTCCACAAGTGATGAAACTGCTAGAGAAGCACTCTGAAGGTTGTTTTGGTATGTTTGATTGAAAGCAAGACAAACCAGACCACAGTGTAGCTTTATGTCTCAGTTTCTGCTATTTAGGGCACTGATTTTCCACATCATGTTTAGTAAAAGCTTTCATTATGCAATTGGAGCTTGTGGAATCATGTGCTACGTCCACGCTGAGCAAAACAGTGATCCTTTAGTCCCCCGTGTCGCCAAGCTTTTGCAATAAATTATAAGAGGAGTGATCTGGTTTAAAAGGAAAAAAAAAGCCCTCGGGACAAGTAGAGAATTTTGTTTGGTGTCTGGATCAAATCTTTGTCACCTTTTAGTTTCAAACAGCATCATTTGGCAGATGATGGCAGTAGGGCTGAGTGCAGGTGGGGATGGGCCAGGGAGAGACTTGGAGGCTGAGGATGGGCCAGGGAGGAACTGCAGTCCCTGCCCTGCTGTCATTGCTGCTTCAGGAGCTGGGGGGACTGCCCATGGCCCTGGGCACACCAGGGTGCTGCTGAAGCTAAGGGTGCACTGGACTGGAGCAGCATTTCTGTTATTTCATCTCAGAACAGAGAGGTGCTCTCTGAGAGCTGTGGTGAGGGCAGGGTGCTGCTAAGGAGCCACACGTTGCCTAATGGATATAAAAAACAAGTCTGACTCCTTCATGGGCATCCTGGCTCCATCAGGCACATCAAAGAGCTCAGGCAGATCTGGCCTGTTTGTAATTTTCCTGTCTGCTAATTGCTTGTGTGGCTTTTGTCTGTACTTCAGTTTCTCCAGCTGGTTTAGTGCTCCTCAGCCTTGTCAGCTACCAAGTGTGGAGAGAAACAGAGCCACTGAAACAGCACTGGCTGCAATCTGTGCACTCCCTACAAGCTGTACAAATCCTGGGAGATTGCTCTAACCCACGACACACCGGGAGAGGTGCTCAAACTGAGCTGCTTCTGGGTGAATTTGTTCGGTTTATTTTCAGTTCTTTACAATGAAAATGAAATGCCATCTTCAGTCCTTGGTATTGGTCAGCACCACTTGCTCTTTTTGAAGGCTACTGAGCACCTGTGATCAGGTTCTGCTTTGTAAATGCCTCCTGTTCTGTGCAGAGCCAGTGTTTAAAGTGGGTTCTGCTTTATGAGGTGTCTGAAAAGCCAGAGAAAACAAGTGAGGACGTGTTCTCTGCCCATCCCCTCGTGACACATCACCCTGCTCTCCTGCCCTGCACTTTGGTAGTTACCTGAGAAATGAACTTCTGGACATAATGCTTGGAGATGGAGCTGACTAAATATATGTTGGGAGTCAGAACCTGGAATTTTCCTGAGGGAAATCAGGATGTCACCGTGGATCAAACCCGTCAGACAGGTTTGTGCCACAGGGATTCCTGTGGTAACACATCCACCAATTCTAGGCTGGAGAGCTGCTTTGGTTTTAAACTTGTTGAGCTCAGATGAGCTTTGAAAACAGCCTCGAGTCAGCTTTGGAAACACTTACGTGGCTGTAGAATGTGAGTTCTGGCATCCAGCGTGTCAGTGACCAGGCTGCCTCACTGCTTCTGAATTTCCAAGTGTCAGGTGTCATCTGGTTGGAAAACACCACCTTTGTTGTGAGAGAAGTTGATCCAAACTCGGGGTGAGGAATGGACCAGACACAGAACCCACCTTGGGGTCGTTTCCTGCTTGGCTTTTGATACCAGTTGCTGACAATGTTTGAAGGGTTTCCATTTCATGATCAGCCTGTGCAGATCATTATAACCATAAATATAAAAAAAATTCTATAACATATGCATGCTTACATATTAAAATATATTGTATATATATATATATTTATAACCATGCATGTATATTCATGTCCATGGAGTGCCTGGGGTCCTTTCATGCACTGCTGCACTGTTCATCTCACTCCTTCATGGGCTGCCTCGTGCAGGATGGAACTGAGGCAGATTTGGGGTTCTGGTTCAGGTGTGCTCAGAGCTCCTTCCTGGGACTGCTTTGGGTGTCCAGGAGCCTGATTTCCCCCTCCTTACAGAGTAACAGTTCCTGTGCCCAGAAGGAGCTGCCTGCTGGCAGGATGGCTGCTGGTCTGACCTGTGCAGGCAGGTGACAGCAATCACCTGCTTGTGACAGCCTCCAGGGGGGAAAAGCTGTGCAGCATAAATCAAAATGTGGTTATTGAGCAATCTGACCCCAGAAAACCAGGGCAAGTGGAGCTGAACGCTGCTGGGGCTGAAGGGTCCTCACCTTGCCTTGTTTTGGTGTGACTGCAAAGCTGCTGGGTTGGATGATTTTTTTGTTCATAGATTCCCAGGAGCTGTATTGGAGGAATAAGGACTGCTGTGTCTGTTCCACAGGTTGGATTTCCAGCCTTTTTACAGGAAGGAGGAATCTTCTTCTCTTCCATACTGTTTGCATCCTAGTGTGCTTTGGAGAGGCCCAGCCTCCATCACTGCTCTTTGGGGCTCAGAGGAATATTTCTGCTTCTCTGATATCTTGGGTCCTTTTTATTCCAGTCCTTACACACACCTTGGGTGACGAGTCCTGCTTTTTCAGTTCCTCCATTCTCCCAGTTCAGTAAAGCATTGACATTTGGCAGCCCTCCTGAATCTGTCACTTGGGAGCTCTCAAGAACAACTGAATCACCAGTCTCAGTTCTCCTTTCCAGCCTGCTAAAATGGAGCTGAAGTCCATGGAAATGTCTGATTCCTTCCTAGGTCCTTTCTGATTTCTCTTTGTTGGTAATCCTTTTGCTTGGTGTTAGTGGTGAATATCCATCTGATCCCAGGATACTATTCCAGTGAAAATTAACTTCCTGCTAATGCAGCAGTTTTATTCTTCCTTTCACCAGTTATCTCCTGAAGGTTTTTAGGTCCCTTTCTTGGTGGTGAGTTATTTCCCCCCTCTGTGTCTGTACTTACACTGTCCTGTCTTACATCCACACACCTTACTTTGACCTGGTTCTAAATTCTCTTTCCCTTTCAGCTCGCTGATGAGATCATTATTTAGGCAAATTAGTTTTTTTCATTCACTTCCCTTTTCTTGGTGCCTTTGTGCCTCTACATGGTTTCTCTGAGGAAGTGCCATTTCTCTTGGATTCTTTACCTTAGTGCTCAGTTCTTGCAGGAGTGCTGAGGGTGGAATGTCTTTACATTTGCAGTTGTTTTCTGAGAAATCGCCACTTCTACCAAAGCCACTCCTGAATTGTGTGGAAACTCTCATGGTGGTGCTGACGTTTGGGATGTTTTTAGAAGTCTGCTCTGATAGCAGAGTGGGGAGGGCTTCCTGCAGCACAACTGTCCTTAAATAACAGCACTGGCTTGGATTAGCACTGCCTGTTCTGAGCTGAACCCTGAAACAAAATGTTCTAAACGGGCTGAGGAGTTGACTCTAAATTTCTTTACAGCCTTATATTTATATTTGTTTCTTTTGTGAGTAGGTGAATCCAGACAGTGTTTAAGAGTAGGCAATGGGGTATTTTTGAAATCTAATATCATGGGATTATCTCTGATTCTACAGTTGGGCTATGGAGTTTCAGATAATCTGGCCAAGGCACCTGCTGTTTGCCTACCTAGTCTGGTGTCTCTGGTTTTTGGGGCAAGATCCTTTCCATGCTGCCTGCAGCTGCTCCAGGCTGTCAGTGGAAGGCTGTATGAGAGCAGGACAGTCATGGATTTGATTTGTCTGCCCCTGGGGAGAGCAGGAGGGCTGTGCTGGAAGCTCAGTCTGAGCCCCTGTCCCTCTGTCCGGGGTGGCTGTGGGGAGGGCAGGTGACACATTCAGCTGCATGCAGGGCACTGTTGGGGTGTAATTTTTGTTTGGGCTGGTGGGATTTTTATCTTCTTTTTCGTGGGCAGCCCAAGCTGCTGAGTGACTTAATTCAAGTGTGTCACCACAGTGATTTTTCTTCTAAATGCTCCCCTGTGTTTGCCTCTGCTGTCAAGTGAGAAGCCAAAGTCACAGGTCCAAGTTACGTGAATGTGGCTCCTCTTTGCTTTCTTAGCTTTTTGCTGTTACTACCAGTACCTTTCCCTGGCTCTTTGTTCTTCAGAAATTACATTTTTGCTCCTGACTACACCTCCACTTAAACCACTGGCAGAATGAAGTTGTGGATTTCTTTGTGTGCTGGTCCTTTGTGTGCTGAGTTTCACTTTGGAATCAGAAGGTGGGACTTGGCTGCTTGTGCTCCGAAAGCTCGGGATCAGCTGGCTGGGTCCTGCAGGAAAATCACATTTTACAATGCCCTGGCCTTGTCAAATCCTCAGCCTCCTTGTGTCCAGGAGGGAGTAGAGAAGGGCAGGAGGTGGGATGGGTCCTGCTGCCCTGGCTGTGCCCTGAGCTTGCTGTGCAGGCCAGCCCGGAGTGCAGCACATCCCTGCACCTCTGCCCCTCAGTGCTGGGGCTCCACATTCCTGAGTGGGTCCCCAGGAGGTGGATGTGCTGTCCTGGGTCATTCACTGGCCTGTACCTGTTGGCCACTTCCCCTCACCTGGTGCAGCAGTGCTGCTGGTCTGGGATGAGCACGGGAATCCTGTCTGGGGGAGAATCCCTGGGTCTGGCTCCCATTTCCTGAGGGGTGGGGGGCTCAGCTGAGGCTGTCCCTGGCTTAACCTCGCTCTCTGTGTGCCCCCCTCAGCTGGGGTGTCCCCCTGGCCATCACGGTGGCCGCTGTGGCTCTGAAGAAGATTGGCTACGACGCCTCCAATGTTTCTGTGGGCTGGTGCTGGGTCAACCTGGACGCTGAGGATCGGCTCCTGTGGATGCTGCTGACGGGCAAGGTCTGGGAGATCCTGGCCTATGTGACCCTGCCAGTGCTCTACATCCTCATCAAGAAGCACATTAACAGAGCAGTGAGTATTTTGCTGGGTGGTTGCATCCCCCCATGCTCTGCATTTCTCACTCTGTGCAGGAGCTGCTTCACGGCACCGGAACGTCCCCACCCCTGGGGAACCAGTGCCCTGATCCAGCAGCACCATCACACAGTGACTTAGCACAAGCAGGATGTAAAAGCCCTTTGAAAACAAGCATGGGTTGTGGGATGTTCATGGGGGAAATGCTACATTAAGAATTGAAACAGAATGTGAAGGACAAATTCAGCTTTAATCAGTTTTCTGCAGTTCCACTTGTACCAAGATTGCAATTCTCAAACCTCAGTTCTTTGAGTGTCTCCAATGATAGTTTGTGCTTATGAATGTTATTTTGTACTGGCAGCTCAAAGCTCCACTTGGGAGTCCAAGCACTGGATGTTTTTGGGCACCGTGCAGGAGACTCCCTGTCCTAGCAGGGGTTTGGAATTCAGAGCTTCAGAGTTGTTGCTGTTCCTTGTGAACACACAGGATCCAGGCATCTAGGACAGCATTTGCATAACAGACAAATCCAGATGAGAGTGGCAGAAGGAGCTGCAGCCAGAGATGATTTTCTCTCTGAGTTGTGTTGGCGAAAGCAGCCCCACGTGTGGGTTGATGTCCTTCTGGAAATTTCTGCCTCTGCTTGTGGTGCAGCTGTGGTGGTGGTGGGGATAAACACAGCCCTGGTTAGGGCAGGATCCTGCAGATCATTTGGAAGAGCCAGGCAATTCTCAGCGGCCCTGAGAGCCCTGGGAAGGGAAGGGGAGCCGGGAGGGTTCGCTGGTGCCTGCCAGCATCACCTGCCGAGCAGCAGGCAGGACACGCTGTCCCAGCCCTGGGCAGAGATAGCAGCGTGACCTCCTGGAAACCCGACCCGGCCTGCTGCTTCTGCCAGGGATTCCTGGGCACGCTGCTGGGCCTCCCCACTCCTGGGAGCAGTGCTGGGGGCAGGCAGCTGCCCTGCTCTCACCTCGGGCTTTGGGGTTCCGAGCAGCGCACGGAGCCCCCTGCGCTGTCACTGCCGGGCTCCGGCAGGAGCCTTGGTGTTCCCACAGGCACAGCGTGCCTGGTGCTCTTCGCCGTGCCCACTGCCATCCTACAGGGCCTCGGCTGGCCCTGGGAGGGAGCCCTGGGGCCGTGCCACGGCTGCAGGGTTGGCTGAGTCCCTGAGTGTGCCTCCCTGCCCGCAGCACGCCGCGCTCTCCGAGTACCGGCCCATCCTGCCGGCAGCCCCGGCCCTGCGGCCCCGCGCCAGCGTGGCCGACAAGAAGCTGATCCTCATCCCCGTCATCTTCATCTGCCTCCGCATCTGGAGCACGGTGCGCTTCATCCTGACCCTGTGCGACTCCCCTGCCGTGCAGAACTCCGTCCTGGTGGTCCTGCACGTGAGTGTCTGCCGGGAACGGCGTCCGGAGGGCACCTGGGCTGCGGGGAGGGGAGGCTTTGGCGCTCCCAATATCGCTTCTCTTGGCGGGATGGAGCGTTGCAAGGGCACCTGCTCCCCTCAGGTGAGCCCTGCCCAGCCGCGATGCTGCAGCGCCGGCAGAAGTGCGGCGGGAGCTGCTGCAGCAACATCTAGTGGCTGCAGAGGAAAGCTGCCCTGGCAGGGATGGACTGGGCCAGCTGCTGCAGGGAAAACGGCTCCGACGGGAGGGTTGGGACTCAGCCTGCTCCGGCCCTGCACCAGTGCCAGCACACAGCAGCCCCCTGGTCTGCTTTTTGGGAAACAAAAGCTCATTTTTCTCAATTCCTTGTTCTCCAGGTCGGTCAGTGTCAGCACTGCTGCTGGTCTGACTGATACGGTGTTTGCTCTTCTCTGGGGGTGCCTGTGGGAGCAGCCTCGGATGATTCCTTTGCTGCCTTTGCAGGGAATTGGGAACACGTTCCAAGGAGGAGCCAACTGCATCATGTTCGTGCTGTGCACACGGGTGGTGCGGGCCCGGCTGCTCTCCCTGCTCTGCTGTGGCCACTGTGGCGAGCTGGCCTGGCCGGGGCAGGGCTCCCCCAGCTCCTGGCAGCACCCACAGCCCCACGAGGACAAGGACGTGCCCAGCCCCGAGCAGACGAAGCCGCTGCTCTCCAGCACCTGAGCTGCCCCTGGCTGCTGCTGATTCCTTCTCTCGTGGTAAAATTCCAGAGGGAATTTCCTGCTGCCCTGCCTGTGCACAGCTGGGAGGGCTGGGAGCAGGGACAGGGGCGTTCTGCCAGTGCAGGGTGGTGCCACAGTCCCACAGAGGGAGCTGCAGCCCGGGGAAAGCGGCGCTGGAGAGGCTGAGCCCTGGAGAGGTCCCTCCCTCCCTCCCTCTCACACCGCAGCCTCTGCTCCCCGGCTGTGCCAGGATCCTCTGGAACAGACTGTCCAGCTGGACTCCGCATTCCTTCCCCTCCTTCCCCTCACCCTCCACTGCAAATCTTAAAACCTGTCTGGGGTCTTGCTTTTCTGCCTGGCGAGGCCAATGCCTGGTGAGTTCTGAGGTGACCAAACCCTGTGGGGACAGGAAAGCTCCAGGAGCTGCTGGGAGGACTGTCCTGGGCATGGCTTTCAGTGGTTGTGTCGGAGCCTTCCCCGGAGCTCCTGCCTGGCTCCTGCCCTTCAGCTGCCCAGGGATGTTTATTTGTGTGGTGATGGATGGTGCCTCGGGGTGGCTTTTCCTCCTCCTTGGTGTTCAGGGGCCGTGACCATCGGGGATTGTGGTGGCAGCATGGGGGTTCTCTGAGGGGCTCAGAGCCCTGCAGGCCCCCTGGGGGCTCAGGGATGTCGGGATGTGTCCCCAGGCTGCAGCAGGGACAGCCCCTGCCAGCAGCAGGACAGTGCCTGGCTCCGAGCTCTGAGCTCCTGTGCTTTGTGTGTGCCTTGGGCCTGCTGGCTCAGCCTGGGGAGGGGATGGGGCTTTGTGTGCCATCTGGAGATAATGGTTTGCCTTAATCACAGCTCCTCACTTGTTTGGTTTGTAAGTATTTTCTCCAACTTTTACAAAATAAAGTTCCTTTACCAGGACACTGCCCAGCCTTGCCTTTGTGCAGCAAAAATAGGATCTTGGTTCTTGGTTCCAGAGCCCCAGCTCTGTTCCCTGCAGAGTCCCCATGGATGCAGCTGGGGATCAGCCTGCCAAATCTTCCTCTCCCTGTTGGATGGGAGGCCATTTGTACAGCTGTGTATGACTTGTTTTCAGGCAGATCCTTTATTTCTGAAATCCTTGTTTCACCTAAAGCCCCGTTGTAGCTCAGGGGCCCAGAATACTGAATTAGCCTTGCCTGAAGATGCAATTCCTTCCCAAAATGCAGCTGAGAAGGTGTCACTGGTGGATGTGTTCTGTGGGATGTCTCGTCAGGGTGGGCATTGCAGTGAGCACTCTGCAGCAGGGCTGGCTGCCAGCTCCACTTCAAACATCACCTTCTGGAGCTCACCACTAACATTCTCCAGCAGAGTTACTGTCCTGGAAACTTAAGTTTGCCCTCTTAATATTTTTTTTCCCCTCAAAAAGGTAGCAGGGTTTCATAGGATCCAGCCTTGAGCACAGATCATTAGGCTGAGGGTAAAGAAATCCCTGCACACGTGCAGGGGAACCCTTCCCATGAGCTGGTGAGACACAGAGTGAAGTTCAAGTCTGCAGGCACACAGGGAGTGAAGAGCAGATGTAAAACCTTGGGGTGTGCTGCAGCTGAGATGGAAAATGTGCTTGTAAAATGCCTGTAAAATCAGCTCTTTGCTCGTTCCTGGCTCTGTCCTTGGCCAAGTCCCACAGGATCCCAGCTGCTGGAGATGTCACACTCCTGCAATCATTTTGAAAATCCAAGAAGTTGATTTACTATCCTGTCTCCCTTCACCAACCTCATCCCAGTGCCAATTACAACCTTGGAGATGTTGTTACCACATTCTTGCTGTGTTTGAAAAGTACTCAAACTGTTCTGCTGCCATAGGCAAATATTTACTCTGATGAAGGGGTTTTGATGATAAACATATGTGTTCTCTTTGATGCCTCTATGTTTCAAGATTATTTCTTCAAGTTCAGGAACAGAGTTGAAAAACCACGATAGAGAATTCTCCTTGCCTGTATTTACTGAGTGTCAGAGCAGCTGTCATTCTGCCAAGAGCTCCCAGAGGGTGATACTGCCTTTTAAAGGACTGGAATTCCACCATGGAAATTTGTCCTCTTTGCATTTTCCCCAGCTCTGGGGCAGAGTTTTCCCTCTTGGCTTCAGCTCTGTAAAGGTGAGGACAGCAGGAGCTGCTGAGTGAGCTGTGACACAGGAGCGTGATCCCCATCGAGATACCTGGGAGCAGCGTCCTTCAGGCTGCTCACTGACAACAGATGCAATAAAAGAGAAATGCCAAGGAACCTGGGGACTAAATTCCACCACACTGAGAGCAGCAGGGCTCTGTTCTTCTTCCTACTTTGGGGCATGCTGCTTCCACGTGGAGGAGGAGACGCTGCAGCCAGCGAGGGAACGCGTGCAGGACACGTGAAAAAGAGGTGTTGCTCAAGAGATGCCTTTTTCTTGGGCTGGCTGATAAAAATAGACAGACCAATAAACAGGGGTTTGGTTCTATTTCCTCCGGCTGCTGGGGATGCCTGTGAACTTTGCTTTTCTCTGATAGGGGTTGTAGTGGATGATTAACCAGGTCCGGGGCTCTTAAAGCAATCCCATATCAGAGGAGGTTAAGAGAGAGCCAGCAGCACGTGGTGCACCTCTTGCATGGGGAGGGAAAGGAACTCGAGTGCTTTGGAAGAGCCCTGTCACAGGCACAGCTCTGGGAGGATGAGCCCTGAGGACTGCAGGAGTGCCTGAGCCCGCTGGTCCCTGCAAGGTAGGAAACAGCCCCGTGCTGGCACTTGGTGGCTGCGGGGGGTTCTGGGGGTCCAGCTGCAGTGCTGGGGCTCAGGCAAATGCCCTCTCTGTTGCCAGGGCTGCTCCCCGTGTTCCCTGATGTTGCTGGGCAACATCTCCAGCTGCAGCACCCACAGCTGCAGCACCCACAGCTGCTCGGGAGCTGCAGCACCCACAGCTGCTCAGGAGCTGCAGCACCCACAGCTGATCAGGAGCTGCAGCACCCACAGCTGCCCGGGAGCTGCAGCACCCACAGCTGCTCAGGAGCTGCAGCACCCACAGCTGCTCAGGAGCTGCAGCACCCACAGCTGCTCAGGAGCTGCAGCACCCACAGCTGATCAGGAGCTGCAGCCCTGTGGCCTCTCCTTGTCCACGCACGGATATTGGGGGAAATTGGCTCATTTTCCCAACTTTGCTGAGGGGTCTGCCCCTTCTCTTTGGAGAGAGGAGCCTGTGCCCCCTGTCACTGGGCAGCACCTCTGTTTGAGACAGGATCTGGTAGAAGCACATCTGACACTGGCGACAGAGCTGAAAGTAAATTGAAGCCATGGGAGAGTCGGGCAGAGGAAGGGGATGATCGGCCACGGTGCCAAACCCCAGCTGACAGAGCCTGGCGTTCATTGGATGTGTTTGGAAGAGTCACAGGAGGGGTTTTTGTGTGCAGGGCGTTCCCATCCCCTGGAGGAACCTGTGCTCAGCATCTGTGATTGGAAGGCCAAGATGAAGCTGAGAGAAGGGAAGCAGGACAGCTCCGAGGGCACTGACGGTGCCAAGGGGGTGAGTATGCTGGCTGCCAGCTTCCAGCTTGAGTCTCCCGCAGGGATGCAGAATAAGCCCTGGGGGTCTCTGAGTACCTGTAAAGAGAGGAAAAGTGATCTTTTGGGCAGAGATGTTTCTGTTCTTGAGCCCAGTTTGTGTCTGTCTGCAGCGCAGTGTTGCGAGTCTCGTGATTTTGTGCAGCTCTCCCACCCTGTAACTTGTGTGTCACTTGCCCCTTGTGCGTCACTTGCCCCTTCTGTGTCACTTGCCCCTTGTGTGTGTGGGTTTTCTTTCCTACTTTCTGATCCGCTTTAGGCTGCAGGTGCTGCTGGATGGGGCTGCCTTTCACAGCAGTGTCTGGGGAGTCTTGCACAACGCCCTGCTGGGGGGAGAATGCCAGAGGTTTTCCTGAAAGTGCTGGATGTCAATAATTAACACCAGTGGCTCCTCTGAGCTCCTGGGATTTGGTCAGTGAGAGCAAGGCAGCTGCTTTCCATCACCCATGAGAGGATGGCAGCAGACTCTTCCTAGAGAACGGAGCTGGAAGCCTCAGCTTCCTCCTGACCCGTGGGCTGAGATCGACTTGAATTTCGATCTCCTGTAACACCTTGAACTCTGCAGATCCCTGGAGCTGAGCTGCCAGAGATTCTGAGGAATAGAAAGAAGCACCAGCAGCTATTTGGACAAATGTTCAATTAGGGAAATGACAGAGCCCTGGGACAAAAAACCTCGCAGACATTAAGGCCATTAAGGCCGGTGACGGTGGCAGCAAACGAGATGAAAATGAAAAATGACTTTATTGATGTAGCAGCAGTGAGATGCATTAGTGAGCTGTAAAACCCAGCCAAACAAAACCCCAACAACCCAGCTCTGTCAACACAGCCCGGGGGCTGAACGGCCGCTAAACTGTTGGGAAAAGCGAGTTCTGCTTGTTTGTGAGCTGGGGAATGTGTGCCCGCAACAGGGGGCTGAGCCCGCTGCAGATGGCGATTCCCCTCCTCTGTTCGTGTGCCAAGTGCAGCTCTCGCACCCTGCGACCAAGCCCTCCGGGGGCTGCTTGGATAAGTTCGGATTGGCTTCAGTGGCAATCAGTTAGATCCATAAATAGCTCTGTCCCAAAATGCAGAGGGGAAGAATAAACGAGCAGGAAAGGGATTTTGCCACCTGATGCAAAAATCACTTCTCTTTAAAGCTTTCCTGTGCCAATATCCTGTGTTACTCCACTGCCCAATTTGCACATTGGAAAAGAATAATTGCATACAACCTTTTTCCCTGCAGGGTGATGTTTTAAGAATGGTAACTTGAAAAAAAATTAATAATCCAAATGATTCATCAATACCAGCAAAGCAGAGTGAATTACTCTAATGGCTGTGGGCGTATCAAGCAGAACAAAATGAGTTGTAATGAAAACAACTCATTGGGCTTTTATATGCAGCAAAATGAAGGGGAAAACAGGAAGCCAGGCTTTGAGTATTTGTTTTTACTGACTGTTATTCATTCCTAAAAGCCAGACCCACTTCCAAGGTGGTGTTGATGTTTTTTCCTCTCCCTCTGCAGAAAATGACACTTCCCCTGGCCCTGGTAGCTCTGATTTCTGCCTTTGGATCTTCCTTCCAGTATGGCTACAACGTGTCTGTGATCAACTCTCCTGCCCCGGTGAGTGGGGTTAGAGCAGGGCAAGGCAGGTGCAGCACTGTGTAAATTAAATGTACTTCGTGGGTGTTTGTGGGCCCGGGTTTGTCCTCCCTTTGTGCCCGGGGCAGATGGGCTCTGGGGCCTCCCCTCTGGGAACAAGGCACATCCTAAACTGCAGGAACAGTTCTCCACCCCTGGCTTCTCCATCCCTCTCCTGATTCATTTCCAGCTCACCCACTGGGGGTTTTTATCAGGACAGTTATTTTATGGCAGAGCTTTATGGCATTTGTTGTTATCTAACCTTTACAGCACAATGAAAATTGTCCCCACTGTGCTGAACCAGCTTTGTTTCCTTCCAGTACATGCAGGACTTTTACAACAGGACCTACCTGGACAGGACAGGAGTGCCCATGGACAGCAGCTTCCAGACTCTGCTCTGGTCTCTCACCGTGTCCATGTTCCCCCTGGGTGGCCTCTTTGGGTCACTCATGGTGTGGCCTATGGTCAACAACTGTGGCCGGTAGGTGAGAGCCCTGTCTGAGGTCCTGCCCTTGCTCTGGGGGCAGATAAGGTTCCTCTCATGGGCATTGTGCCTTGCCCAGCCCTTCAGCTGCCTGAGTTCCCCCCACACCTGGAGGCCAGAGCAGGTGGGACCAGGAAGAGCTGCTGGGCTCATTCCCTTGTGCAGGAATTTGGGTGGTTCTGGCGTGGCCAAAGCCAGGCTGGCCAGTGAGGGAAGAGAGTCCTGAAATCTCAGATCAGGCCCAGCTCCTGCTGCTCAGGTTTCCTGAGAATCTTCGTGTCTTTCTGGAAGCCTCCATTGCCTGCAGGAAAAGTGTGGCAATTGCCATTTTCTCCTTGATCAGCGTTTGGCATGAGGATTCACTTGAGTGTTGGACACTGAGGGGATCTCTCTGCAGCTCAGGGATGCCCAACTGAATCTCTCTTTTCCTGTTAACTCTGCAGAAAGGGCACTTTGCTGATAAATAACCTCTTTTCCATCGCTGCTGCAATCCTTATGGGAACCTCAGAGCTGGCAAAAACCTTTGAAGTAATCATCCTTTCCCGTGTTGTCATGGGAATATTTGCTGGTAAGTGGATGGTAAAGGGAGAGCAATAAATATTTCTTTGGCTGTGTAAAGGTTTTATTCTCCCAGCAGATGCTTTCACAGGTAGCACACTTCAGAATCTGCATGACAAGGCCGTGCTTTAGCCTGGTGCAGAAGCACTAAAGATCTTTGGGAGATAATGGCCCTGGGACTGGAATTTAAGCTGTAGGGAGGAGATGTGTGTCTGTAAATGCAGCAATAAACATCTGCTGGGCACTGCAGCTCGCTGCCAGCAAACCTGCTGAGGATAATCTGTTTTCCCAGACAACTTAAAACAGATAGTCTGCTTCTTTCCTTTTTAACATAACCAGAATAATCCATCAAAAGCATTGCCAGATCCAATAATCCAGTCCTGGAACTGACTGTTCTTCCTGCAGGAGAAAAGAAATGTTGAAAGGGAGAGCAAAGGGCCCAGAGCCACTGGATTTCCTGCAGAGGTAGAGGGGAGCCAAGGATATCTGTGTGTTCCTGGTGTGAGTGGCTTTATTGGAGCTGCAGGAAGAGAACAGAACCATGCTGGGTACCCCGAGCACAGGCGGCTCTAGAAGGGTCCTAAGAGCATTTAGGCTCAGTTAATTGGCTTTGGGCTGGTGAGACTGGCACACTCCATGGTTTGTTAATGAGCTGGGGTAGCTTGTAAAAACAAATTTCCTGCCTTAGCTCGCCAATTGTAACTGCTGCATGTACAGATCAAGTTGCTTTCCAAAGCCAGTTTCTTGTTTTCCGTTCTTTTTTTTTTTAATCAAATTATTTTATTTTGGCTTTTGACTCCCTTAAACCTGGCAGCTGCTCTCAGCACTGGAGCTTGGAATAAATGCTAAGGGTCTTGTTAAATGTGATCCCTCTTTCCAGTTATTTATAACCAGCAAACAAATCCAGCCTGGCTGCCCTGGCTCGTCCTTCTCAGGCTGGCCTGGCTTGAACTGTGGGTGTTGTGCCTGGGAAGGACCTGGGAGGACCCCAGTGTCACCCTCTGGCACTGGTGGCACTTCTTTCTGTGCCTTTTAGGCCTTTTAGCCTTCAAATACCAGCCTGATCACCTTTATCACACCCAGCTCCTGAAGCCCAGGGACTCCAGAAATGTCAGATAAGTGTCCTGTGGTTATTTGATTCCAGGATTTACAGCGTAAGCACAGGAGCTGGCAGCTCACTGGGGTCACTGTGGGCAGCCCTAGAATGTTCCTAAAAATAACCCGTGTCCCTGGTGGCCTTATTAGAGCATAAATGCCTATTCCAGCCAGCCACCTGCAAGACATCTCAGACCAGCAAAGCTCCCAGCACAGCATTACTGAGCAGGGAATTTTTAAACGCGACACAAAGTCATTTCCTTCCACTTTCACATCAGCGTGTTTGGGTGCTGATTTCTCTTCTTGTTTTAGAGGAAGCAAAAGTTCCTCTCTTATACTTGGAGTTTCTTTCCAAGCCTGAAGCAGCACAGTTTTTCTTTGTGTGTCTTGTGCTGTTCGTGGCAGAGCTTTTAGGAGGATGAACACTGAACACTCAAACCAAGACACCCCCAAATCATCTGCTGGCTCTGTAGGCAAGGCAGGCTCCTGCTACTCCTTTCAGACTCCAAAAATGCTTTGCTGCCCAGCAGCTGATAATCCAGACACCCAAAGCAGCAGGGTTTGAGTGTGAAGTTTATGCACATCCTGTGGTTCATCAGGAATCTCTTTTGTTCCCCATGGGAAATCAGCAGCTTGCTGAAGGCTGAGCTGCATGCCTAACACTGTTCTCTTCACTTCTAGGTCTGGCTTCCAATGTGGTTCCCATGTTCCTTGGAGAAATGTCCCCCAAAAACCTGAGAGGAGCTATTGGGGTGGTCCCACAGCTCTTCATCACCATTGGCATCCTTGCAGCTCAGATCTTTGGTCTCAACAGCATCCTTGGGAATGCTGAAGGTAAAGCTCTGGCTCAGGACCTCTCTGTGGGCTCCACAGGGGGAGGATTTCTCTCAGCTGATGTCTTGTGTCCTTGCTGCAGGGTGGCCTGTGCTGCTGGGGCTCACTGGGATCCCATCCCTGATCCAGCTCCTGACATTGCCCTTTTTCCCTGAGAGTCCCAGGTACCTGCTCATCCAAAAGGGCAACGAAGAGCAGGCACGGAGAGGTACAGCCCCATCCTTCCATGGGAGGGGAGGTGGGATGCCATGGATGTGGCTGTGGGGCAGGGCTGGCAGCACAGGAGTGTGGAATTCTGCCCTGGTGGGTGGAATTCTTGGAACACTCCTTGGAATGTGCTCCTTTCCCTGCGTGCCCGGGTGCCCAGCATGGCAGCACTGCTGCCCCGGGGCACACCCTGCTCTGCCCTGCTCTGAAGCAGGACAGCTCTCTGTGGACCTGGGGCTCACAGCTGCCCTGCTCTCCCCACCAGCCCTGCAGAGGCTGAGGGGCCGGGAGGACGTGGATGATGAGATACAGGAGATGTACCAGGAGGACCAGTCTGAGAAGGAGGAGGGGCAGTTCTCTGTGCTCAGCCTGTTCACCTTCAGGGGCCTGAGGTGGCAGCTCATCTCCATCATCGTCATGATGGCAGGCCAGCAGCTCTCGGGGGTCAATGGGGTGAGTGGGGAAGGCCAGGGGGACAAACAAGGGCTGGGGCTTCAGAGGGGGTGATGGGGGCAGTGCTGGCACGGGAGAGGAGCCTGGGAGTGCCCCTTCACCCAGGACATGCCCAGAGTCACACGGGGGTGGGTCAGCCCTGTACCAAATCCGTGGACAAGGTACAGGGTCACTGCCCTGTTAATGATAATTGGAATGTTTTTAGAGTCAAGTGCTTGTGCCAGATCCAAACACCAGTGTCTCCAGAAATGGGCAAATTCCATCCTCAGGGCTTCTGTGCACCAGAGCCAGGATTTAAAGCAGCCTAAAGGGGGATTCCCATGTTCTGCCTCGGGCCATGGATGTGTTAACACAGCTGTGGTTCTGCTGCAGGTCTTCTACTACGCAGACAGAATCTTTGAGTCAGCAGGAGTGCACAGCAGCAGCATCCAGTATGTCACCGTGTCAATAGGGGCCATCAACGTCGTCATGACTTTGCTTGCTGTGAGTTTGTGCTGGGGCTCTCTGAGCTCTGACCTCCCCCTGTTTAACTCAGGTTGTGCTCATGGCATCCAACAGTCACAGAATGGTTTGGGTTGGCAGGGGCCTTAAAGATCATCTCACCCCAAACCCCTTCCACAGGACTTTGTTTGCACACACTGGGAGATGCTTTTCATGACAGATGCCCTGTGGTGTCCCTTGGATTGAAATATCTGCAACAACTGCTGAGCCTCTCCTGTCCCTTCCAGGTTTTCATTGTGGAGTCCCTGGGGAGGAGGATCCTTCTCCTGGCTGGCTTTGTGCTGTGCTCTGCCTCCTGTGCCATCTTAACTCTGGCCCTCAATCTCCAGGTGTGTATGAATGGCCCAGGTGCTCCCCCCCGTGATTCCTGGGCTTTGCAGGGAACAGGGATATTCTGAGGATGCTGCTACACCCTGGGGAGGAGGGGGCAGCATGGAAGGTCTCTGTGCTTGCATATCTGCCTTAAAGAAAGGCAGGGAAAGCTGTGATCCTGCTTGCCTGAATGCTCCCCCAGGATGCCACGTTCACAGTTCCTGCTGCACCCCTTTGGCAGCAAGGGTCACACCCAGGCTGTGGCTTCTGGGTCTGGCACCGAAGGGTGACACTGCCTTCAAATTTGCCTTCAAATGCCTTCAGATCTCACTGGGAGCAGTGCCTTGAATGTGCTGGTGATGTTCAGACAGGAACCACATCTAACCTGTGATTCAACCCCCACAGACCACAGTCTCCTGGATGTCCTACCTCAGCATTGTCTGTGTCATTGCCTACATCATCGGACACGCCATCGGACCCAGTAAGTGCCCACAGCCCACCAGTCCCCCCCACAGCCTGAGCCAGGGGGAGTGTTCAATTTCCAGCCAAAACCTTTGGGGAGCTCATCCAGGGAGGCAGAATTTCCTCTCTGTGTGCCCCTGCACTGTGCAAGTCATTGAAGTGCCCCGTTTTTGGCTTTAAATGTGACCCTTGTTTGATTTACTGAGTGCTTCTAAACGCTGATGGTGAGAAACCACTGCCTGCCACTGAAATGAGCAGTGTAAGGAGGAGTTCAGAGTGAGAGGTCTCCTCCCTCACCTGTGGCTGCCCTGCAGGCCCCATTCCTGCTGTGATGATCACTGAGATGTTCCTGCAGTCGTCCCGGCCCGCGGCGTTCATGGTGGGGGGCTCCGTGCACTGGCTGAGCAACTTCACCGTGGGGCTGGTGTTCCTGTACATGGAGGTGAGGACCCCAGCACAGGGCAAAACGTGGGCTGGAAATCGCCCTCCTCACCCCTGTGTTTGCACAGAGAGGCTTGGAGGAGCTGTAAATGCACTTGTTGGTTCTGGGTGTGGGGCTGTGTTAAGGGCAGGAGTCTGATGTTCCTCAGCATGTTCTCCTCACCCCTGGCTGTTGCACAGCCCTTAAAGGAAAGCAGTTTGATGGCCAGGTCTCATCCTGAGCTCAGGAGCTTGGGAAAGATGGCAAACTCCCCATCTCCACTGCAGGATGTGCCTTGGGGGGACAATTGTAGCTCCTGAAATCTGGGTGCCCGGTTCCAACTGCCCCCAGCAGCAGTGACCCAGGAACTGCAGCAGTCCCTGACCTTAACCTGTGCAAAGGCAGCTGCTGAGTTTCGTTTGAGTGATGGAGCAGATCCTCACCCTCCTTTCCCAGTCAGTTTTCAATGAACTTGTAGTGGTGGTTTGAGAAGACAGAACCTAAAACCACCCCAACTTTGAGTGGTTCAACTTACGTGCACCTGCCTGTGGCTGCATTTTCTGCAGTCAGTGCAGGGTGCAGCACGTCCAGAGCAGGTGACTCCCACCTGAATGTTGCTCTGACCCCTGCTCTCTCCTGTCCCTGCCCTAGGCTGGGCTGGGGCCCTACAGCTTCCTCATCTTCTGTGCCATCTGCGTCGCCACCATGCTTTACATCTTCTTTGTTGTTCCTGAGACCAAGAATAAAACCTTCATGGAAATCAACAGGATCATGGCCAAGAGGAACAAAGTGGAGGTTCAGGAAAGCAAAGAGCTGAAAGATTCCTACCCCCGGGGCAAGCAGGAGGAGAAGAAAGCTCTCTCCAGCAGTGAGATGTGAGCCAGCTGTGCTTGCCCTGACAGGATCTGTGCAGCAGGAAAACAAACACAGGGATTCCTCCTTTGATGCTGATGTGACAGTCACGGAACTGTTAAGGCTGGAAAAGACATTTAAGAACAAATCCAACTGCAAACCTAATGCTGCCAAGTCCTGCTGTTGTTCCAAGGAAAGGGAAATGCCCTCAGCCAGCTCAGGTCTGTGACCAAGCAGCCGATGGCACGAGGTGATGTGTGTCCCTGGTGTCCTGGTGGCACATTCCAGGGGACACAAGCCAGCCCTGGGGCTGGGGCTGGGGCAGTCCTGTGCAAGGAGTGCACGAAACAAATTTGAGGAGCTCCCACTTGTGTGTTTGAGGATCCAGCAAGGAAATTAAATTTGATTTGGTGTATCACTGTGCTGCCCTCTGTTTTGGAAAAGGCAGAATTGTTGAATGGCTTGGCATGGATTTTGTGTAGTAGATGGAGAATCCTCCACCTGATTTACTTTAACCTTAGAAAATTAGTTTATGTATACAATATCCCTGCACTCCAGTTTGTGGTATGTAAGTGTTGAAAAAGGAGCTGTTTCTTTGCTCTGTCTCTACATCCACTACAGAAAAGAAGGCGAAGTTGTGCCCCAGGCCAAGGCAGGGGGATGGCACAGGACCTGTCCTAGGACCTGCCCTGCCAGGGCTCCACATCCACTCTCCCATGGCATACGACTGCCAGGGAAGGGGTGCTGAGTTGGTGGTGACAAACAGAAGGACAAGCAGGGAAGGGGTGAGAGACTGAGACTGGGAGAGGGATTTTATTTGAGAGAGCAGCTCTTTGGCATGGAAAAAAAATCTGTGTATGGGGATCTAAATCAACCCCCTGGGAGGGAGGTAACAACCCACGGTGCTGGGCTGTGCCAGGTTCTGCAGTTCATTGCTATTATCTCACTGATGGAGGTTTTGGTCTCCTGGAAAAACACCCTGGAGCACCAGGAGGTGCATAGTGAGCCTCTACAAAGCAGGAGGAGAAAGAAGCAAACAAGGTCAGTTTTTCTGAGTTTTCCCAACACACAGCTGGGATTCCCTCGATGCCCCTGGCAGGGCAGAGGCTGTGCTCACTGGCAGCTGGTGTCAGGCTGCAGGAGCACCCCCCCGAGGAGGGCCATGGGGGTCTGGCCCCAGGCTATGACGTCCCCCTGGGGCTGCCCTGCCTTGCACAGCGCCAGCGCCCGCAGCTCTCCAGCGCCCAGCACTCGGCCCCACAGGTTCACCCCGCTCAGCCACCCCGCAAAGCCATTGGAGAACGTCCCCAGCAGAGTGTCCCTGGCCTTGCCAAGGACCAGTGTCCCCCCAGGCTGGCTCACGTAGCCCTTCTGGATGCTCCTTGCTTTGCCAGCCACCCCGTTGAGCCAGAGGCTGGCCGTGCCCTCCCGGGAGGCCCAGGCCACGCAGTGGTGCAGCCAGCCCTGCGCCCCGTGCTGCAGGGGGAAGCTCAGGAAGTGGCCTCCGAGCCACAGCCCCAGCTCTGCGCCCACGGTCACCACCAGCTCGTGGTCACTCTCCCCAGTGGAGTAGGACAGGATGGTCTGGCTGCCCACGGGCTGGGCTCTGCTCCAGAAGCACAGGGTGAAGGCTTGAAGGGACATAGCACGGAGGGGATGGACCTCCACAAAGCTCTCAATGTTTTCCTCAGGGAAGTAGAAAGCTGGAAAGGTGCTGGATTTCGTACCTGAAATAACCAACAAAGCCAGCAGTTACATTTCCTGTGAATCAGCCCAAATCCTGGAGAATAACACCCACAGAACTGGTAGGGCTGTGTAGTCTGAGTTTCCAGTTACTGGTGTGTGTTTGCCAGCAGGGAAGGGGTTGGAAATGATGGAAAGCTGAGCTGAGCTCCCCCAACCAAATGTTTGGGAAAATCATGGTTTTCCCTCCTTCCTCCTCTTTTCTCATGTTGTATAAAATAGAGGTGATGATTATTTATCCTGGGGGAACTGAGCTGAAATTTTTCACTGTCTGTAAAAATGTGCTCCCATGTGGCAGGAGAGAGCTGCAGCTTCTGTGGGAGCAGCTGGCTTAGGGCTGGCCTTGATGGTGGTGAGGGATTTCCATCAGCAGCCCCAGATATGGCACCAAATTCTACCTGTGTGTGCCAGCACCAAACCTGTCAGTGATCTGGGCCACCAAGGTCAGCAGGGCATGGGCTCTTCATCCTCAGAAGGTGAGCTGGACTCAACCTGTGTTTCTTACCTGTGTGGCTCAGTCCATTCAGCAACTCTGCCTTCATGTCCTGGAGCTGCATCTGGATTTGATCCAGCCTGAGGGTGAATTCCTCTGGATGGCACTGTGCTAGAGCAATCAGACAGCTGAATTTACAGAGGGCTGCGACCTACACGTGCTGCATTTTCTAGTTTGAGCAAAGCCTGTGTTTCAAAACGCAGCTCCTCTCCTGTGTGTGGTGCCTGGCTGCCCACACAGAGCTGTTCCCACACCCACCTGAGCCGTGGGGGTCCCCATGTGGTGCCAGGCAGCACCAGCTGCCCTGGAGGTGTGACACCCAAAAGGCAGGGCTGGCACACACCTTAGCAAGGGCTGCCCTGCCCAGCTGAGCCCTGCTGCTCCCAGCCTCCCAAAGGACCCACAGTTTCCCACCTCCCCGCGGGTGGGGTCCCCTGGCCCTCACCCTGGGCACGGTGGGCTCTGAAGGAGGCCTCCAGCACACGGCCCTGCAGCGGCTGCACGTGCCGGTAGTCGTTGCGCAGGGTGCGGTTGTGCCAGTCCAGCAGGGAGTTCTCCAGGAGCTGGATCTGGGGAGGGACAGCACAGAGGGCACGGGGACATCACACGGGGCATGGGGACAGCACAGGGACATCACACGGGGCATGGGGAGAGCGCGCAGAGC
>VYXF01001221.1:114235-133628 GCA_013397295.1 Polioptila caerulea
CTCAGCTGATAGCAGAGAGTTGCTCTTTGGGATCTCTTCGCTGCTCTGACGTGGTGAGGTGATGTTCCTTTAGATTTGTCATCTGCTGCTCTGACTAGGGTCTGATGATACTGCAGTTTGAGTCATTTGGGAACATCAAAAGAGATTGTCCCTTGCACATAAGGAAGTGATTTTTTTTTATATATATATATATAATCAAAGTCACAGGACACTGGGAGAGCTTGCCCAGATAAGCTGTGGCTGCCCCATCCCTGAGAATGTTCCAGGCCAGGCTGGACGAGGCTCATCCAGCAGCCTGGTCTGCTGGAAGGTGTCACTGCCCACGGCAGGGCATGGGCTGGGTTGAGCTTTAGGGTCCCTTCCAACCCCAACCATTCAGTGAGTGATTCTGACCCCTCTTTTCAGGTACTCAAGATGTCTATTACCAAGATCCACGCCCGTGAAATCTTTGACTCCCGTGGGAATCCCACTGTTGAGGTGGACCTCTACACCAACAAAGGTGAGTCCTCAGCTGAGCTGTGGGTGCTCATCCTGCCTTAGGTCTGAGAGAACTCCTGGCAGTCAGAAGGACACAGCCTGTCCTGCTCTAGCAGTGGAAGTGTGCTGACTCCTTCCTCCACACACAGAACTTGTTGGAACCTGCAGGAAAAGCCTCTGCCTCATTCTGTTGGCTGAGTTTGCTGAGCTGGAGCTCCTGGCCTGGGCAGTGCAGGGTGTTTTGAAAGGTGCTGCTTCTTACACCTGAACTGTGTGAGAGCTGTTCCAAACCTGCCCTCCTTCCCTTGCCCCAGCATAACGTGGGATAGCATCTGGAATTTGAGTTAAGGCCTTTGTCCCTGTCCTTGAGCAGCTGGTAATGGCCCTGGTTGTCAATGCTCCCCAAACCCTGAGTACACTTGGAGTTTAATTCTTAATTTGTCTGCAGTGGCTTTCTGTAATGACAGAGTCTTCTGCTGCACAGTTGAATTTTGGGTAATGGTTTCTTCTCTGCCTAAGTACTCAGGCATGACTAAAGAACTTGTCTAATTGGGCTTTCACATGTAGCACCTTATATTTTTAATTATTGTAGGACTTTCCCTTGGTTTGTTAGTCGTTCATCCCACATCTGATAGGATCTGACAAAAGCATTGTGCAAACTCCTACCAATGTGGTTTGGTGGAATGAGCAAACACAATGGCTGTAATACTCTGTCTAAAGAGCTGATCTTTCTGCCTCAAAAGATTAATGCAGTCATTTAATGAGACTGCCCCCACTAAGCTCTTTGATTTAGGGATAAGGGAAAGACTGGAGGCTGAAGTTGGCATGTTGAACCCAGGCAGAGCAGGCTGCAGTGTGCAGATTTGCTCCCAGTTCAGCATCCTTGGCTGAAGGAATGGGCTGTCTGGGTGGCTCTGCTGTTGTCAGACATGCTCAGAACTCCTGTCAACAAAACAGGTCTCCTAATTGTCCCTTTTATGCCATCTCCTAGAAGAATTTAAGGGCTTGCCTTGCCTGAGCTCAAAAGCAGCTCCAGTGAGTGAAGCTGTCTTTTTGGAAGGGGATTGGATGCCTCCCTTAACTCTTGGAATGCACAGTGGAGGAGGAGGAGGCAGTTTGCTGTGGGTCAGTGTGGGGGAGATGCTGTAAATGAGCAGGAGGCCCTTGTAGGATCACTGTATGTGAGGGGTGGGTTAGAGATTCCCTCTCCCAGCTCCAGATGCTGTAAATGAGCAGGAGGCCCTTGTAGGATCACTGTATGTGAGGGGTGGGTTAGAGATTCCCTCTCCCAGCTCCAGGGCTGGGAGTGTGTGGCAGGCTGGGATGTGTCTGGCTGGAGGATGTTCTGTTTGAGTGTGCCAAGGTGTTCTTTCCCTGTTGTGAACAGGTCTGTTCAGAGCTGCTGTTCCCAGTGGTGCCTCCACTGGAATCTACGAGGCCCTGGAGCTCCGTGACAATGACAAGACACGTTACATGGGCAAAGGTAAACCTGCAGAGTTAAATCCTGAACCTTTGTTTTGTGCCAGCTGCTGTCCTCTGTGACTGTGCTGCTCTTCCTGAAGGTGCCTCTGTTTCAGACCCCACCACAGCTACAGCCACTCTGGCTTCTTGTCTGCCATCACAGGTAGCCAGGGCACTTATGTCTGTGTTAGTGGTGTAATATTTCACTTGTCTGGACACTGGTTGTGTGTTCTGGAAAGAAACTAAACCCAGCAGTCACCAGGCTGGCTTGGGAACAAGTATGAGGGAGAATGAATAGCTGCAAACAGAATGTCATTACCTAATAAAAATCCCAGTAGTACTTCTTGTGATTATTCTGAGAGCTTGGATGGTCAGGGCTCCTTCTTGCTGCTCCAAAAGCATTGGTGATGCCTTTGAAGTGTAAGCAATCATCTTGACTTTCGGCTGGAAGAGAGAATTATTTTCAAACTTCCCTGCCAGTCAGGTGAAAAGAGCTGAAATATTTTTTGCCTATTAAGAAAGAGCAATTAAAATGGATAGCTGCTGGATTGAACTTGGAGAGCCTTGTCTTGTTAAAACCTTAACAGAGAATAAATGCCTGGATGTCTGAATGTCCCAAAAACCTGAGGCTCTTGTGCTGTTTACCCAGGGCACTTTTTCTTGCAAAGAGTAAATGTGTATTTACCTCACTGTGCTAAATGTGTGTGTGCTTAGACCTGTTAAGTCTGATCCTATGGGCAGTTCTTAATGGCATTTAATTAGACTGTAGTTAACAGGCTGCAGCTGAAGGGCTTTGTCAGCTGGGAAATAACACGAGTTATGAAAAAATAATCACCAAATGGGATGAGCTGCTGATAGCTGGTAGGCCTTTTGTAATAGAGGTCTGCAGACTTGGACCATTGGAAAAAGCAATTAATATGGCTTAGGATGCAGTCAATGGGCATTCATCATTCTGAAGCTTAGGTTTCTGGGAGTCTTTTAACACTGCCCAGTAAATAAGGTGATGGTATACCAGAGTTACAGAGCTGTACCTGAGCTGCTGCGTGTGTGACTCCTGGGGAAACCTTTCTCCCTCCCCTTACTCCTGGATTCTGTGAGTTGATAGGAGAGCCCACCAAAAACCTTCTCTAAATGCTGTGCTTTGGGCCCTCAGTGCTGATGGCAGAGTTACAGAGGCCTGGCTGGGAAGCCCAGACAGAGCCTTGCCCAGCTTCCTCTGCTCTTTGAGCCTTTTGTCTCCTGTGCACTGCTCAGTGCCAGAGCCCTGCTGCCTGTTTGGGTCCCTCCTGCACTCCCTGGGGCTGGCTCTGAGTTCAGCTGTGCCTTGACTCTGGTGTCCGTTTCGCTTCTGTCAGGTGTCTCCAGAGCTGTTAAATATGTTAACGAGTTCCTGGCCACAGCACTGTGCACACAGGTAATGGATGTGCTCCCAGTGCAGCCCTGGCACTCGGATGAGTCTCTCCAGTGCATGGCCTGGCAGACTAACCTGGCATTCCTGGACAATTCCTGGCCAATGCATCCTTCATGCACCTCCCAGTCCTGCCAGGGGCCTCTCAGTGTTCAGGCCTGGCCATAAGCTCAGCTTGGACTGGGGCTGGAGTAGCATGAGGTGGTTTGCCTGGATGTTCCTGAGATTCCCTACTAATCCCTGCATAACCTGTGTGTTGACCAGTGTCTGATTTGCTTGTTCCTTCCAGGTGTCTCAAAAGCTGTTGAGCACGTCAATAAAACGATTGCACCTGCACTGATTAGCAAGGTAGGAGCAATCTGTCTTCTCTTAACATCTCCTGCAGCCAGGGAGTGTCCAGACCATCCTGTGGTGGTGTGTGACCTGGGGGGTGTCAGCCTGTGTGTTGGAGTGCATGTGAACAAACTGACTGCAGCACTGGTTTTACTTAATTTCCTTAATGAGTGCACATCTAACACGTAATGAAACGTTCTCCAGGAGCCTGGTGGTGTAGTGTGCAGAAACACTCAGCCCCTGGGAGCTGCAGTGGTGCAGCCAGGATACCAACCAGCTGATTCCTGCTTCAGAGGGGCTGGGTTTTATCCAAGCAGGGCAGTTTGGAAGGGAATCTGAGGGGATCTAGAAAAGTCTGCTTGAACGAGACTCCTTTGTGCTTTGTGGGCACTGAGCCCTGCCTGCAAAGGCTGGTGCAGCACTAAGTGATAATGGGTGAAGTGATGGCACATCCAGCTCAGCTGTCAGCCCTGCAAGGGCCCAGAAGCTGCTGCTGTGTGGTGATGACAGGAATTGGTCTGGTCAGCTCTTGGTAGCTGCCCTTGAGCAAGTGCTGGTGCCTGCCAGGGGTGTCAGTGCTGTGGTGGGTTGGTGAGGGTCTGTGGATCTGTGCTTGGTGTCAGACAATGTTTTGGTTGCTTCTCTCTGCAGAATGTGAACGTTGTGGAGCAAGAAAAGATTGACAAGCTGATGTTGGAAATGGATGGGACAGAGAACAAATGTGAGTGGGCTTTGTGTTGCACTGAGGGTGAAAAGATGAAGATGAGTCAATAGAATTGTCTTTACCAGAACCAATAGCCAGCGTATGGCCTTGTGCTGTGCACTGCCATAATTCAAACCAAGGGCTGGTATTGCTGAGTCTCTTTTTATAGAGACACTTCTCTAAAGAATTTCTTCCTATTTCAGCCAAGTTTGGTGCTAATGCCATCCTGGGGGTGTCTCTGGCTGTGTGCAAAGCTGGTGCTGCTGAGAAGGGCGTTCCCCTGTACCGTCACATCGCTGACCTTGCTGGAAACCCAGAAGTCATTCTCCCAGTTCCTGTGAGTCCCTGGGTGGGGCAGGCTGAGGCCTTGCTTTGCCTTCAGCCTGGTGCTCTAGAGAATGAGGAGTGTGAAGGTGAGGGCTGCTAGCACCTCCCAACCTGGCTTTTCCTGCTTCCTCCAAGGCTTTCAACGTGATCAACGGGGGCTCCCACGCTGGCAACAAGCTGGCCATGCAGGAGTTCATGATCCTGCCCGTGGGGGCAGACAGCTTCAAGGATGCCATGCGAGTTGGGGCAGAGGTGTACCACAACCTCAAGAACGTCATCAAGGAGAAGTATGGCAAGGATGCAACCAATGTGGGGGATGAGGGTGGCTTTGCCCCCAACATCCTGGAAAACAAAGAAGGTGAGAATGAGCCAGGTGTGGGAGGAGATGTGTGGAGAGTGAACTGATAGCCTGCCCAATATCAGTGACAAGCAGGATCAATAGGATCAAAGGCACAGGACATCCTGCTGTGTCTTTGCTCTGTTTCTTACCCTGGCAGACATCCTAAGATGCTCTGCTGATGTGCTCAAGTGTTCCCTTGGACATCAATTGTGCAGTTTGACAGGGTGGTTTTTACTTCAGTGCCTCATTGCTCTCATTCCTCTAGCAGCTTAAGGGAACCTTGTGCCCTTCCAGTTGAAAAGTGATGTGGGAACATCTGTGCACTGCAGGTGTTCTAGAAGTCAGCAGTCAGACATCAGTGGAGTTGTTTTTCTGCAGATAAAGAGGGAAAACAGCCTGGTCGGGTGTGGGAGGACACGAAGGCTTGCCTGGGAAGCTGAGGCAGTTGCTGCTTCCATGGCCAAACAGTTCTGTTCAGGAACCTGTGGGAAGCAAAATACCTGTTCCTACAAAAACTACCAGAGGAGCTTTCTGTGCCTCTCCAGAAATGGAGCTGCTAACAAGGCAGTGAACAGTTCAGTTGCCTTTTGCTTTACAGCTGTTGGTTGTGTTATTGTGGAGGGGACTGTGAACTGCCTTTTTTGGAGATACTGAGACAGCACCAGCAATTGTGTGATTTCTGAGTCCCAGTGTCACATGCAGCTTTGCTGGGTCTGTACCCTTGCAGGCATCAGTGAAGATGACCTTGAATGACAATTACATTCCAAGGAATTTTTGCTGCTGGCAGCAGCTGCTCTTGCAGTTTGTGCTACATTAGCATCTTACAAAACACAACCAAACCCACACAAAAAGAACCCAAACAAAAAACCAACCCAACAACAAAAGAGAACACTTGATCTAAGCTTCCTGCTGCAAACAGCCTGGCTGATCCCTGCAGCTCAGGGGTGAGTGGGGCTCTGCCAAGCAGTAGCACAGTGGGCAGGATCCAGAGACTTCTGCTGAGGGGTTCTGTCCCCTCTCATGCAGGTAAATGTGCACGTGGAGAACAGGTAGATGCCAAGAGGGGTCACCTGTGCAGAGGCAGGCTCCAGCTCCTTGCTGTCAGGGTTTGGATGCTCACCCCTTCCATGGCCAGCACCTGCTCTGGAGCTAAAGGGGATTAGAGTGCAGGCACTGCTTCCTGCCCACATGCATAAAGTTGAAAGAGGATGTGGTATCATCTAGTATTAAGCTTTCTGGGCTGACATGTAGTCCTGCCTGAAGAGATTAGGAATCCCATAATGGTGTCTCAAGGGTATTACAAGCTAAAAGCAGTATTAAAGTAATATCTTGTTCCAGTCAGTTCAGAAGTGGGAGAATTTAAGGCCCTTTTCCTTTGGGCTCTCTGAAGGGGTCAGGGAGATTTGTTTGCTGAGTGAGTGTGCTGCTGTTGGGAAGGGAAGGGCAGTGGGCTGGGGTGCCTGGCAGGCGCTCAGGAGCCCTGTGTGTGTTGTAGCCCTGGAGCTGCTGAAGACAGCCATTGCCAAGGCTGGCTACACCGACAAGGTGGTCATTGGCATGGACGTGGCTGCCTCCGAGTTCTACCGCGATGGCAAGTACGACCTGGACTTCAAATCCCCTGATGACCCCAGCAGATACATCTCTCCTGACCAGCTGGCTGACCTGTACAAGGGCTTTGTCAAGAACTACCCTGGTAAGGTGCCCACCAGTGAGAAGCACAGTAGTGATGGTGAATGGGGGTTGGTTGCTGAAGGAGGGAGTGGGTGTGCAGCCCCTCTTACAGGAGAGATGGAGAGCTGCTGCCTTACTCAGGGTCTCAGGAATGTTTGGGAAGTGAGTAGTGCTTGTCTGCAGCACTCATCCAAACAAGGCCTTTGTGCTGGCATTGTCCTAAAGCTGCTGTGTCCCTCCGCAGTGGTGTCCATTGAAGACCCCTTTGACCAGGATGACTGGGGTGCCTGGAAGAAGTTCACTGGCAGTGTCAACATCCAGGTGGTTGGTGACGATCTGACTGTGACCAACCCAAAGAGAATTGCCAAGGCTGTGGAGGAGAAGGCCTGCAACTGCCTCCTCCTCAAGGTCAACCAGATCGGCTCCGTGACAGAGTCCCTGCAGGCGTAAGTGGTGCTGCTTTTCACTGGGGGAGATGAGCACACAGAGCAGATTTGGGGAACTGAAATCTGGTGGGGTGTCTGTGAAGGGAGAACAATTATTAACTAATATGGTATTAACTGGTAGAGGACTTTGACAAATCAACCTGTACCTTGATGTGCCTGACGTCACAAGAGTGCCCTGAACAACTTGCCAGGGTCTGAGTGTCTGTGACAGCAGCTCCTGTGACCCTGCCCCGTGCCAACAGGCAGTCCCTGTGCTGCCCCTTGGCAGTGTCACTGGAGCAAAGGCTGCTGGGCACAGGGCATGGTGTGAGCTGCTTCCCTTGATCTCTTGCAGCTGCAAGCTGGCCCAGTCCAATGGCTGGGGTGTGATGGTGAGCCACCGCTCTGGAGAGACAGAAGACACCTTCATTGCTGACCTGGTAGTGGGTCTGTGCACTGGCCAGGTTGGTATCTGCAGCTGCTGCAGTTTGGCTGTTTGCTTGATGGGATAATTGGGTGAAGCCCAAGCCCTGGTGCACTGCACTGCCTCCAGGGGTGCAGATTTGCTGTGTCTGTTTGCAGGGAGCTGATTTGTTAATGGAGTGTGACCAGGGAACACCTTATCTTGTGCAAACTCACCTTTAACCAGCAGTGTCAAAGGTCTTAGCTCCAGTGGCTGTACTGGGGTTTCCTGGTCCTGCAGCTGGTAGCAAATGAACAACCTCTATTGCTCCCAAGACATGTTGTGTTTGCCTGTGTAGATACTGAGCCTGATGCTCAAGCAGAGCTTGTGATGATGCTTTTTACTCTGAACAAGTTTTGTGTTGGCACTTGAGTAACTTTGTGATTTCCCTCTCAGATCAAAACCGGTGCCCCGTGCCGATCGGAGCGTCTGGCCAAGTACAACCAGCTGCTGAGGTGAGCCTGGGACTGGGAAAGGGCTTTCATTCTGCTGCTGCTTTGGGGCCCAGCTTGGGCTCTGCCCCTCAGAAAGCCCTGCAGCTGCAGGACACACCCTGGCAGAGGTGCTTGTGGCTGTAGGCTGAGGAGGAGCTGGGTGGGTGAGGTCCAGAGCAGATCACACCCAGAATCCTGGGATGCTGGACTGAGACATTGTCCTCTGTGCATGGGGCAGGTCCCTTGGCAGGCATCTCAAACATTGGGGTTGTGTCAGACGTGTGGCACTGCCCCACTGTGCAGGGGCCTGGTGGGAGCTGCCTTGTTGCACCTTCAGGGCCAGGTGGGCCAGATGTTTCAGTGCCACATGGATCAGGTGTTTCAGAACCAGATGGGCCAGGTGCTTCAGTGCCACATGGATCAGGTGTTTCAGGGCCAGATGTTTCAGTGCCACATGGATCAGGTGTTTCAGGGCCAGGTGTTGAGTGTGAGGCTGTGCTAGTGCAGGGGTTCTCTGCTGGCTGCTGACACCCAGTGCTCTCTGTCCTTCATCAGAATTGAGGAGGAGCTCGGCAGCAAGGCTCGCTTTGCTGGGAGGAACTTCAGGAACCCTCGTGTCAACTAAGTGTGGAAGAGTCCCCCCTGTTCTGGTTCAGCACTAGTCATTGACTTAGTTCACAGTTACCTGTGCTAGAGAGATAAGGGCAGCTGAAGGAGAAGACCAGTCTGCAGGTCCTCTTATCCCCTAGATGATCCCTTCACCCAGTGTTTGCACCAACTCTGGTCTGTTAATTGTAATGCTCTGCTGCTTCTGTAGAACAGTGCCTGGGGGTGCTCTGTGTATTTAACACCCTCAGGAGTCATGACATTGTGATTCTGGGCATAAACACTTTAGTTCCCCTCTCTGCCTGTCTGATCTTCAACGTTTGGAGCTGTGTGATTTGCAGTGCAGCAAGAGGTACCTGCAGACAGAGACAGTAGTGTTTTTACATGTGATAAATAAAAGCATCAAACAACCCAACAGTGTTTGTGGCTTGGAGTTCTTCGGTGGAGTCTGGGGAGCAGACCCAGGGATTCCCACCTTTGCATCATGGAGTGGTTTGGGTTGGAAGGGACCTTAAGGCTCATCTTGCCCTTTTCCCCTGGGTTTGGAGGAGTTTTTGGGGTGTCTCTGTCCCCGTGGTGGTTCTGTTTCTGCGTGGGCGCTGTCACAGGGAGCAGAGTTGTGACCTCAGTCCATACCCAGGCAGGAAAAAACAAATCATTACACAACTGAGCCAGAGGATGTCTAAGCCAGTTCTCGCTGCTTATGGCTTTTTCCTTTCCTGTGGCAGCAGATTTGTGAGGGAAGCGTTAATTAACCGTTAATGAGCGGCCGGGCCCGGGCTGTGCTCAGCACTGCCCCCCGGTGGGCGCGCCGGGCCTTGCACCGCACCCCACAAATCAATGTTTTGTCTCTTGATCGTTTTCGATCGCCTCGGTGGGGATGTTCCAGCCAGCGCTGCTGCGGGGCACCTGTGGCACCGGCTACCCTCGAGAGTGTTCTCATTTCTAGTGTGGGAATAACAAGGAAACAACCTTCCCAGGGCACCTGACAGCTGTGTTTCCTTAGGACATTCATCTCTTTTGTCAGGCTGCTCTTAAAGAAGGGCTTTGCTATAAATACCAAATTTACCAGCCCAGGCTCAGCACCGGGCCAGGGCCTCCTCTCTCCCACATTTGTCCTTTCTGCAGGCCTTGCTCTGAGCTGGTTGCACTCTGTGGCAGACTTGAAGCCCACTGTGCTTTTCACACTTAGCTGATCTCTGAATTAGACCTGTTAAATGAATAAACCAGCTAATTACACACAAATCCTATCAAGGGATTTTTCTTCTCTCAAAGAGGCAGCTTCTAATATCTGCAGAATGGTTTGGGAAGCTTTTTAGCAGAGCTGTGTTCAGGAGCACGAGTTGGGCTGTTCCTCACCTGGCACTTCAGTAAGTGAAGTCCAAATGCTCAACCCCCTCACCTGAGCCTCGATTTCCACCTGGTGATTTTCTTTTAATAAGCATCAGAAAGCAAAAGGAGCTGGGAAATCAGGTCACTGGTTGCCATAAATCGACCAAAGCCCGAAGGGCAGTGAGGCTGGGGTGAAATGAGTGACACGAGCAGGGCCTGGCGCCGGGGCTGCTGTGTGTGAGAGCCACGTCACAGGGGGGAAAAGCTGGAATTCTGCTCTGTTCAGAGGAACAGCTCTGTCCCAGCTCTGACAAAAGCCCCTTCCACTTGTGCTGGTTAACACTGCAAATGGAGCCGGGCATGAATTCATTATCGTTCGCACCTTGTCAGAGCAAGGTGGAGAGAACAGTTACAGGTCAATTATCAGGTGTGCCGTGCCTTAAAATAACCGGGAGCTGGCAGGGTTGGGACGTGGCTCGGGCTGTTCCCGGGGCTGCCGTCGGCTGCCATTGAGCCCTGCGTTCCTCCCTGCGCCGGGAATCTGTCCCGCCGTGTCAGTGCTGTGCTCACCTGTCCCTTCAAACCCTCACCGAAAGCTTTCAAGTTAAATCTCAGAGAGTATTTGGGCCAGAGCAGCAAGGTGCTTCCAGCTGCAGCCGATTCAGGCTCTCCCTAATGAGGCTGCAGCGTTGAAAGGAGTCACTTGCAAAGGAAGAAAAGAGCCCCGAGTGGGGAAGTGCTGGAACGTGGGGCTGGGGTTTGTAGATAAGAATTTTAAGCGTGTTAGAGAAAAGTGAATGATTGGTAACGCTGTGTGTGTTTGGAGTGAGCGGAATCAGTGAATAGGGAACAAGATTTGATTGCTGAAAATCAAGACCTAAACCTGCAGTGCTGGAGAGGGGGGGAGCTGTGTCTGCTCCTTAATCAGGGCTCAGCTCCCGCTGCACAGCTCCTCACCTTTCTGTGCTGTCCCCGCGGAGCTGGACTCGAAAGGCTGTGCTTTATAACAGAGAGCAAATGTGGCACAGCCAGTGGCTTTATTACTGCCATAATTTGCAGGGATGGCACTCCTTGGAGCAGAGGAGGCATCAGCTTAGCAAACACGAGCTGGGAGGCTGCTCTGAGAGTAGCAGGCAGGCTTTAAAGCAGAGCTGTGCTGAGTGATGGGCAGAGGGGAGAGGCGGGTGGTGCTTCTGGGAGCTGTTAGGAACACGATTTATAATGGAGTGATGTAAAGGAGTGCAGTGGGGAAGCTTTGCCCCCTGGCTGTTCTAGGTGTGTAGGGGTGGCTTTCCTGCCTCACAGCCTGCTCTTAGCCCCGATTTCCTCATGCTGGTTTCTAGCTCTCCACTGAGTTTGCTCTGGACAGGAAGGAATGTTGCCATCCCTCAGTGATCTTGAGAAACCAGATGATTCAACATTTGGCTTTCCTGGCAGACACAGCCCCTGGTGGGAGCGAGGCCGTCACTCCTGCCCTTCCCTGTCACAGCTGAGGCTGGGGCTGAGCCCTGCCAGGACACCGAGGGTGGCTGTGGCACTGGGACAGGCTCCGAGCCAGCCCTGCCCGTCCCCAGCCGCTCTGGGGCTGTGGCCTCAGGCTCCCTTTCACAGCAGCCTTGGGAGAGCTGTGCCAGGCACCGGCTCAGGCCCACCCCTCCCTTGGAGAGCTTTTATTGCTGTGCATTTGTACCGCAGGGTGAAATGATTTCCCTGCAGATAGGAGCTGTGGGTGGCTGTGAGAACCTGGCTCTGAACGTGGCCTCTCCCTCCAGCTGCCTCCTGGGTCACCGGGCTGGAGCTGGAGCTGGAGCTGGAGCTGGAACTGTCCCATCCTGGGGAGCCCAGGGCTGGTCCTTTCTGCGGGGAGGGAGCCCCAGAGGGAGCCAGGTGCCACCAGATCTGGAGCACTTTGTGCTCCGTGGATGGGCACTCTCAGAGACTGGCAGTGCAGGGAGAAGAGATAAAGCCAAACCAGCTGCAGACCTCAGTTCTGCTAAGGAAACCTGGAGGTAAAAAAACCAGAAGGATAAAACCTCACAAAAAAAAAAAAACAAGGAAGAGAACTGAGGAATGGAGGAAGAAAAGGAGTTGAATAAAGAACTCGGGTGATAAGAATGACAGATACAAACTAAACTGTGAGGAAGAAAATAATCAGAAGGCCCAGATGACTTCCTTGTGCCACACTTGAAGTGAGTGTGGTGAAATCTCAGGCCTGAAGCAGGAGGCACAGCTCTGGCTGGAAACACACGTTTAATCATCCAGGTGCCCGTTACAGGCTTAAGTTACAGCAGAGAGGAGGAATACGGGCTAATTCTGCAAAATAACCCCCTTGGACAAAGGCCAGGCAAGCTGACACCCCGGTGTCTGCGGGAGCATCCCGGGGCCAGCCCCGGGGCAGCGTCCCCCTGCTGATGGGGCCACCGGGGGTGCCTGTGACACCGGGGTGTAGAGTTCCCTTGGAAAAGGAGCCGGGAAAGCACCTGGGCTGGAGCAGGGGCTCCCACGGACACCCAAAGGGCAGGGGTTTGCAGCTCTGAGCCCCCAGGCCCCAGAGGTGGATGGCTCCAGCCAGGCGGGTCCCTGGTGCTGAGCAAACCCTGAAATGCTCCTGCCCGGCTGGGCGGGTGAAGGATGTTGAGAACAAAGCTCTGCAGTGGAGAGAGGCCCCGGGGGAGCCCCAGCCCGCACCCAGACCTCGGCTCGGTGGCGTTCCCCTGCTGCTCACTTGTCTCTGCTGTCCCCGGGGATGGGTGACACTTCCCAGGGCGCTGCGAGGATTCCTCAGTCGCTTTTGTACAGTGCTTTGAAGATAACAAGTGCTGAGGGGGAAAAGGAGATGGTGCTTGAAATGGAAATGTTCCCATTGCCGTGGCTCTGTTTTCTCTCCCTTCAGAAAAGGCCATTCAGAGATGCCATCAAAGGCAGCGCTGTTGCAACAGCGGGGAAAGAGCAGCTACAAGGGGGAGGTGGGAGCCAGGCACCTCCTCCTGGAGGAGCAATTTACAGTGGGAAGGACGAAAATGCAAATCCGAAATCAATCCACCCCTCCTTTGAATGCTTTGGTCGTTTGTAACAGCTCAAAGCGAAGCCGGTCACTCAGGACAAGAAGGGAAGCTCGTAAATCCATTGACTGCTTCCCGCACTGCAGGAGGAGCGGTGGATTTACAGCGGGGATGCACAAAGTGCCTCCCGGAGGTGTCCCACGTTTCTGGAACGAGCAGAAAGCACCAGGCCAGAGCAGGACCCTCTCTGGGGTTTCTCTTCCCTCCCCCGACGTCAGATTCAGCCGGGTTTACATCTGCTTCTCTCGTGAGCACTCAGCCGATAATTGATGATGAGCAATCAATTGATATTAACTGTAAGGAAAGCAGAAATGAGCCAGCTCTGTGCATGTGCCCGTGGCTGCCAGTGAATTCCCTTTCCCAAAGTCCAGCAGCTCAGAAGACACTGAAAATTCCCCCTCTGAGCTGTGAGATGCCCACTGGCTCTGCACAAGGCACCTTGTCCTGGTCCCTGTGCAGGGCAGGGCCCGATGGAAAAGGGCTTTGCTGTTGGAAAGGAGATGGGAAAGCCTGGACATGCCGTGTGTGTGCCCACAGAGCTGGGGGCATGTGCACGAACTCAGTGTCCAGTGGCTGCTCAGACACGAGGCGGGGAGGCTTGAAAGGGAAAAGGTACCAAAAAACCCAACCAAAAAATCACCCCAAATCCTCGGGTGCTTGGATCCCTTTTCCATGTCCCTGCTTCAAAGGGCTGCTGTCAGTTTGTGATGCTGGTGCAACCCAGCAGCTGTTTGGGGTTGAAAAGCAAGTTAGTTCTATTTAATTTGTTTAGCAGGTTTGATCTGGTATGTAAATCCCAGAGTGGGTTCCTGTGCCTGGCCCTCGGTGTAAGCAGGATCCAGAGCTGAGCATCCAGGGGTGATGCAATTAATCCCACTCCTGAGGAAAGACTCATTAGTCATTGCAGCCTCAGCACCGGTGCCTTTCAAGGTGCACAAATCTCTCGTTAGACACGTTTCATGTTCTGCAGATGCCATTTTGTCCCCTCTCCACATGCACTGGAACATGCCCAAGTTTACAAAAATGAGAGGAGCGATTGTTAGGGCTGAAATTTTTTTGTTCCCTTTCAATGGGATTTTTTTCCCTTTGCACGGCGCACATCCTGGGCTTTGATAAATGAGTCTCACCAGACACTGTGGTAAGCCAACCTCTGCTAATATTCATTATGCAGAACCCACCAGGAAATGGTCTGAGTCAGGGAAATTGAAAACCTTTAAAAGATAAAAAGGTTTTAAATTTTTTTTTTAATGTAATGAGGAAACTAATTTATAACATTTTACATTTCTGCGATGTTTTAAAATATTCAAAATATGAAACCCAGAAATTTTCGTGGTTGTGTGTGCTGTGTGTTAGAAACCTGAGAATGGTCACAGAGGAAAGAGAGCTTTTCCCCCAAATTCCTGGGGAGTCTGGGAGCTGTGTAGGGCCGTGGGTTGGTGGTGCACTGGGCAGGGGTAATGGTTGGACTGGGTGATGTCAGGGGCTTTTCCACCTTAGTGATTCCGTGACCTTTGTGGATAAAACATCCCAGCAAAACAGGAGGGCAGAGACAGGACACTGTCAGATGGCAGAAAATGTGTCTGAGGGTGGGTGAGGATGCTGAGGACCTGCAGGGAGCCCCCGAGGTGGGGCTGGCCCTGAGCCCCTTTGCAATCCCCGGGAGCTTCTCCCTCTGCCAGAGGCCCCGCCAGGAGTGGCTGTGCCAGGGTCACCTCCAGCTCAGCCTGTCCTGCTGGGAACTTGTTCCTCCAGCCTGGAGAAGTTGCATCAGATCAGGGCACAGGCAGGGCTGTGCCGAGCCCCTGGCATTGGCTGCTCCCTCCGATGGGTGTGAATATGCCCAGGCTGATTTAAATCTCATTTCCATTACCTCTGCTCTCATTGCCACCCATAGAGCCACTCCTAGGCAGAGATCTCTGTGTCCAGGAGGAGTTCACACACACCCAGAGCATTGGCCTCCAAGTGGGATGAGCCTTCCAAAAAATCCTCTGCTAATACCTGTGGAAACGAGATTTTAAATTCCTGAGATTTCTACAGTAAACAAAACAAAGCAGAAAACCCCCCAAAGCAAACAGTTTTCAGCCAAAGGGCTGGTATTCAGATATGACAAAGGGAAGGAAAGAATATAATCCTTTTTTGTGAGTGGAGTTAGGTCATCTGTAAAAGCCTCTCAGAATATTATCTCCCAAGCTAATCGCTGTATTGACATTTGCCTGTTTCATTAGAGCTGAGTTTTTACTGCATTGCTGAGGTTACAACCTGACTCATCTGTCATGGTCAAGGACTGGTTTGTAATTTCATGACCGGAGAATTAAAAAAAAAAACCCAACCAAAAAGCCCTCCATTATTTTAACTAGATGGGGCTGAAATGGTGTTCACAAAATTCTCAGTATTGGTGTGTTTTGACTTCATAGTTCCTAGTTAGATTTTTTTTTTCTCATAGATTTTCGTTTCAATCAGTTGGCAAAGTGTCAGTTCTTTAAAAAAGAGCCAGGTTAAAACAGATATATAAAGAGGTAACTTTAAAAAGTTGAATGCACCACATACACTGCCACATGGATGTCAGATAAAATAGGTGCAAGGGTTGGCAGAGGGAGAAAGAACCACCCAGAGGAATTTTGCCACTGTTTGGCTTCGTTTCCCTGAAATGAAGGAGATGGAATGGTAACGGGTGAATATGGTGGGATTCTTCTGTGAGGACAACCACACAATAACAGGAACAATTTGAAGTTTGAATTGGAGGTTTCCTTGCCTCGGTGGATCTGGGGGTGCCCAGAAGAGCTGAACTCTGTGACTGAGAGCCCCGAAAGGACAAAGCAGGGCAGAGCCCCTGGGAGGGGGTGGGAGATGGGGAAGGAGCAGCAGGGGCAGGACGGGGAGCCTGGAGCGGCCCAGAGCCAGAACACTGAGCAGAAACTGCTGCACACAAATATCCAGGGGGAAGGAACAGCAATGTGAGGCTCAGCATTCTGTGTGGGTACCCCGGTGGCACGCTGGAATTTCGGTGTCTCTGGATTTGGCCAATTAGGCTTTCTCTGAGTCAGCAGCTCCCACCTCCCGGGAGCACTGGGAGACAGAGGCACAAAACACCCAGAGATTCCCACTCTGCCTGGCCAGAGACCTGCCAGGATCTCACAGGGACAGTCTGCATCACCATCAAATACCTTACACGTAGAACATGGACTGCTCATCCCAGCAGTGACCTCTCTCCACTTGGATGGGAGCCATGGAAATCTGCAGTGACCCCGCAGAGGAACAAAGGTCTCCCTCAGCAGTATTTGGGTGTTCCTTGATCTTCCTTGTGTTAACTGAACCCCGTGGCTTCAGCTGCGAGAAGATTACGGGACGAGCTCCGTGGCTTTGTTTATTATTGTGCACAGGGAGAGCTGCAGCTTTGCCAAACAGAAAAAAAAGACAACCCCAAAAAGCAGCAGCTTCAAGTGCTATTCCTGCAGCAATCCCCTGGCCATGAACCAAACTCATCATTGGATCACTTGTTCGTGGCGTGAGGATGTGGCTTTGCCTGCTAGGACTGGCTGGGAATAATTTTGGGGGGCACACAGATGTTTATTATACAACAGAATCCCAGAATCCCAGACTGGCTTGGGTTGGAAAGGACCTGAAAGCCCATCCAGAGCCCCCCCTGCCATGGCAGGGACCCCTCCCTCTGTCCCGGGCTGCTCCCAGCTCTGTCCAGCCTGGCCTTGGGCACTGCCAGGCATCCAGGGGCAGCCACAGCTGCTCTCGGCACCCTGTGCCAGGGCCTGCCCACCCTCCCAGGGAACAATTCCTCCCCAAAATCCCACCCAGCCCTGTCCTCTGGCGCTGGGATCCATTCCCTGTGTCCTGTCCCTCCAGCCCTTGGAAATCCTCTCTCTCTGTCTTTCCTGCAGCTCCTTCAGGTCCTGGAAGGCCACAATGAGGTCACCCCAGAGCTTCTCTTTTCCAGGGTGAACACCCCCAGTTCTCTCAGCCTTTCCTTGTGCCCCATCCCTCTAACCAAGGTGGTGGCCTCCTGTGCACTGGGATACACACTTTATACATGTTTTTACAAGGCTATTCCCCCCAAGAGTGCTTGGCTTTGTTTAACAACAAAATCTGGCATCAAAATGGTGTGAGCAAACATTTCTGATCCTTGTGTGGCGACTCCATCACCAGGGCAGAGGAGAGGAAAGAGAAAGGGAGAGAGGCTGCTGAGGAGAATTTCCCCATCACAGAGAGAGTGACTGGGAAAAGCTGGAGGCAAGCCTGCCATCGTGGCAATTCATGGAGATTTTAGTGCAGACATCCAGAGGCCAAGGCACATGAAATTGTAATTAGTGCAGCAAATAGGAGAGATGGAATCGGGCTCCATCAAGGACAGCCTCAGCGTAGCTCCGAGATGGCCGTGTCAGACACGGAGCTGATGTGCATTTCCAGACCCTTATCTAAATTAGTTATTAGAACACAATCAGCTCTGTGTCTCACCCTCTGGTGGTAACGTCCCCGAAGTTATGCTGGGGATAAATTTGTCCTGTATGTTCAGGGCAGAGAACCGAGTTCCTCTGATGTGCAGAGCTCAGATCTCCTTGTGTGTTCCCTTCTCTTCAGTGAGAACAGTTCCCACTTCCCCCTGCTGAAGGCAATCACAGCCTCAAACTTATCTCTGCAGCACCACTGGAATCGACCACAGAGACAGTTTACAGAGACAGCAAACAGTTGGGGTTACACCAGTGTAATTGAGGGCAAAATCTGCCCTGACATATCCGAGTGCCTTTTCAGAAGGAAGATATAATTCCATATGAAAATGCTCAGATCCCCGGGAAGAATGTGTGACTTTCTTTGCAGCCATGTGATTTATTTTGCTGGCCTGTGGAGGAGAGGTGAGGTTAATGTTAAATAACAAGTTTGCTCTATTTTCAGCTCTGGTACCTTCACGTTATCTTGTCTAAATATGTGATAGCTCAGAGATGAAGAAGCTTAAAAAATCTCTTAAGTAACCAAGTGTTTTATTAATTGCTACTCAGTAATTTGGAATTCTGCTGTTGTGTCAACTTCCTCGCTGCACAGGGCAGCAAGAAGCAGCATCAGCTGTTTATCCAGCAAAGCACTTATGCATAATCTGAACATTCAGTGCAGGGCCAGTAACAGCAGCTTAATGTGACTGATACAGAGTGTGAACCTTGGAGGGCTGATGGACTGGGGCTTCTGACAGAGCCAGAAAATTCTGTACCTCGCCTCCCACTGAAGACACTTCAAACACATTTACTCGTCAGGCTGATAACTGCTCACTAATTCATGAGAACGAGACAGCTCGGGGTGAGCAGTGCGTGATGGACACGTCCAGGGCAGAGGGCTGTGACCACACCGGGGCTTGTGGCCACCCTGGCACCAGCCTTGGGCACTGGGATCAGCCTCACGGGGCTGCCCCATTCCTGAGAACATCTCAGGGCAGCCTTGGGCACCGGGATCAGCATCACCAGGGCTGTCCCATCCCTGAGAATGTCCTGGGACAGTTTGAGCAGCCTTGGGCACTGGGATCAGCATCACCAGGGCTGCCCCATCCCTGAGAATGTCCTGGAGCAGCCTTGGGCACCGGGATCAGCATCACCAGGGCTGCCCCATCCCTGAGAACATCTCAGGGCAGCCCCAGAGAGCGGAAGGTGTGGGACGGGATGGGCTTTAAGGTCTCTCCAAGCCAAACCATTCAGCGACTCTGTCAACCTCGACCAGGCTGCACCAGGGAAGGCTCAGATGGGACCTCTGGAAGGTCTTTGTTGTCAGGTTGGACCTTTGGAAATCCAGGAAGAATCTCCTCACACTAAGGGTGGTCAGACACTGCCCAGGGAGGTCTGGAGTGCTCAAGGAACGACTGGAGGAGGCACTCAGCGCTCTGGGCTGGCGAAAAGGTGGGCACGGGTGCTACGTTGGACTCGGTGATGCCAGCGGTCTTTGCTAACCTCACCGATGTAGTGATTCCACGGTACCGAGGCAGGCACGGGCTGCGCTGGGAGCAGCGGGGGACAAAGACACCTCAAAACCAGCGCCGTGGCGCTCGGGACAGCGATCACGGAACCGTGGGGGGAAGAAATGGAGGCAGGAAGGGAAGAAAGGGCTGGGGCAGAGGCGAGCGCCGCGGCCCGCGCCGCCCCTCCCTCACGGCCGCCTTTGTGCGCGGCGCCGCCTCCCCTGGCGTTTAAATCCCCTGCATCCCGCGCTGCCATTGGCCCGCCGGGTCACGCGGCGCGGCGCGGCGGCCAATGGCGCGCGGCGATACTGGCGGGGCGCGCGGCCGGCGGCGTTGCTGGGTGCCCGCGGTGCGTGCGTGAGGGCAGGGGCGGGCGGGGGCAGCGCGGGACCGGCCGCTCCTCC